>OX104119.1:6839684-7233497 GCA_944474755.1 Limnoperna fortunei | reverse complement strand
ATACAACAAGTGTGGACACAGAAAAACGTCTCGCCTGCATTCCACATCAGTAACAAAAAATAAATTTCGTCGTAAGCATTACGTAAATAGCATTAAATATCAGCAGCGGCCTGCATACCAAATATTATCAACATACCTGCATAGTTAGAGGAACTGTCCTAATACAAAAACATTAACGTAGTCGCTGGACCGTTAAATTGAGGTCAAGGTCAGGTGACGCCTACCAGACAGTCATGTACTATTCATCAGCAACCTATATACCAAATATTGTCATCCTACCATGCATAGTTACAGTGAAGCTGCCGTAACCCAAAAACTTTAACGTAGTCACTGGACCGTGAAATTGAGGTCAAGGTCAGGTGACACCTACCAGACAGTCATGTACTGAGTCATCAGCAACCTATATACCAAATATTGTCATCCTACCATGCTAGGTTACAGAGGAACTGTCGTAACCCAAAAACTTTTACGTAGTCGCTGGACCGTGAAATTGAGGTCAATGTCAGGTGACGCCTACCAGACAGTCATGTACTATTCATCAGCAACCTATATACCAAATATTGTCATCCTACCATGCATAGTTACAGTGAAACTGCCGTAACCCAAAAACTTTAACGTAGTTCACTGGACCGTGAAATTGAGGTCAAGGTCAGGTGACACCTACCAGACAGTCATGTACTAGTCATCAGCAACCTATATACCAAATATTGTCATCCTACCATGCGTGGTTACAGAGGAACTGTCGTAACCCAAAAACTTTAGCGTAGTCGCTGGACCGTGAAATTGAGGTCAAGGTCAGGATACACCTACCAGACAGTCATGTACTAGTCATCAGCAACCTATATACCAAATATTGTCATCCTACCATGCGTAGTTACAGAGGAACTGCCGTAACCCAAAAACTTTAACGTAGTCACTGGACTGTGAAATTGAGGTCAAGGTCAGGTGACACCTACCAGACAGTCATGTACTAGTCATCAGCAACCTATATACCAAATATTGTCATCCTACCATGCGTGGTTACAGAGGAACTGTCGTAACCCAAAAACTTTAACGTAGTCGCTGGACCGTAAAATTGAGGTCAAGGTCAGGTGACACCTACCAGACAGTCATGTACTAGTCATCAGCAACCTATACACCAAATATTGTCATCCTACCATGCGTAGTTACAGAGGGACTGCCGTAACCCAAAAACTTTAACGTAGGCGCTGGATCGTGAAATTGAGGTCAAGGTCAGGTGACAGGTGACTGGCTGGCAAGTACTCATCATAAGCTACCTCTGTACCAAATTTGATGGACCTAGGGCTTGGGCTTACAAATATATGAAGCAAGATGTCAAGTGTTTACGCCGCCGCCGCCGGATTCCCATACATATGTCTCGCCTCCAGCGACTTTCGTCGCAGGCCAGACAAAAATCAATATGCACAGGGGTGCAAAAGCTGAGTTGCCGTATTTTATTAACCAAAACTTTCCTTGTCTTCATTTTTTAAGATTTAACATAATTGGTTATTACAGGCATTACATGTAAACTGGAGACAAAGTGAGGAAGGGTTTCAGCAGAAAAATGTAAGCTTTATCAACAAATTTTCAAAGTTGCATAAAATATGAATATGTGAATTCTCTAACAGTACTAAGTATTGAACCATTGTGTAAAATACCAGATATGTACTTGATGTAGTTTTTGAGTTATGGTCCGGAAACCACTAATTCAAGAAATTTTCTAACGTTTTTTCTGTCACTGTCACCTTGACCGGATTTACCCCAAAATCAATAGGCTTCCTCCTCTTATGGCATGTAACAATATCCTAAAGTTTCATTAAAATCGGTTCACAACTTTCTGAGTTATGGTCAGGAAAACAATTGTTGACGCCCGCCCGCCATCATCATAACAATAGGCGTGTTCAACTTCGTTGCAACTCGGCTAAAAACTGGTATTGTTAGGGAAAGGCCAAGATCAGGGCGACAGAAGAAGACAACAACGAGAGAAGATAGACTACTTCAAAGACTTGCTAGACAACAACCTTTTTACCACTGCAAACAGGTTGTGTTGTCGATGGAATGTCCATGTTAGAATCAGTCGACGCCGCAGGGAGAAGAAGTCGCCTTATCTTGGTCCATTGATCATCACCATCGATCATCTTCAAAAGCGAAGTGAAGTTACCCTTTCATTTTGTAGAATTGCCTGATGTCGCCTTTCAAGTTTTATTCCCATTTTGGTAGAAAATCTTAGTATTTTGATACCGCATCATGTTTATTATGTTTACACGCCACTGGCACCCGTTTAACTTTTATTTTGTATATAAAGCGTAGGTTTAAAATATGACCGGAAACCAGTTCAGATAAAAAACATGAACATTTCTGGAGCTTAATGCTGGAGATTGCAAAATACGATACTGATAGTGTTGAAATTAGTATTGCAATGATAGAAACGTAGTAAACTAGAGACTCCCAGGAGCCTGTAATCGCTCACTTGGAACCCAAATGACTTCAACTATATTTAAAGTTTTGAAATTAACAGTTTCAGTCTAGTTGTTATAGCTTTTAAGTTACTGTGCAAAAACTAAACATTTCTTCAAAAATTTAAGTTAAGTACAATAACTCCTATAGGTGCCATCAGACAATTTCTGAAAATTAAATTGTTTGTAGGCCTTGTCCTTTAGGGAAATTTAGAAATTTACAGTTTTACTCTAGGTGTGTTATAGACTAATTTATAATACAACAAGTGTGGACACAGAAAAACGTCTCGCCTGCATTCCACATCAGTAACAAAAATAAATTTCGTCGTAAGCATTACGTAAATAGCATTAAATATCAGCAGCGGCCTGCATACCAAATATTATCAACATACCTGCATAGTTAGAGGAACTGTCCTAATACAAAAACATTAACGTAGTCGCTGGACCGTTAAATTGAGGTCAAGGTCAGGTGACGCCTACCAGACAGTCATGTACTATTCATCAGCAACCTATATACCAAATATTGTCATCCTACCATGCATAGTTACAGTGAAGCTGCCGTAACCCAAAAACTTTAACGTAGTCACTGGACCGTGAAATTGAGGTCAAGGTCAGGTGACACCTACCAGACAGTCATGTACTAGTCATCAGCAACCTATATACCAAATATTGTCATCCTACCATGCTAGGTTACAGAGGAACTGTCGTAACCCAAAAACTTTTACGTAGTCGCTGGACCGTGAAATTGAGGTCAATGTCAGGTGACGCCTACCAGACAGTCATGTACTATTCATCAGCAACCTATATACCAAATATTGTCATCCTACCATGCATAGTTACAGTGAAACTGCCGTAACCCAAAAACTTTAACGTAGTCACTGGACCGTGAAATTGAGGTCAAGGTCAGGTGACACCTACCAGACAGTCATGTACTAGTCATCAGCAACCTATATACCAAATATTGTCATCCTACCATGCGTGGTTACAGAGGAACTGTCGTAACCCAAAAACTTTAGCGTAGTCGCTGGACCGTGAAATTGAGGTCAAGGTCAGGATACACCTACCAGACAGTCATGTACTAGTCATCAGCAACCTATATACCAAATATTGTCATCCTACCATGCGTAGTTACAGAGGAACTGCCGTAACCCTAAAACTTTAACGTAGTCACTGGACCGTGAAATTGAGGTCAAGGTCAGGTGACACCTACCAGACAGTCATGTACTAGTCATCAGCAACCTATATACCAAATATTGTCATCCTACCATGCGTGGTTACAGAGGAACTGTCGTAACCCAAAAACTTTAACGTAGTCGCTGGACCGTAAAATTGAGGTCAAGGTCAGGTGACACCTACCAGACAGTCATGTACTAGTCATCAGCAACCTATACACCAAATATTGTCATCCTACCATGCGTAGTTACAGAGGGACTGCCGTAACCCAAAAACTTTAACGTAGGCGCTGGATCGTGAAATTGAGGTCAAGGTCAGGTGACAGGTGACTGGCTGGCAAGTACTCATCATAAGCTACCTCTGTACCAAATTTGATGGACCTAGGGCTTGGGCTTACAAATATATGAAGCAAGATGTCAAGTGTTTACGCCGCCGCCGCCGGATTCCCATACATATGTCTCGCCTCCAGCGACTTTCGTCGCAGGCGAGACAAAAATCAATATGCACAGGGGTGCAAAAGCTGAGTTGCCGTATTTTATTAACCAAAACTTTCCTTGTCTTCATTTTTTAAGATTTAACATAATTGGTTATTACAGGCATTACATGTAAACTGGAGACAAAGTGAGGAAGGGTTTCAGCAGAAAAATGTAAGCTTTATCAACAAATTTTCAAAGTTGCATAAAATATGAATATGTGAATCCTGTAACAGTATTGAACCATTGTGTAAAATTACAATATACCAAAGTTTCATTAAAATCGGTTGAGAACTTTTTGAGTTATCGTCCGGAAACCACCAATTCAAGAAATTTTCTAACATTTTTTTCTGTCACTGTGACCTTGACCGGATTTATCCCCAAAATCAATAGGCTTCCTCCTCTTATGGCATGTAACAATATCCTAAAGTTTCATTAAAATCGGTTCACTACTTTCTGAGTTATGGTCAGGAAAACAATTGTTGATGCCCGCCCGCCCGCCCAACATCATTATAACAATAGCCGAGTTCAACTTTGTTGCAACTTGGCTAAAAATAGGGCATCTAATGGGACATTAAATGATACCCTGCCATGATATTCATCAATAGTTAAATATATTTGTATATACTAGTATGCTATACTGTATATACTATACATCCACTATATAATAGTATATAGAGACAGAAAGAAATGAGTTATCTTTCTTAAACCAGAAAATTTCATTATTGTCAAATTTAAAAAATTATAAAGTGGCAAAACTTCAATATTTTTGGGATCATCCTGAAAATTGAACTTGACCTGTATTTCATTGTACTGAACAGCTGTGCAAAATATCATTCAAATCCCTTGAGGCGTTTTCACGTCATCATCTGGAAACCTTCAGGGGAAGGACGGACGACAGACACCGAACGAACTGAGGGTATAACATAATACCTCGCCACTTCTTGTGGCTGGGAGTGGCTGGGTATAAAAACTGTTCATTGTCCAAATTCATAATTAAAGGGCAATAACTCCTATAAAGAATCATCTTGCAATTTTGGACTAAGCAATCATTTGTTGGGCTTCTATTGCTGATCATTTGTGCAATTTACAGTTTCAAACAAGCTGCTATAGTTTTCAAGTTACAGGACAAAAACGGAAAAATTCATTAAAAAATTGTCATTTAAGGGCAATAATCCCTATAAGGAGTCATCTGACAATTTCAGACCAATTAAGTGAATTGTAGGGCTTTTATTGCTGATCAATTGTGCAATTTACAGTTTCAATCTAGCTGCTATAGTTTTTAAATTACAGGACAAAAACGAAAAATTTCATAAAAATTGCGATTTAAGGGAAATAACTCCTATAAGGAGTCATCTGACAATTTCAGACTAATACAGCGGCCATCTTTGTCTGTTGATCAACACCCTGGGTACAAACTTGAAACTAGGAACCCTAAGGCTGATTGTGGCCAAGTTTGAAAAAAATTGGTACAGTGGTTTCAGAGGAGAAGATTTTTTTTAAAGTTTACGATGGGTTAGGTGAGCCAGGTGAGCTAAAAAAGGTATTTTGGCAGTTACTTTAAACAAATTTAAGTTAAATATGTTTAAATACTTTTAATAGTGAATTTTACAATTTTACATTAACTACATAATATATTAAGTGTCACAATGATGTAATTTCTACTTCTAGTTCTAATAGTACTTCATTATAATTAAATCAATTTGTGCACCAATGACTAGAAAACATTATATTTAAGAAATAGATTATTGCGAGCAGGCTCTATTCGAATTAGAACAAGGTCAGACCTTATATTTGTCAATATTTGAGACAGAGCGATAGCGAGGTATAAAATCAGGATAAATATAAGGTCTGACCATGTTCTAAATACACACAGAGCCCAATTGTAATAATCTATTTCGATTCTAATATGTCTGACAATTGTTTTAAATCTTCGAAGCGGCTCTAAGAGGACGCTTTCAATGGTAATACTGTTTTTTGAAACTAATCCGATATATCCAAAAAAACAGTATGTTAAAGCAAATAAAATTGACATCAACATATATTCTCGTCATTTTATTGAATATACATACCTTTTAAACCAAAATATTGAGAAATCTTAATGAAATTGCATTGTTCCAGTTTGACATTTTCAGTTGAGCGTAATATGACTTTGGAATTCAAATTGTGACATCATATTAATTCGAATGTAGAATTGTTAAAAAAAACGGTATGAATCCAAATAGAGCATGTTTGGGACTATCTCGGTCGGAAAGTGAATGAACGTGACCCTCCATGTCAAGAATTGCGTGATACTTTAATTCCCTCAACGTAAACTTCAGAGACTTGTCCAGAGAGCATGATGAGACGAGTTCAAGAACTCCACCGGAAGCGTGGTGGATACACAAAGTACTGACATTTATTCTTGTGAATAAATGTTTAAAAATGATTTCTTCTTACATCTTAATAACCCTCAACCTGCCAACTCTTTGTATGTAACATTACCAGCTGTTCAAACTGAAACTATTTTTTTTGAGTTATGATTTTGCAGTTTTAGGGCATATTTTTTATGCTTGGTATGGAGGAAACATGTTTATTCTCAAAAAGCACAGATGAATGGGATTTTGTTAAGACAACATATTTTTTGTCAATTTGTAGGTAACTAGAAGAAAATTGGAATACAAATTAATCAACATGCAGTTATGTTTTGGCCAAAACGAGTCATTTCCCTTTATCTGGACTAAATCAATTGCATATATATTAAATGAAAGTAAGAGAAAACACTACTTTAGTTTACACTAATTAACTTCTAAATACAATGCTCATGCTCACGTCATTATAGGCGAGCACCCAAACACTTGCTTGTTTTATATTTTTAAATATATTTAGAATAAATATTAATAATGAAATGACAACTGATCAGCATCATTCCTAAGGTTAATATGTTTTAGGATTACCGTAAAACGGTGCGTATAGTCCGCATTTACGTATTGTCCGCACCCCTTCCTTGGACTAGAAAATTGCGGAAAAATTCTTATATGCATGTACGATCCGCACGTACAAGTTTTCACAAAACGTCTCAAGATGAAGACATCCAAGTCCAACTTGGCCGCGCTTCTTAACAATTTTTTACATTAATATGAAATTTATCTCTTTTTAAATATCATTTATGTTTATACTTTTATTAATTTCAAGTGATTGTAGTAAATTAAATTAAAAATAGAGCATTCTCATATCGTCTATTTTGATCGTTGTTCAAACGGAAAATCACACATTTCGAAACCAAAACAATTTGTCAACTTTGATTCATCAACCAAACAATGAAAACAAAAAGATAACACGTTTTATTTTAATCCCTGAATGATGGCAATCACAACATCGATCTTCAAACACACGAGGTTACATAACGACGCCATTTGCATTTTACGCAATACAGGTTACACATCTACTATTTTCGTATCTGTTTTAATTTTTATTCATCGTATAGAATTAATATAATATTACTAAAAATAAAATAATTTAAGTAAAAATTAATATCATAATAACGTATACATATGGCAGTTTGTAAAAGAATTATGTTAGAATAGTACGAAAATACCGCGTATGACACTACAACAAAATGGCGACCGCCATTGACGACAATCAACGGGACGAAAAAAAACCCGATCGAGTCTGTATTTATGTATAATCCGCACCATTCCTTTCCAACTAAAATTAAAAGAAAAAAACTGCGGACAATACGACCCTTATTACGGTAATGGAATAAAACAACTTTTTGTGAAATCGACCCCAGGGCTGAAAACTATAGGAGTAGTTAAATACACAAAATAGATACCCCATTCCCCCCCTCCTGCTGCCCAAATTCACCATATTATAACCCTGGTTTGCAATTTTTGCAACCGGCCAAAATTTTTAGGAATATTATGGTATATTTTCATTTATATAATAATGCTGTGTTTAGCATTCACTATGCCAAAATAGTGGCCAGAGTTGAAGACATAGTGCACGACCCGAAGGGAAGTGCACTATGTCTTCAACCCTGGCCACTATTTTGGCATAGTGAATGCTAAACACAACATTATCATAATTATTATACTGACTGTCTTGACTTGGAAAATTATAACAGGAAGAAAAATAGGGCATTAATGGAACATTAAATGATTCCCCGCCACGTTGTGATGTAAAGTATTCCTTTCCAAACCTGGACATTTTCAGGCTTTCACTCAGCTTCTTTCGTTGACTAGGATAAAAATACCTTATTTAAAGCGCAGCAGTGATCAATCAATGATTACAAGTTAACCCCGCCCATTCACATGAATTACAATTGATTGACGTTCAAATCAATAGTTTTGTTAGGCAGGTGGAGAAACTATGAGGGCATAGTGCACGGAGCACAATTCGTTTAGAAAAATATGTCAAAATAGTAAAATATTTCTATTAAAAAATTTCTATTTCTTACAGAAAGTATAATAATTGTTAATACACGTCTGTTATGAAAAACAATACCTTGCTGTTGTCAACTAAAGCATTTGTAAAATTTTTATTTGAATATTTAAAATAAGAAACAAGTGCCAAAGTGTCACAAAATAAGCTCATTGAAAATTTACCATTTTTTTGCACAAAAAATAAAGGACCATAACTCTGAAATGGCTGAAGAAATTTGACTGCTTATCACTCCTGGCCAAAATATTATGCCCATAAACATTTCCCCCAAGTTTCATGAAGATCAGACAACAGCTATTCATGTTAGAGAGCGGACATAGCTGTGGACGCCGCCTGCCCGCCCTCCACCAACCATGGGTGTTCCCATAATATGACCCTTCTTCTATAGGCGTATAAAAAGAATGCATGTAGAAGATACTTCTAGATTATTTACGTTTTTTTGAAACGAGATGTGTTTTCTTGTCAATATCTCATCGAAGGGCGACAGCCCTGAGATGAGATGACGAGAAAATGCATTGAGTTTCATAAAACGTAATCTGTTTATTGCTGTTTTGTAACATTGTGACGTCACAGTGTTTACTTAACGACGTCATGACAGCGAGCCGAGATTGGCCCATCGCACGCTAGTAGAAAGATGGAATAATATCCCAAACAAAGATCAAAGGAAAAAAATGCAAAATAGCGATAACAAAATATATTCAAGAAATGATAAGTCAAGTACAGACAAAACCTTGTTCAAACAAAACAGTGGACAACGACAACAATTAACAGACACACAACAAAGGTACTCTGGAAGAGTTAGCAATTTCTGCTCAACGTGTGGCACCGGCTCAGATAATAAATTTAAATTGTTAAAAATTTTAAACATTAAAACAGGATTTGGTATTTATATTGGTATATTGAAGTTTCATAAATATCCATCAAGAAATGAAAGCGCTATCCAGGTGACAACAGTGAATATACATGCACGTCTCCCTCCCAAAAATATGGTCCCTTCTGACAAATTTCCATAAAAATCAATCCCATTCAAGCACCTACTATAAGTAACAATTTCGCAAAGTTTCATAAAAATCCATGAAGAAATGAGAGCGCTATCCAGGCGACAACATTGAATATACATGTACATGAAAGTTGACTGTCCCACTCCCAAAAATATGGTCCCCCTTGACGAATTTCCATGAAATCAATCCCATCCTAGCAAGCACCTACTATAAGAAACAATTTCCCAAAGTTTCATAAAAATCCATGAAGAAATGAAAATGCCTTCTAGGCGACAACATTGAATATACATGAACATGAAAGTTGACTAAGTCCCCCTTATTAGTAATTTTTTCCCAAAGTCCATGAAGAGGAATAATTGGGGGAAAACACTTTTAATTTAAGAAGTAAATATTGGTAAGAAGAGTAGCTTGATATTTGGTTTCATAACACTTACATGATCTCTACACTCGTCAGTTCTTGTGCAAACAATGATAGTTGGAGGATATAATTCTGTCTTTGTCTTCTCCACGATTTCTTCCTCAACTCCACACGAGTGAATAGTATCAAGCCAGAAATCTATGTACCCTACAAAATAAAGTGGCATGTCTATAAGATGTCAATTTTTTCAGTAAGCTTATTAAAGGGCTTATATTCAAACTGTTATGCTCATTTAGCATTATATTGATTGTATAACATCTAAAAGTGTTAATATTCTTCTCACATTGTTAGATTATTTTAAGAAGATTACTGTAATAATTTTGCAAGGCAAAATATGGATCATTTAATATAATGGCATACCAGTAAATTAAACTAGAGGCTCATATTAGCCTGTATCGCTCACCTGAACCTAAGCAACCCTTTTTTATCCAGCTTTTCTTTCCTATAAGGAATTGCCCAACACTTCTGCAAAAATCATTAATTTGACCTTTTAAGGGAAATAACTCCTTTAAAGATGAGCTTTTGATGCTTAGGAGGGAGGTTCACTTCAAATTTGCTGTACCTGTTATACTTTTTAACCATCAGCCAAAAACTCTCTTGACACCCCCCCCCTCCTTTTTTTCTATTTTAAGCCATCGTAGCTATGTAAGTAGTCTGCTGTCAGGATTTTCACAATTATGGTAAAGCCATCCTAAAGATTATGTGTGTAGTGTTTCAAAGCAGTCCTTTCATTGGTTAAAGAGGAGAAAACATTTAAAAAAATCAATTAAAACCGATTAAAAAAAAAGTTCAAGGGGAATAACTCTTAAACTGTTAATCAGACAAACTTGACCCAAAGCCATTTTTGTAGCACTCATAGAGCAGATCAATAAAGCAATGCTAAATTTTGCTCTAGTTTAATAATTTGCACTATTTTGAGGGTTAACAATGGCAAAAATGATCAATTTCCATCAATTAAAGGGCAATAACTCCTACAAGGAGTCATCATACAACTTTGACCCCATGGAGTGTTTTGTAGAGCTGTTGATGCTGAAGAAGGAATGTCTGTTAGGTTTTCCTGTATCTGTTATACTTTTTGAACTATAAACCGAAAACTGTATTTTGACCCCCCTGTTCTATTTTTAGCCATGGCGGCCATGTTAGTTGGTCTGAGGCCATGATTTGTGCAGACTTGGTAGAGGACATTTCACTGATAATGTGTGCAAAGTTTCAAAGCAATCTCTTCAGTGCTTTGGAGAAGAAGATTTTTAAAGAAAAGTTAACGACGAGGTCAGGTGAGCTTAAAAACATCAGCTGACATCCAACATAGCACATTTAACTACTAGTTCATTAATTCTGAAAGAGCAGGGGTTCAAATTAGAGGTCAAGGACCTTTCCCATTTGTGACCCGACTTGCGGTTTATTTGTTAGCTGAACCCTATGGACCTTCATTCTTTATTAGGCTGTTTATGTTTACCACAGCGGGTATTACAAAGGTTCCGAAATTAACAGACGTTAAAATCTCACATAATGAAAATTGAACGAATGGCAGGACCTAGTGCTCTTACTGGCGGACCTTCAACTTATGTTACCAGAAGGTCTGGGACCTTATGGTCCCAAATGCTAATTTGAACCCCTGAAAAGAAACCTGTAGGATTATGGACTGGGTATTCGTTAAGGATTCCAATATGGGACTATCTTTGGATGAACTACATCATGGTTTTTTTTTAGTCTAGTTTTATTTAATTTGACCAATG
The DNA here is from genome assembly GCA_944474755.1 of Limnoperna fortunei. NCBI lineage: Eukaryota > Metazoa > Mollusca > Bivalvia > Mytilida > Modiolidae > Limnoperna > Limnoperna fortunei. Next base: position 7,221,818 of record OX104119.1, on the reverse strand, counting down.
AGAGGGTATGTTGGCCATCTTGAATATTGTAACCAGTCCACAAACACAATTCAGACAAGAGACTGTTTGAAAATTGGTGGCAGCAATTTTCAATTCCTGTTTGGCATAAAAAAAAAACAAGCCTTGAAGAGACCCATTGAATGAATATTGCTGATAGGCTTAGTTTCAACTGTTACATTATGGCTTAAGAGAAGAAATTCTTAAACATGATTACAGAGCCTTTTTTAACTAAATCGAGTCATCCCACGATTGTCATTCAGAACAAATAACAAAAAGTGTAGAGGACCATCCCACAAACAGTATACATATACAGTAGTGTTTTAATAAGCTATTACTTTTCATATCAACGTCTTCTTTTGTCTTTGACTTTTATGGCATTTCTTAATTGCTTTGTAATAAGCAAGTCTTGTGTTTTGGCCAACTGAGTGGTCAATTCTAAAGCTGGGTCATGGGGGGTTTCTGTACAGTATAATTAAGGACTGGATGTATTGGGTTTGTATCTTTAACATGGTGAAGACCCTATATCAATTTTAATGTTTTCTGAATAAGTATTTAATTGATATCATCATAATAGTCTTTTTTTCTACAAGTAACAATCACTAAGGCAGAAATATGCTTGAATTAGGATTCTTATTAAAGAATAAACATGTAAGGGTTGATGGTTACCCTTTATATACACCTGGAAAAAAAGTTAAGCACACCCTAGTTTTTTTAAGTCATACATATTCGAACACCTTTGGACTTGTATTAAACTGTCATTCGTTTTAAATTTGTATACACTGTAGCAAACAACAATATGCATTGTTGGGCACAATGAAACATTATTTTAAGCAAACAACTCATTACTTTATTTACATATCATTTCATCAAAACAGGTCTTTGCACCTTCGCGCAGTCTTTAAAAAGTATTGTCACTGAAAGCTCCAAACTGTTATTTAATTGTCCAACTTGAAAAATGTCAATCATAAACACCAAATTGATAATAATAGCCATCAAAGGGTCAATATCTAGTACATCCATGAATAGCATGAATGCCTGCTGCAACCCTGCATCGCATACTGCCAGTAAGGCGTCTAATTTATTGAAGCGTTATCCAGTTCCCTGTGTTATTAAGCTTCTAAATGTTGCAAGTTCTGTGAAGGAGGTTCCAGAGCTCGTAAACACCTACCCAATTGATCCCATAGATGCTCTACTGGGTTGAGATCTGGACCTCTTGCAGGTTCAGGAAGAAAGGTCACAGCTTCGTTCTCCAAATATGCCCTTACTGCCATGGAACGATAAGATCTAGAGTTGTTATCCATGAAAACAGGTCTTGACTCTAATGGGTGGGTTTCAAAATGAGGCATAGCTACAGGTGTAAGTACGTCCCTGGTGTACTTTTCGCTCTTAAGGTTGCCATTGATTGTTACCAGATCCAGTTTGCAATCATGTGAGATACAGCCCCACACCATAACTGAGCCCCACCAAAAGGTACCGTTGGAACAATGTTTCTTGGCATGTAAGCTGTGTTTTGATGCCTCCAATCACGGGTTAGCCCATCAGTTCCATGGAGTAAAATCAGCTCTCATCTGGCCAGTGTATTCGTCTCCAGGTTCTAAGGTTCCAATTTTGTCTTGCTCTGCAGCAGGCCAACATGCCCAGCTATGGCGATCATCAAGCATTTGGGTGTTTAATGACTCTTCTTGACCTCAATCTGGCAGCCTTAAGACGATTTAGATTTTTTGTTGCACCTAGTTTGATGTTATCTCTCCAGAAGATCTATGGTCATCACCATTACTTAATTGATCATTATGGGAAATCAATGTCTCAAATACGATCTGACATTTTCCCCGAGTCATAGGTAGTGATTCCTATTCCTGAATTTGACTTTTCCCTAGACATGACAATGAGTAACTCGACGGGTGTCTAATTAGAGGAAGGCACTGCTTACTCGTCCTGAGCACCTGAGTGCACCCATGGTTTTTATTGGGTTCGGGTTACTCTCTTTCTTTTTTTTGTGTTGCGTTTTGTGTATAGCTGGATTTTTAACTGTCCCTTGACTTTTGGCACTTGTTGTTCGGTCGGTTTTCTTTGCTATTTTTTTTGTACTGTTCTGGTTGACAGATTATAACCAGGTAACCATTGCTGCTTGAGTCAGGTGCTTGCTGCAAACAGATTTCGCATAACTAATCTACCAAGGCTGCTTTCTTCATGTTAGCTTGTCAAAGATGGTCAACCAGATCCGGAACGGTCTTTAACATCTTGTGTGGAGGTGTAGTTATGACCAAATGACTAATGACTGTATAATGATAGCCAAGCTTACGTCCGATTGCCTTGTAAGACATACCAGTGGAATGCATGCTGATGATTTGCCATCTCTGTGCTTCTGATATCCGCCTCCTCGGCATGCTTACTTTAAATGATTTGGCAATTAGAAATTTGGAATTTAAATACTGATGTTACACTAAAAAATAGTGCACTTTAGACGTGATGAAGGGAGCAAGCTTTATGTGCACAGAAAACCGTGTTTGATTTCACACCTGAATGCTCACACCCTTTTAATTATACATTAAACATGTTAAAGAATTAAAACTGACCAAAATCATCAAAATTAGACTGTATTTACAATAAACGAAAAACAATAATATTCTGGGATGCTTAACTTTTTCCAAGTGTATAGTTTAAAATTACATTAGAAATACACTCCTGGTTAAAAAGTGAAACCTGACATGTTGAGATACTAGTACTGTGACATGGTCTAAAGATTCTTATTTTGTTAACTTATTATGACATCTGATACAAGTTTACTGAGGCATGGCAGACATGTTTTCTACAAGTTTCTGCAGAAAATAAAATCAACCATTTAGAAAAACACACATTACATTATATTTCATTTTTAAGATATAAAATAAAATCTTGTTTCTTAAATTTTATTTTTACTCCGACATCTCCAAATTTGGGACGGGCAGTCCCGTAAACCAACTCTTGGAATGCTGTCATTTCTGAAGATGGGGGATAATGTCCAAAATTCGCAGACAAAATGCCCTGCTGTAGTTGCCATTTTGAATTGTCCATCATTTTGATTTTAAACATACTTGATCAATTGAAATCACGATAAAAAACAGTATAAATTCATGCAACACCACACTTAACTATAGTCATCTGTTGACATTTCATTGATAACTTAATGATAAATAGACAGTATCCAATAGTGTTTTTAAATTGAGATCAATTTAATACGGAGGTAACAATGAATATGTTTGGTCATCTGAGTGTTGAAAATGAAAGACTGGAAATACAAGCAGTGGTACCTATTTTGACTTGACACGCTTAGAGGAAATAACAGCTGCTTCTCAAAAACAAGCAGGTGTAAAAGTTACAAACACTGAAATTTCTTGGAAAAAAAAACCAACTTGAATCTCAATCGGGGTCAAAATGATATTTTAATTACAATTAAAATGGGATCGAGGATTATCTATACTACTGGAATACATTTACATAGGAAACACATACTAGTATTGTAATCTAGGGGACCTCCATGAGCCTGTAATAGTAGAACTCAATTTTCAGATCAGTAACTGAAATGCAGGACATCTTTAAAAAATACATAAGCTCTCACCATGCAAAGACTACTCACTGTTGCTAGTATGTGTAAAGTCCAAAAAGGAGAGTTTTGTTTGCATGTGGATAAGCCTAATCTGAATATTGCTAAACAGGTTTTAATATTAAATAAATTGTTAACGACATCTGTTTGGAATGAGGGCTGGGCAACTGAAATGAAAAACCCAAGGACAACCACATGTCATGTTTTGGTTTAATTGGACTGTGGATTCAAAGATTGAACTGTTAAAGTGTATGGCAGAATGACGACAGATAACAGAGTGATGATTATTTGACTTTAAATGAGATGAGCTAATTTTGTCTGATTCAAAAAGTTTCAAACCTGCAATCTTATCAAAACCATCTTCAGCAGTAATTGGTTTCACATCTTTCATGATATTGGCAACTAATAGATGTAATGCATTTGGATTAAGGAATATTGGGTGAGTGGCATAGTATTCCTTCTCTCCAGCAAAATCCGAAATTCTACATTCCACAAACTTCTCAGCTGGTACATCAATCTTGTTAATACCATTTAGCAAGTCATCCATGCCCTGTATAATTTCTTCCATGTTTAATTTACTCATTGTGATGTTTTGCTTTGGCAGAAAATCACTCTCCAGTTTCATTTCAAAAACAAGTGGCAAATTTGGAATTGTTGTAGATGACTGGTCTTTTTTCTCTAATTCGCTCTTTACATGGTCATCATCCAAAATATCCTGTCTTGTCTTGGTTTGACTAGCTGAACTTTTAAGACTGGTATCATGGGTGTCATCATTTCCTTGTAAGCCAATGCCTATCAAATTGTCATCATTCAATTGTAAAGTTTCGTCTTCTGTAGTTCTTGGATGACTGGCCATTTTAATTCTAGTCAACAGTTCTTTTTTATCTGATACTGCAAAATAAAATAGAAAATTAAATTTTGCAGAATTTTATTTTAATTTCTAAGGCTTTTTGTCAATTGGTGACCTTAACCTTTGATGGAATTCTTCCAATAATATCCTAATGCACACTTTTTGAGTAATTCCCTATTTTTGGAATACAAGAGTTACTTACCATTTGCAAGAGTTGTCTTTCATAACAGCAGGTATCTAGTATTGAACAGATAGGGAAAAAAATCACGTTTTTATTTATTTTTTTAATAATGTCTGTGGACTGACTCTTCCAGTACAACTAAAAAAACTGCAGAATTAGTTTGCATATCATAATAAATTTTACCAGATGCTTTGCTATATGTGAATAAAAAAATATTGCAGAAAAACAACTTTTTACCCACAGTAGGTACTACAAAGTACCTGCTCTAAAGAACAGATAACTCTGCAAATGGGAGATAAATCTTGTCTACCGCAAGTAGGGAATTGTCCACAAAGTTTTTTTCTAAATTTTTTTTTTGGCAACTGTGACCTTGAAATTTGATGAATTTCCAAAAATATCGATCAATCTAATTAAAATTAAATCTTCCACCAGCTTCCCCCTTTTTGTTATTGTCGTTGTGAAGATCTAACAACATCCCATTACAGGTCATCTCAGATTGAACTTTTGATATAAATATTATTTAATGAAAAATTTGGGTATCCCCAAAAAATTAACCAATCTAACATAAGCTTTTAGCTTAACTTTGGGTTTACTGATAAAAAAAGGTACAATAGTATACCCGAGAGATTCCGAATAATGACAGAGGATTCCAAACATTAAAGGTTAGTGAAAACAGTTTTTGATTGGTCAATACAGAAGTTCAACCTGAGATGACCTGTAATGGGATCTTCACAGCGACAGGGGGAGCTTAATTGTGAAAGATTTAATTTTAATTAGATTGAAAATCGATAGACTTCTGATCCATCCATCAGTCCATTATGAAACTATATTCCAAAAGCTTCATTGAAATTAAATGCAAGCGTTTTGAGTCACTGTCCTGAGGTCTTTTTTGTAAAAATTTCTAACCTTTTATGTTGACTGTGACCTTGAATTATGATGGATTTCTCTCAAAACTGATCGGCTTCTTGCCAACCTGATATGTAGCAATATCACATAGTTTCATTTAAATCAGATACAAGCTAAGTTTGAATTATCATCCTGGAAAACAAATTTGGACAGACGAAGGGATGAAGGGACATGAGGACCACTATATACCACCATCTCTGTTGAGTGGGCATTTAAAAAACAAAAGAGATAAGATAAGAGATGGGTCAAAGAATAGACATGTCCATGTTTTTCTGTATGAAACCCCAAGTATATATTTCTAATCAAAATGTTAAATAGCATATGGTGAACAATGGCATATGTGACAAAAATTCTGCGAAAGTTTCATCAAAGCAGATTTAGTGGTGTAGGTGAAGTTGGAGATAAGATGGGTACACCCCCCCCCCCCACCCTCCCCAATGTCAAAGACAAAGTCCATGTTTTCCTATATCATTCCGATCAAAAAAGTTTAATATCATGAGCACAATGGCACTATGTGACAATTCTGTGAAAGTTCCATTGAATTCCATTTACTGTAGGTGGAGTAGCGTACAATCTAATTAAAATTAAATCGTGCACTTGCTCCCACCTACTTCTACTGTCGCTGTGTGGAAGATCAAACATTCTATATGCAAAATTATGGTATATAAACGATTGTTATGACATTTGAACAAATTGCAGCTAAGTCAGGCAGACGTTATATTACATTTATAAAAGTCAAGCCAAATTACGGTTTAGTATAGTTTATGGTCCGTTTACGCTATCAAGTTGCATTAAGCAGAAACACCAATATTTTTGTAACAACTTATAAGTTTAACGACTTTTAGATTTCATAGCAGTTAAAAAACCCCAGCCCACCTAGTTATCTTTGACATGTTGTCCCAGCCCCACCCAGTTATCTTTGACATGTTGTCCCAGCCCCACCTGGTTATCTTTGACATGTTGTCCCAGCCCCACCCAGTTATCTTTGACATGTTGTCCCAGCCCCACCCAGTTATCTTTGACATGTTGTCCCAGCCCCACCCAGTTATCTTTGACATGTTGTCCCAGCCCCACCCAGTTATCTTTGACATGTTGTCCCAGCCCCACCCAGTTATCTTTGACATGTTGTCCCAGCCCCACCCAGTTATCTTTGACATGTTGTCCCAGCCCTACCCAGTTATCTTTGACATGTTGTCCCAGCCCCACCCAGTTATCTTAGACATGTTGTCCCAGCCCCACCCAGTTATCTTTGACATGTTGCCCCAGACCCACCCAGTTATCTTTGACATGTTGTCCCAGCCCTACCCAGTTATCTTTGACATGTTGTCCCAGCCCCACACAGTTATCTTTGACATGTTGTTCCAGCCCCACCCAGTTATCTTTGACATGTTGTCCCAGCCCCACCTGGTTATCTTTGACATGTTGTCCCAGCCCCACCCAGTTATCTTTGACATGTTGTCCCAGCCCCACCCAGTTATCTTTGACATGTTGTCCCAGCCCCACCCAGTTATCTTTGACATGTTGTCCCAGCCCCACCCAGTTATCTTTGACATGTTGTCCCAGCCCCACCCAGTTATCTTTGACATGTTGTCCCAGCCCCACCCAGTTATCTTTGACATGTTGTCCCAGCCCCACCCAGTTATCTTTGACATGTTGTCCCAGCCCTACCCAGTTATCTTTGACATGTTGTCCCAGCCCCATCCAGTTATCTTTGACATGTTGTAACAGCCCCACTCAGTTATCTTTGACATGTTGTCCCAGCCCCACCCAGTTATCTTTGACATGTTGTCCCAGCCCCACCTGGTTATCTTTGACATGTTGTCCCAGCCCCACCCAGTTATCTTTGACATGTTGTCCCAGCCCCACCCAGTTATCTTTGACATGTTGTCCCAGCCCCACCCAGTTATCTTTGACATGTTGTCCCAGCCCCACCCAGTTATCTTTGACATGTTGTCCCAGCCCCACCCAGTTATCTTTGACATGTTGTCCCAGCCCCACCCAGTTATCTTTGACATGTTGTCCCAGCCCCACCAAGTTATACTTGACACATTGTCCCAGCCAGACCTGTTTATCCTTGATATCCTGTTTATCACTGTCTCAGCCCCGCCAGTGTCCCAGCCCCACCCAATTGACAACGGCCTCTTAATTATTTGTGTATAGGGGAAACTATTAACTTGTTTTGTTTTGACCTAGGCACCAAGTTACGTTGAGTAATGAGAGATTCCTCAAAACGAGCAAAATAATTTCAGCTATATCACATTAAATTTTCGGGGTGTCATGTCAGATAAAATTTTTCGCAAATTTAGAAACCCCGAAGGGTACTCAAGGACACTCACATACACCTATAAAATAGTCCAGAAATGGGCTTTGCACAATCAGCTGAAAAATAACCAATACATTTCACAAATTATATAAATAAATTTATTTATCAATTCTGTATGAAACTGCTTTTTAAATACAGCTCTAATATCAAAGTTCCATTGAATAATAAATCCACTGTCCATGCTAAAGCTCGGCGTACCCAAATATCAAAATAAGAACCAATTTCCTCTCCCTCAGTCAAAGGTCATTTACAGAGCCGTTGTCAAATTGAAAACGCAATTTTCAATTTTCACACTTTTTACTGTATTTACTTGTATTATTCCCCATATTATGAGCAAAACTGCCAAATTCCATCTCATTCCGAAATAAAACAAAGCCGTTTCAGCCTTTTTGATGGAAAAACTTTAACGCTTTCAATTGTTCAACTCGACACTTGATTTAAAAAAAAAATCAACAACTTTCATGTGTCATTATGTCTGTAGCTGGATGATAAGTTTGACCTCGCTTATTTTTAGATATGGCGGCCATGTTGGTTAATCTGCCGCCATGGTTTGTGCAAACTTGGTTGAGGACATTTGACGGATGATGTGTACAAAGATTTAAAGCAGTACTTTCATTGGTTTCAGAGAAGATTTTAAAAAATCAATTAAGCAATGCTAACTTTTTCTCTAGTTCTAATAATTTTCAAGATTTTGAGGCAAAAATGGCAAAAATCATCAATTTCGACAATTAAAGGGCAATAACACCTACAAGGAGTCATCATACAACTTTGACCCAATAGATTGTTTTGTAGATGCTGAAGAATGAAGAAGGAAGGTCTCTTCGGTTTTTTTGTATCTGTTATACTTTTTGAACTATAAGCTAAAAACTGTATTTTGACCCCCTGTTCTATTATTAGCCATGGTGGCCATGTTGGTTGGTCTGAGGCCATGATTTGTGCAAACTTGATAGAGGACATTTTACTGATGATGTGTGCAAAGTTTCAAAGCAATCCCTTCATTGGTTTTGGAGGAGAAGAATTTTTAAGAAAAGTTAACGACAACGACGGACGCCAAGTGATGATGGCAATATCTCACATGACCCTTTGTGTCAGGTGAGCTAAAAAGACTTCTATTATTCAACAAGGACAGAATGGTGCCAATGCTAACTGGCAACAGAGAAAAGTCTGAAATGCAATGAACTAAACAGAATCTTAATGAACTAAACATTAGAACCGGGCTATCAGATAATAAAAGTGATCAAAAAAGTCGAGATGCAAATAAAACAGGAATTCTATAATAGCAGGTGTACAATTTCAATATGTGTGCAAATCTTTCTGTAACATTTTAGGAGTCTGGGTTTAAAGCTATAGGAGGAGTAAAACAAGGTGTGCCTCAGATGGCAACATGCTCTCTGTAGCAACTTTATCTTTTGACCATTTAATATGTTCCCTTTCTTCCTGCCCTCCCAACATCACTATGTACTATAACAATAAGTATAAGTTACAATTGGAAAGTGGTTTATTGGATTTAATACAATTCATATACACGTATAACAGTTTAATATTAACATTGTTCGTTGTTTCGATTGACAGCTTTACCAGTTAGTTATGTGCAAGATCAAGATTAAAAAAATGTCTCCCTTGTCTGATTTTATCCTTCCTTCATCATTTTACTAAAAATAGGCTATTTAATAGGACATTAAATGATACCCTGTCACATTGCATTATTTTTAATATTCATGAACACATTTTACTAAATTCCATCTCGGAAGACAATTTTTTACCTTGACCCTTGAACATATAAAAGTTATTTCAAATTGGCATAACTCAAACAATTTGTTGACATGTTTTCAGGTTATCATCTGGAAACCCCCAATTGTTGAACAAAATAAACCTTGAATTGGCCTAGTCGAAAACTACAAATTGGATTGTGCTGAAAATCTAACTTGATCTTCATTTTAATAGCTGTGCAAAGCTTAAATAAAATCGGTTGACTCGTTTTCAAGTTACCATCTGGAAAAAACTGAGGCAAGGACAGACGAACAGACAGACACTCATATCCATGCAAAGGTATCACATAATACTACAAATTGGCATGAGAACCTTAAAGCTAATATTATTAATATTGGTCAGGCATACCTTGGTTGGTTGGCGGAAATAACTTATCTTGCATTTTCACTTTGTCAGATAATGTCTTTTAATTTTATTACCTTCTTCAAAGATCCATTCGCCATCCCCAAGTCTTATTTTACATCGATGTATCTCTATCCCATCGGTACTTTGCACTCCTGTGGTACTCTGTTTTAGTAGACGTCTAAGCAGACACGTTTTACCGACACCATTTTCTCCAATAATAACAATCCTTAGGTAGTACCGTATCTCAGTACCAGTCTTTATGATGTCCATGTATAATGTTTTCTCTTCTTCACTTAAATATTGGATGGCAGTAGGCATTTCTATTTCTGTTATATAAAAGTAATAAGCCAGTATTTATCAACTTCTCAACTGCTCATTATGTGTAAATATTTTAATACATTAATGTATTTGTAAGGGATAAAGCAATCTAATTAAAATCTAATCTTTTCCATTTTTGAGTCCCTGTAACAACATCCCATTACTGGTTGATTGAACTTTTGATATAAATATTATCTAGCGAAAAATTTGGAAAGATTCCAAATAATAACACATGATTCTACAACATCACCAATTTTTGATTGGTGAATACAGAAGTTGATTCTGAGATGACCTGACTTATAATCGAAGCAGATAATTAATTAACTTTCATCCAAAAACGTTGTTCGTCCCATGTCAATTATCGATTGGCAGCATTTACAAATTGAAATAATCAATGAAAAACAACACCAGGTTACAGTCGTTTTAATTTTTTATAATGATTGTGGGATTATTAGACCTACAGAGCAAGCAGATTGTTTAAATTTTCCATCAAGTCGTCAGAAAATGTCGCCTAAATAGCAGGTAAACGGAAAATTCTTCATCCGAACATGTGAAAGGATTAAATTCGCAACAACCTGACGTGGAAGGGATTAAAGTTCACGCTAGAAAAAGATTATAAATTTGTCTTTCTTATCAGTTATTTCTTGTAGCATATATCCAGTACATGTGTGTGTACAAAAAATTACCCAACTGAAAAAAATTATCAAGTTCGCTATGGAAATATTTCAATGCATTCTGATAAATTGTCAGAACATATCTAGCCACAGACATTTGAAGAAATAACAGTTATGTAAAAAATGCAAAAAAAAATGGTGCATCCTATCAATACATCGCACTTTCTGTCATAAACCTGTTTACATTTCTCAAGGCGATAAAGGGTATCGAACAGGTATTACACAGCAGATGCTTTAAATAAAACAAAATGCTGTCCCTACCAAACACTATATTGTATATCTAGGGTAAATTTTTAATAAAGATCTAAATTTATTTCATTTTTAACTAAAGATGATAATGAATATAAATTCAATTTTCTGTTAAATTTATTCATCGTTCCACGTGTACATTTTCCCTAAAAAATCTTACATTCACAAGAGTTGATTTATGAAAGAAAGCGAGTGTTGGTGGTTTTATGCTACATGTACATCAAGTTATATCTACCTATCCATTGCGGTTCATGAAACCCCGTACTAATTGTGTATTGCCATTAATGCCAATATTCCTTTCTTGAAACATAAAATCTACAACCAGGCTGTGTCGCTTGTTAAAAACTGTCAGTACTTATTAAATATGTAACCCATGAACTTATTTAGTAATTTAAATTTTTCATTAGTGAATACTGAAGTTCATTCTGAGATGTTATTCGATATTCACAGCAACAATAAGAAAAAGAAAGAAGATAGCCAAAGATTTAATTAGAATTAGAGTGTTGAAGAAGAAACAGTAAACAAAACTACTACACATACAATCAAGAGTTTACCATAAAAACAAATGTGACGCTTTGCTTGAATATTTAGAAATAAGCAAAATACCTTTAATTAAATATTGGCAAAAAACAGTTAAAAAATTTACAAAACAGCCAGAGTGGATTACACAAAATCCGTCAGTGATGGACGCAGATTGTTGAATGTGGAGTTACCTGATAAACAACGAATTAATGGACAATCACAGAATGTTTTGTTGTTTGAATGGTGTTTAACGCCACTCTAAGCAATTTTTCAGCTATATCATGGCATCCAGTTTTTATTGTGGGAAGGAAGCTGGAGTACCCAGAGAAAACACCTGACCTTCGGTAGGAATACTGGCAATCCTTGTCAATTAAGATTGAAGTTGAGCGTACCCTGCCAGCAATGAGACTCGAACACACAATCTCAGTGTTGACAGACACCATGACCAATAGTAGACTACCTTAACTACTCGGCCACTGAGGCCACTCACAGACTAAAAGTGTTGTATTGCAAAACATTATATTATTGTGTTTAAAAAAGTCTTTATCTTCCATAGAATGTGCTTAAGAAGAGTACTATATTCATGATATTATTATTGTTGTAACATGAATCCTTAGTTCTTTTCTACGAATAAACAAGAGACGACGAGTAGGTATGCTCTAAATTAAAACACTTGTATAATATTGCATAAAAGGTCACGTGTGCCGGTTAAACTTAAGGGAAAAACAGCCATGCAATAACCAACTACAATTAGATCCGATAATGCACAGTAAAACTCCGCCTTAATTAAGTCAAATGTTATTGATTTTCACTGCAAAAGAATAGCACGGGCTTCCAATATTAGCTTTTCAATTGATAAGTCGAATATTGGTCGCACCATAATAGACACCGTCCTCTTTATTTAAAACCAATTATTAATGTGCGGGATCTAGGGGCTTATTCATGTTACAAGTAATTTATAGCACCGCCTTCCTCGTTAGAAAAATACACCTTCTCACGCTAAAGCGTTCGAATGTGTATCTGTCTAACCCAGAAGACTGTGCTATAAATACATGTATAACTTATATAATTTTCAACTTGTTTGTTAAAATGTCGAGACAGTAAAATTGTGTCAAATAAAGTGTGTTTTGATGTAAATCTTTGTTTTAAACATAAAGAGTAAATATAAAATTTGTCCTTTATGTCTCAAGATTAACAATATGATTTTCATTGCAATAGGACTTTAAGTTATTTATATATATAATGTTCACACCACATTAAACACTTGTCATAACTTTCGAACACCCTATAACAGTGCCTCTTAATTCCAGTGGTCATGTGACATCTTTTTATGTAATGGTGATGTCACATGAATTGACAGGGGTTGCCAGTGTTCCAGTTTTACTGTCCTGAAATTTTTTAAATGATTTAAAGGTCCGGGGTTATAAAGAGATAATACTGCTTTCTCTCACAATAAAAACTTGAATCTATGATATAGCTGAAAAATTGCTGATAGTGGAATCAAACCCCATTGATTCAACCAACCAACTGAAATCTATATTAGCTGTTGATGTCAGAGAAAAGAATCAAATGTCATACATATAGCTAGAACTCAGGGCAGACAAAGCTGTGGTTAATCAAATGTCATACATATAGCTAGGACTCGGGGCAGACAAAGCTGTGGTTAAACAAATGTCATACATATAGCTTGAACTCAGGGCAGACAAAGCTGTGGTTAAACAAATGTCATACATATAGCTAGGACTCGGGGCAGACAAAGCTGTGGTTAAACAAATGTCATACATATAGCTAGAACTCCGGGCAGACAAAGCTGTGGTTAATCAAATGTCATATATATAGCTAGGACTCGGGGCAGACAAAGCTGTGGTTAAACAAATGTCATACATATAGCTAGAACTTGGGGCAGACAAAGCTGTGGTTAAACAAATGTCATACATATAGCTAGAACTCAGGGCAGACAAAGCTGTGGTTAAACAAATGTCATACATATAGCTAGGATTCGGGGCAGACAAAGCTGTGGTTAAACAAATGTCATACACATAGCTAGGACTGGGGGCAGACAAAGCTGTGGTTAAACAAATGTCATACATATAGCTAGGACTCAGGGCAGACAAAGCTGTAGTTAAACAAATGTCATACACATAGCTAGGATTCGGGGCAGACAAAGCTGTGGTTAAACAAACCTCATACATATAGCTAGGACTGGGGGCAGACAAAGCTGTGGTTAAACAAATGTCATACATATAGCTAGAACTCTGGGCAGACAAAGCTGTGGTTAAACAAATGTCATATATATAGCTAGAACTCGGGGCAGACAAAGCTGTGGTTAATCAAATGTCATACATATAGCTAGAACTCTGGGCAGACAAAGCTGTGGTTAAACAAACATCATACTAATAGCTAGGACTCGGGGCAGACAAAGCTGTGGTTAAACAAATGTCATACATATAGCTAGGACTCCGGGCAGACAAAGCTGTGGTTAAACTAATGTCATACATATAGCTAGGACTCGGGGCAGACAAAGCTGTGGTTAATCAAATGTCATACATATAGCTAGAACTCAGGGCAGACAAAGCTGTGGTTAAACAAATGTCATACATATAGCTAGGACTCGGGGGCAGACAAAGCTGTGGTTAATCAAATGTCAGACATATATAGCTAGAACTCAGGGCAGACAAAGCTGTGGTTAATCAAATGTCATACATATAGCTAGAACTCAGGGCAGACAAAGCTGTGGTTAAACAAATGTCATACATAAAGCTAGGACTCGGGGCAGACAAAGCTGTGGTTAAACAAAAGAGGGGACAACAACAAAACACAGCGACACAACACAAAAACCAAACCTTCAGCAATACGACCCCAATAAAAACAGGGTAGGCAACTCCATTAAACATTCCAGTAATAACATTTAGAATGGATAATGTACATGTACAAATGATAATATTTAAAACAAACATCTTGAATCTTAGCTGCTCTACAATTTGATTTATTCATGGGTTTGTTTCCAGACTAAATAATGCATATTTTGACCCTATAACTCATAACTCTTTTAAACATTAAACATTCCAGTAATAACATTTAGAATGGATTATGTACATGTACAAATGATAATATTTAAAACAAACACCTTGAATCTCAGCCACCATCACGTCAGAAGAAAGTTCTGCTTTATTGATTTATTCATGGATTTGTTTCCAGACCAAATCATGCATATTTTGGCCCTATAACTCATAAACAGTTTATTGGTTTTTGTTCACAACATGTAGACATGAAAGAGATTTACCAACAAGATGGATCCTATGGAATAACCTCTCAATAAAAGAATTATATGATATTAATCAAGATGTCAGGCTTATATCTGTTTTAATATGTATTTACTTATTTGTTTTTATTTTAAAAACTAATTAAAGCAATTCCATATTTTCAGAATACAGAGTTACTTCCAAATTGTTGTCTTTAAAACAAGTATCTGGTATTAAACAGATAGGGAAAAATTATGGTTTATATTTTATTCCAAATACTTTATCATGTTTATGTGGCCTGATTGTTCCAGTGCAAGTAAAATACAATGCAGAATTAGTTTTTACATCATAATAAAGTTTTTTTTCATTCTCTGCTATATGTTAAAAAAAAATGCAGGAAAACAACTGTTTACCCACAGTAGGTAAAATATTGCATCTGCTCTAAAGAACATATAGCTATGCATATGGGAGATAAATCTTGCTTACCACAAGTAGCCAGGGCATTGACATAAACTGTGCACAGCAGCAGTTTATTATGAAAACATAAAGCTTGGATTAATTATTTTAGATAGTATAGAAGTCGTGCTGTCCTGTCAACACAGTGTACTTGTTAAGTCTTATCCACTATTGTTTATCATCTAACCTTGAACTCTAAGTTCTGTACGTCTAACACAGCATTTTATACTGACGGAGTATTCTCCTTTATCATCACATTGTGCATTGTTAATAACAAGTCGGTGAAGTTGACCATATCTCTCCACTTTAAATTTGTCTGATGCGCTCAACTTAGTGCCATCTTTGAACCACATGGCTCTCTGATTGTCATCAAGAACTTCACATTCAAACTGAACAGTTTCACCCTCCATACATGTCATAGAAACCAATGGTTTAGTGAAGTATTCTGTAATGGAAATATAAGCATTTTTTTACATCTTATAAGTAAAATGTGTCAACAAAAATAGTATTTTTTCTTAAAATGGCATTAACAGAAAAAAAATTACATTCATAATTAATATATATGTTTGTTTTAAAGTGTACAAATAGACTTATGAAAGCTTGGAGGTTATGTTTGTTTGTTTGAATGTTTTAACACGACTTGGATTCAGCAATTTTTCAGCTATATCCTGGCATCCAGTTTGATTGAGGGAGGAAGCCAGAGTACCTGGAGAAAATCCTTGACCTTTAGTAGGAAAAGTGGTGGAAGAGGTTTAATAATGTAGGAACCGACCAAATCTAACAACTTTAATGCAGCCAATAAACCATATAACTGAGGGACAAGTTCACAACTACCATACTGTCATATACTCAATAATACTACATGTATTCATCAGCAACCCGACCTGACCTCAGTCAAAGTCTTCAAAAGCTTTGATCATACAACATAGCAAAATACTTAAGTGTAAACCAGCTTACAACTGTCGACCTTGTTCAATACAAAACGGCACCATAACAAGTTGTGGTAAAATGTTGACAACCACTAATCCATAAAATTAATTAAGAAATAGATTATTGCGAGCGGGCTCTATATTTGTCAATATTTTATACCGAGCGATAGCGAGGTATAAAATGAGGACAAATATAAGGTCTGACCATGTTCTAATTCGCATAGAGCCCAATTGCAATAATCAATTTCGATTCTAATATGTCTAACAATTGTTTAACATATATCCCAAAACAGTATGTTAAAGGAAATAAAATTTACATAAACATATATTCTCGTCATTTTATTGAATATACGTACCTTTTAAACACAAATATTGAGAAATCTTAACGAAATTGCATTGTTCCAGTTTGAAATTTTCTGTTCAGCGTTATATGACATGGGCATTCTAATTGTGACGTCATATTAATTCGAATGTTGAATTGTTAAAAAATAATGTATTGGAGTAGTTCAAATCATAAATCTCAGAATTCAGACTAAAAATAACTGCATTATTAACAATAACGATAATTATGGATAACACATACAGACGTGACAACGTGTTTTTTATATTGCCCACTATATACCGTGGTCGTGGTTTTTTCATTAAGAAATTCACCACCATACGCCACGGTGGTATTCTGCGGTACATCGTGTTATGTCCACTACATATCGTGACCCACCGTGTTGACCACGGTGGATTTTCAATTTCCTTTCATGCTTACACAGTGAAAAAATTAAAATGTTGCGATTTAATTTAGATATTTGTGTTAAAATATGCCGTTTTAATACGTTTGTTTGACAACAAAATTAATCTGTGTTCTGTTTATCTATTCATTATACAGAATACCTTAAAGTTTATTGTCACTGATTTGATTGACAATTATTCCCTTAACGTGTTCTAAAAGGTTAGAACACCGCATTTTGCCCTTAAAATTGTCAAAATCTTTGCTATTCTATCGTCAAAATTTCCCTGTCAGCGCCTCTGATTAATGTTCCAACCGTCTGAACTTTTACCGGATGTAAATTGTGTCACACCTTAAATCGATCGATTATCTAAGTATTGTCCAGTCATCATTTTTTCAAGCACGTGCTCTCAAACATTTCAATAAACTGGTGTATTGTATAATTTTATAATTAACAGGTGAACACGCGGCTTCACATTTTTAACGGTAAAGAAATAAGCACATTACACAATAAATACGAGACTTGTAAAGAAATACACAATAAATGCGAGACTTGTAAAGAAATTCGTTTTTAAAACGTCAAAATCAATATACGACTTAAAATGCTACATTTTCAAATTTTCTGAATTATTACTTAATATAAATGTCGCAGAATATATTGTTCCACGAATGATTTTATATACTCGATTCGTCGGTGTTGAACCACGTGTGTTAAAAAAATACAATCCTGATATCGAATCAACCATAATAGTCGTTTCAGTGTTAAAAGCCTGACACATCATCAACTTTTGTTGTAGAAAAGACTTAAGTAGCATCCTTATAATTTCTATAATGTTACGACAAGACCCTATGTCCGCAAACAGACATTCGTATCGGCGCGCAAAAAAAAACCAACAACAACAAAAAAAAGAACAAAAGAAAACAAACTTACATACTGTTGAGTAAATTCGGGCAATTATTTTATATTGATATGAATGTGGACAAATCAGTTCTTTCGTCTTCAAAAATAATTTTATTCCGATTTGTTTTGTTCATGTTATAACAGACGTAAGTAACTATGCATATTTTATTGTTTGATCAATGTACCACAATACAACAAAATATTAAGAATAAGTATTTGTATTTAGAGAACTAAGGCAAGTCTAAAAGGAGTCTGATCTCGAGAATATTTATCCCAATAAATACTATGTCATGCAAAAACACCGAAACTGCGAGTTAATTTTAACGGGAACTTTATACAAATAACACGTCTGCCTCCATTTGAAAAATTGTCAGTTTTGTATATTAAGCTCAGAAGCACATCACTACTTTTTTTATATAAACCTGTTATATTAATTGTTATAGTTTAAAACGCCATTGTCCAAAGTAAATGTGTATTTAGAATTGTGCGTACGTAAGACTTCATTCAACCTTGTGAAACAGGCGCCTGTGCCATATCGTAGTTAAACTATATTTTATGTGGCGATTCTCCATTTATAAACTTTTCACATATTTATTATTCTTGCTGCATGTTGGCTTCAATTTAGTAATTTATTTGTTGTATCCCATCCTGTTAACGAATTTTATATAACTATACGTGATGTAAACTTTTGTCCGCGTTTGTTCAAACAACTCTGGTTTTAAATACCAAATAAAGAAAAAGATCACCGCTCAACTGCCCGTTTTCTGTCGAAAAGGATTTATAATTGATTAAAGAGAGTTCGCGTACAACTTCAGGACAATTCGTTATACGTTGTAATACACAAAAACGTAATGTGACAATTCAAATCCGGATAATTTACCGAACTTGTTCAGGGTAATATTTAATGCATAACACATGCATCCGGTTGAACAAATATTCGATCTTCAAGTCTACCGGCACATTAAATCATTATTGATTATCAACAAATAAAATGCATGTACAAATTATTCTTAAGCACTGTTTTAAAATGTTCTCTTTTCATTCGGGTAACGATGTTTAAACCCGCAATCAATTAAATGACAACGTGTATGTTGTCATGTACCACCGCGGAGATATCGTGGCCGGACCCCTGTGGCGACATGCCATGGTAGACTGAACTCCCTCATATGCATCCACCGTGGTAAGATTACCTGAGAAGATTCTTAACCACGATAGTAGGCGTGGATATACCATGGTGGGTGATAGAGAAAAGGATTAACTTCCATGGTGGGTTAGTGTTTTTTATAAAAAACACGTTGTCCCCTCTGTAACTAACAGCATTTTTAAGTCAAGATTTTACATTTACACAAAACACACAGCTTACGCATGTGCGAACTAAACTTATTGGAATTTTGACACGGCTTTGTTTACATAGCTAAAGCAGGACGTCATATTGGAATTAGAATCAAACCTAGGAAAATGTATTTTTCATTAAATATAAACATGTACATGCATGTCAGACCATGAATTCAATTGCCACTTATACTTTGATTAAAATTAAATCAACTTTCAATCTGGTAATAAGGCCATACAGTATACTGTCTGTTTAAGGTTACATGCTAGGAAAAAAATAGGGTAGGTAGGAAGGCATTTTCATTTTATTTTTTTTTTTATTTTTTGTACAATAAGATGAATATTTTTTGTCATTAGTACACAAGTTGAAAGAATTATAAATGAAGTAGAACTGGAGTTAGGAAATGGCATCATTGTCAATCATGTATTTTTGTAAAATACACTTTTACAAATATTTGAAAACATTAAAATTAAATTTCTGGAACAGATTGCCGAATCATTTTCATTACGTTTAAATATTTTAACAATCACTGTCATCGAGTTCATATCCGCTAAGGAAATAGTCAATATTTGCTTTGAATTGGTATTTTTCCAATACACTGTATGTACAAAGTAATAGTCAGATGGGAACCAGTTTTCATTGATTATTCCCCTTCATTAAAAAAAATATGCGCGAAGACAAAAACTGTGCACCAAATTTAAAACACTTTTAGTTGAAGCAGAGAAATCTGTTACACAATTTTGCACTGGATGGACAGATGGATGGACAGATAGATGGACAAGGTGATTCCAATATCAGTGAATATAGCCCCCTCTCTTACGAGTGGGAGTATAAAAAGATTTCACTCACTGTGAATTTGTTTGTTCACCTATGATTGATTGAAAATCAAATTAAAAATATTGAAACTTTTATTTTGCTTACTCATCCCATTTAAAAATTACAAAAAAAAACAAGGAAAAAAGAATTTCTGTGAAATCAGTAACCCACATACCCACATGAAATTATGCATGCAGCCAGGTCTTGATCAAACCAAAATAAAATGAGGAATATTGATGTGGACCTTTAGGCTTAGAGAAAATTTGAAAAATCTCACTCGATCGAGTTTTTTGTCTAACAGGAACCATGTCAACTAGATAGGAACCAATTAATGAAGATTGTTTGAGGAAGACCGTCTATACATCATTCCTGCCATGTGGAAATGAAAACAAGTTGATGACACATACCTGGGCACCAACTCACATTGTCTCTCATGGTAGGTGATCTAAAAATGTCTGTAGCAGTAACAACAAACCTTTGACTTGGATTGAAGATGACCTGGTTCGGTTGTTGACTGTGACAGAATAGTTCCCAACATCTTGCAGATCAAGTTGTACGATACACAACATATGACTTTTACCCATATCTTTTATTGTGTATCTGGCAGACGGTTCAATAACAACACCATCCTTTGTCCATTGAGCAGGGATATTGGCCTCACAAACAGCACATGATAATTCCACATTGTCTCCTTCTATGCAATCAAATGTTTGTGCCATATTCTTTGTAAAGTATTCTGAAAAATGAATTTAAATGTAGTTAACATAAAGTTTAGAATGAATAACAATAACTGGCATTTGTTTTTAGTAAACTGATTCATAAAGCTTATTTTTCACTATTTTTCGTATGCTTCATTAAGCTCTGTAAAGTCCATTTATAGTGCCATCCTTCATCTGCAAATTAGTTTTAGCTGTATACTTCCTAACAGTCTACATGTTATTTATTTCTCCAATCCAATGATTGTTTGCTCTGTGCCTCACCATGACCTTTTTCTTGTCTTAATTTACTTAATTTAATCCAATGCCCCATAAATAGTGTTAATTTTACTTGACACCAGTATTCCATGGCTTTTCCCCTTTAATTCTAATTGCACATTGTGATTGGCCAAAACAAATTTCAAAATATAATAACCAGTGTGTCATACGTCAGGACCAGAATCAGCCTTTATTCACGAATTCAATCTAATTAAAATTAAATCTTTCACTTGCTCCCCCATTTTTGTTATTGTCTCTGTGGAGATCTAACAACATCACATTACAGACTGAACTTTTGAGATAAATATTATCCAATGAAAGATTTGGAAATCCCCAAAAAATCAACTAATCACAAGTAGGCTTTTATCTTAACTTGGGTTTACTGATAAAAATGGTAAATACCATTAGATGCTCAATAATAACGGAGAATTCCCTAACACCAAAGACTGGTGAAAACAATTTTTGATTGGTCAATACAGAAGTTCATCATGACATGAGTAAGTGAAAGATTTAATTTTAATTAGATTGGAATTCAGTCTTTGTAATAAAGGTGTTGGTGTTTTGATTTTTGAAATTCAGCTTCTGAATTTTGAAAAAAAAATTTGAATATAGTAGAGATTAACATTATTCTTAAACTTAACTTGAGTAGCTAGAATGATTGATTGAAAACACTAATTAAAACACTGACTTTCTGACATTGACATTCTGATAAAAATCTTTAAATTATTAAAATAATGCAGTGACTCAGAAAATAATCTGTAATCTGTAATACAAATACTTAGTAATTAAAATTTTCATACATGTATTGCTTTATTGAAAAATTTGGTCTGTCACAATTGTGTTCAGTCAGACATGTGGACCTGTGTTGCCTGATCAAATGTCGAAGTAATGTGAAGACAGCTATGTGTAAAGATAATGTTTTCTCCCAAAGATAAACATTTATTTTAATGAAATCCCCCTTTAGGCTATTTCTTGTTACTTTGACATTATTGAGTTAGCTGCTTTACACACACACGAGTTATTACATTATAAGGTCTGTTACGGCACATATTGTCAGCCTGCACATATTGTCGCTGGCGATAATATGTGCACATATTTGTTAGCATAAATTGTCGCTGGTTGCATAAATTGTCGTCGGCGACAATTTGTGCCGCAAGTTGGGGTCACCTATCTATCGTTGTTCGGCAACAATATATGCCTTTGAAAAATATTTAACTGCACAAATTGTCGCCAGGACATAATTTTCTGTGGCTTTAATAACGTTGTCTGTATAGTAAAATAAGAGAGAAGTCATCGGTTTTTTCATGAAATTTCTACTAAATTTCAATTTTGGTTCTGTCAAACAGTGGAGATGAAGACTTATACCTCTAACAGTGGAGATGGAGACTTATACCTCTCACTTTAATTTCGGAGTAATTACATTTCATTCATCATAATGAATAAAACTTGTCTAAAATATTTGTCAACAAAAATCGCAAAAGGGATTTTGAATCTTTTTTTTTTAAATAATCCAAATTCGGGTTATGCAACAAGCGAGTGTCTCAGGCAATGCCGTAGCAAGCGGTATTCCCGGTACTGTTGAACCGTACCTCTTTAAATTGCTGGACCGGAAAACAGCACCAGTTTTTTTTTGTAAATTGAAATAAAAAATGCCTGTTTTCAACTGAGTCAGGAATAAAAATTGCTGTTTTTGGTCATTTTCAATTTAAGTGCCAGGAAACTCCCAGAATGCAGGACTTCGCACCATTTTGTGCTATAACGACTTTATCGTAACAGTCCAATAAGGAGTCGCTCAATAGGTTCAGTCAAAAAAACTATGTTGCGTCTTTAAGAGTAAAGTATTTTTGTGATTTGACTTAGTCTTTCTTTTTACGCTGCGAGTTGTAATAATACCAAGGTTCAATGTCAAAGATCAGGGTTGACCTTTATTTCAGTCAATGCACTATTGGGTCCCATGGCCGATGATGGTGCTCCCATGCTTGTATGCCTTACGGTTTTCAAGAACAAGTGTTTGACGGAAAGTTTTTTACGTAAAGGGCCAACTGTGCTATTATGGCAGTGCTAATAGTTGTAAAACTTGTATCAAAAAAGAATCCGAGATATTTAATGGACAAAAAGTCATGGAGAGACAAAATCATGGCTAGACAAAAGAGGGGACAACAATACTAACACAACACAAAAATCAAAAACTAGTGACAAGAACCCCACTTAAAACCGTGTGCAAGCCCAGGTGCTCCGGAAGGGTAAGCAACTCTTACTACAGGCGTGTCACTCGTCGTATCAGTCAGGTTAAAATTCCGTAATTTGTCATATACGGGTGTAGTCATATTACAGAAAGAAAGAGGGAATGTGGTTAAGACAAACTTCACAAATCAGTTGTCATATGTGACATATATCCGGAACCGGCAACCAAGTCATGATGGCGACTGTAAATATTTCTAAGTGATAACTAAATTTGTACAACCATGAACCCTGGTTAAGTAGTTTTGTGTCAGCAGACACCCTCTATCAATGGAATCTGTATAGGAAATACAAACTCTCAAGAACCTGATCAACTGAGAGATGTATACTATGTATGCAGGTGCTGGTGAAGTGTTAAAATACAAAAAAAAAATTAAATTAAAATCGTCCCTTTTGTCGTTAATGTTTGTTTTCAACCAGTCTTTATTGTCAACTTCTGGATGTAAGTCAAGTTACAAGGCAGACCTAGCTGTCTCTCTTGGGTCTTTAACATGACAAAATGTTATAAATCAGAATGTCAGATCTGTAAGAAAAAGTATTTGGCTTACAGAAATCAATAGGCAAGGCCACAATTAAAAAAATGTTTGTTTCCCCACTCCCCTACCCACATTTTTCAAGATGGGTAGGTAGGTAGGTTTTTTTTTTTTTTTGGCTTATTCTAAGTTAATGGATCAAGAAATTGTGCTTTGAGGGGGGGGGGGGGCTGTTGAATAATTAAAGAGGGACCCGGCCACGTCTATGTATGTACACTTCAGTGATTTTTTGTGACATTTGATTGTCCCACTGATACACCTTAGCTTTAATATCTATAATAAGGGGGTCTCTGGCCAGGGAATGTTTATTTATTTCTTATTTAAATAGAGCTGTGAAAGCTGCAAAGATCTTGCAGCTTTCACAGCTCTATTTAAATAAGATATTGCCAGTTCTCCTTATCCTAAAGGAACATATTCTTTGCAGAGAAAAGATGCCAGAATTTCTTACAATACATGTCTTAAGTAAAATCTTAAATAACTACAGATCTAACCATTAAATTTGGTAACTTTTCATCCATTTTTTTAGCCGACTTGTTTGCCTGCAATTCAGTTTTTTTTTCTTTCTTTTTCATTATTATAATCATGGTATGCAATATCAAATAGCACATAACCTTTATCATTATAAAATCAAAGAAAAAAAACACCAGATATAGCAACTATTTTTCTATCTACTTCAGTACTTGTAGCCATACAAGGTATTCACAAATAAAAATAGATTAACTAAAAATATTTGTATAGGTGTAGACATAAACCATGTCAACATCATTCATGAAGTTCTTGTATATCATAATATTTCTAACAGTTTGTTATGAACATGCCATGTTTATCTGAGCAAAATTTTCAAAGAAGATAGATAGAATAACATAACATTAAACCCAGAAATAATTCTTCTGTTCAACACACTTCCACTTGGGCAAAGTTGTGCAAAATTTCTTCATGGAAGACCCATCTACAGAACTTAACATGATGTCAATAATTACTATACATCTTTATTCTTTCAAGTGCAGCTCATATATTTATCAAAGAAATTTGTTAAAATAAAATACACTTTGAAAGAACTGAAGTTTGAAACTAATTGAAAGTGTTTGTTTATAAAAAAAAAGTACGATAATTCATTATGGGCCATTGTAGTTTACTTTTCTTCGTTGTTCACTTCCGGTAATTAGTCACATCCGGTAAATAAACAAATGGCGCGTAATCCAGTTGAACGACATAAATCCTTTGAAAAAATGTTAAATACGCATATTGTTTGCCGTTTCTTATTGGAATTACACATTTACTGATAAATTGGTAGTATGGGTGAATTATTTGGACCAGCATATACAAGTATCTTGTGTGAACCATCGGCGACTTGAGTGTAATAACCGGGCGACTTCGACTTCGCTTTTGAGGCGCCGTAGGGCGACTTCAGGACATAGTAGAGCGACTTTGTCGCCCACTTCGCCCAGTGTGAATTGACACGATCCACACTTCCGGTTTTGCTAAAAAAAAAAAAAAATCCCGAACTTGGACCAAAAAAATTTTTTGAGTCGGCGGCAATTTCTGGGTCGGTCGGGGGATGGGGAAACAAACAATTTTTTAAATTAGGCCCAAAAGAGACATTTCGAGATGGCCGCCATTATCGATTTCAAATTTGTATAATATAATCATTTTCATAATCATTCGAGACATCTTTATGTACAAAAATGTAACAGGAAACCATGTTTTGAGCATTTTTCCATTTTTTGCAGATTTGAAATAACCACCATAAAACGTCAACATGTGGGTCATAAGGTGCGGCATATCCAATTCCACTTATATACCAATTTTTATTAAAATGCATTAGATTCCGGATTTTTAAGAATCCATTTTTGATTTTCAAATTGGCAGCCATAATTGAATTCAAGTTTTTATGACAAACATACATTGGTAACATTTTAATCGAGCAGGAAACCAAATTTGATGAACCTTACTCTTATTATATCAACTTCCCCAACCTCGTACTTTTCATTTTTAATTGGTGCAGCAAGTTCTCACGTAAGAAAACTGAGAAAATGTTATAACTGTGCGTACAATGTGTGCTTTAAATGCTGTATATATTGTCGAAGATGAGGTAAAAATACGGCGACAATTTGTGCTGTTAAAACCTGCATATATTGTTGCCGGCGACAATATATGCAGACGACAATTTATGAGGGATAAGAAAATTTCCGTTGTGCAAATTTAATATAATCCGCATAGACAGACAAGATTTGATGACGAAAAGTGAGCTATAAATATTGATTGCAGATACCAAAATCAGGAATTCAGACATCAAGTATATAAAAACAAATCTGCTTCATAAACAAATCAGTAACATTCATTGCTCATGTGCATTCATATTCACCCAATCAAAACAAATCATTTACATGATCTCATTATATCAATATTCCAAAATTACCAAACATTTTGACAAAGTTTCATACGTTGTGGTTTTATTTTTTTAATTTTCATGGTTTTTGTGAATAAGGACAAACCATGAAATTAGGAATTCTACAATAATAACATCCAGACAATCTGTATGGCAGTAAACTGGACTGAGAAACTGCTATGGGTTTTTTACAAGGATAATAATGACCGATGTTCAAAGGACATTGTTTATCAATCCTTTTGACTGTGATTGAGACAATGCTAAATTATGAACAACTTTAATGTGACACTTAAGATGAAATGACATTTATATGGAAACACGTTGTTAGTTTTAAATGTGTATTCATGTCAGTTTCCTGTTGTGCATTTTCATTGTAAAGTGTTGATCTAAATCCTTATCTTAACTGAAATAATGATCAACAAAGCAATCTGTCAACAACTGTTATATTTATGTTAATTAATTTTGCTAATTATGTATAAGGTAACAAAACAACATCTGTTTATTTCAGGTAATTTTTAAAAAAAGTTAATTAGAAAGTTAAGAGAATAACACTGTATGTCAATACCAGAATTTATTTTCAGTCATGTTTTGTTTTTAATTTTACCAAATAAGGAACCACAAATTAAGAATCCCATAAAATGTTTTTCCTCCAACCACGTAAACTGAATTCCACAAAAAATGAATCCACAGTTTATAATTAGTGGCAGCCAAATTTCTACACTTTACAGTTTTAATAGAAGTTTCAGGACAATGATGGCAAATGCAAAATTATGGCATTTTAATAATGAATACTATTTACCCTCGATATCAATCTTAGCAGTTCTTTCCGAGTCCATAATTTTTGCATAATAAATTCCTCGATCAGTTAGGTCAGCATTGGTTACAATCAGGCTATGCATCAAACCTAAAGTCTTCGGAATAAATTTGTTTGACTGTTCTATTCTGATGTCATCTTTAAACCATTCTACATTAACACCCTTCTCTTTGGTCCACAGTTCCAGTTTGGCATCACAGCCTTCAACTACTCTGATATCCTCTAGATCTTTGCTCAGGTATTCTGCAAAACAATAAACATATGATTTACTCTGAATTGCTTATACATGTAACAAGAGAGGAAAACATATATTGTATGAAATGTTGAAGAAAACACCAAAAAGTTTCTAAATCTGTCTTGATGGTATTTTTTACCAATTTTCAAAACACAAAAAATTATTATTTTGAATACCAGATTGTCATACTATTCATTAGCAACCAATATATACCAAATATTGTCAAGCTACCATGAATGGTTACAGAGAAACTGACCTAATTAAATACAAAAACACTGATCACTGAACATTGAAAGTGAGGTCAAGTTCAGGCCACAACGGCAATACTGTCATGTACTATTCATCAGCAACCTATATACCAAATTCTGTCATCCTACCATGTACGGTTACAGAGGAACCGTCCTTATCCAAAATCTTTTAAATTGTCACTGGACTTTTATATTGATTGATTGATTAATGGTGTTTAATGCCCGAGCAGCATTATTTCAGCTATATTCAGGCGATGAACATGAAATGGATGATAAAATGAACATGAAATGATGATGAATGAAAATGGGATGGGACACAAGGAAAAATAGGGGTAATGGATTTTAGATTGCCACTGGCAAATGGGAGGATGGATAGGGTCGGGCAATTCAGCCTCCTGTAGCGGGATCGAAATCCCTACTCATAGCAAATACTACAGCAGCGTTCTTTAACGTGCGAGGAACGTGGCATTTTTCCCAACACGGTGCACTAATATGGTTTGTGGTCAGGTTTTCCGTATTATGGCCTGACAACCCCAGCTTGCCAGGGGTACCCCATTCAACCACCTGGGGCACACATCCCAGTCGTTCTTTAGGCAAACCCGACCTGACACGCCGGTCAGGGTACTGGGCGCTATTTAGTCGCCTTTTATGTGTGAATGCCACTGCCAGAAAGCCATATATATGACTTGCCATCAGGAACATTGGTCACAGGCGAGATTCAACCATTGACTGAAACATGAAGTACA
This sequence comes from Limnoperna fortunei, assembly GCA_944474755.1. Taxonomy (NCBI): domain Eukaryota; kingdom Metazoa; phylum Mollusca; class Bivalvia; order Mytilida; family Modiolidae; genus Limnoperna; species Limnoperna fortunei. The sequence continues at coordinate 7,193,519 of OX104119.1, read as the reverse complement.
TGTACACTGTGACCAAAATGGATTCTGGAAAAAACATGAGCAATCGTGAGGCGGCAATCAATTTTTTTAGTGATAATTGTCAGCGAACGTTCCATGACCACAAGTGTGGACACAGAAAAACGTCTCGCCTGCATTCCGCATCAGTAACGAAAATAAATTTCATCATAAGCATTACGTAAATAGCATTAAATATCAGCAGCGACCTGTATACGAAATATTGTCACCATACCATGCATAGTTACAGGGGAACAGCCGTAACCCAAAAACCTTAACGTAGTCGCTGGACCGTGAAATTGAGGTCAAGGTCAGGTGGAACCTACCAGACAGTCATGTACTATTCATCAGCAACCTATATACTAAATATTGTCATCCTACCATGCGTAGTTACAGAGGAACTATCGTAACCCAAAAACTTTAATGTAGTCGCTGGACCGTGAAATTGAGGTCAAGGTCAGGTGACACCTACCAGACAGTCATGTACTAGTCTTCAGCAACCTATACACCAAATATTGTCATCCTACCATGCGTAGTTACAGAGGAACTGTCGTAACCCAAAAACTTTAACGTAGTTGCTGAACCGTTAAATTGAGGTCAAGGTCAGGTGACACCTACCAGACAGTCATGTACTAGTCATCAGCAACCTATACTCCAAATATTGTCATCCTACCATGCGTAGTTACAGAGGAACTGTCGTAACCCAAAAACTTTAACGTAGTCACTGGACCGTGAAATTGAGGTCAAGGTCAGGTGACACCTACCAGACAGTCAAGTACTAGTCATCAGCAACCTATATACCAAATATTGTCATCCTACCATGCGTGGTTACAGAGGAACTGTCATAACCCAAAAACTTTAACGTAGTCACTGGACCGTGAAATTGAGGTCAAGGTCAGGTGACACCTACCAGACGGTCATGTACTAGTCATCAGCAACCTATACACCAAATATTGTCATCCTACCATGCGTAGTTACAGAGGAACTGTCGTAACCCAAAAACTTTAACGTAGTCACTGGACAGTGAAATTGAGGTCAAGGTCAGGTGACACCTACCAGACAGTCATGTACTAGTCATCAGCAACCTATACACCAAATATTGTCATCCTACCATGCGTAGTTACAGAGGAACTGTCGTAACCCAAAAACTTTAACGTAGTCGCTGGACCGTGAAATTGAGGTCAAGGTCAGGTGACACCTACCAGACAGTCATGTACTAGTCATCAGCAACCTATACACCAAATATTGTCATCCTACCATGCGTAGTTACAGAGGAACTGTCGTAACCCAAAAACTTTAACGTAGTCGCTGGACCGTGAAATTGAGGTCAAGGTCAGGTGACACCTACCAGACAGTCATGTACTAGTCATCAGCAACCCATACACCAAATATTGTCATCCTACCATGCGTAGTTACAGAGGAACTGTCGTAACCCAAAAACTTTAACGTAGTCACTGGACCGTGAAATTGAGGTCAAGGTCAGGTGACACCTACCAGACAGTCATGTACTAGTCATCAGCAACCTATACACCAAATATTGTCATCCTACCATGCGTAGTTACAGAGGAACTGTCGTAACCCAAAAACTTTAACGTAGTCGCTGGACCGTGAAATTGAGGTCAAGGTCAGGTGACACCTACCAGACAGTCATGTACTAGTCATCAGCAACCTATACACCAAATATTGTCATCCTACCATGCGTAGTTACAGAGGAACTGTCGTAACCCAAAAACTTTAACGTAGTCACTGGACCGTGAAATTGAGGTCAAGGTCAGGTGACAGGTGACTGACTGGCAAGTACTCATCATAAGCTACCTCTGGACCAAATTTGATGGACCTAGGGCGTGGGCTTACAAAGATATGAAGCAAGATGTCAAGTGTTTACGCCGCCGCCGCAGCCGCCGCCGGATTCCCATACATATGTCTCGCCTCCAGCGACTTTCGTCGCAGGCGAGACAAAAATGACTGCACAATCGTCTATTAATGGACCTCGCTGTATTACCACGATAAACACAGCATTTGTACAAGGCATATGTTGTAACTGCAGACATTTGTAATGAAAGTATTTCTTGCAGGAAGGCAGTAACATTTTTTAAATCTTGTTACTAAGATGTCTCAATTTCATGTTTGTTTTATATAATTGTTCATTCGACAGATTCTTCTTGTTGTTTATATTCTATAACGATCAGACATGCACGGAGTGAGAATTCATGTGTCAATTATCTGTCTCTTTGAAGATCTGATGAAATTAGATTCATGGACAGGTAGGTGTGGCAAAAATAACACACCTATTACCAAACAAGTGTGAACACAGAAAAATGTCTCGCCTGCATTCCGCATCAGTAACGAAAATAAATTTCATCATAAGCATTCGTAAATAGCATTAGTTATCAGCAGCAGCCTGTATACCAAATATTGTCACCATAACATACATAGTTACAGAGGAACTGTCCTAGTACACAAACTTTTACGTAGTCGCTGGACGATGAAATTGAGGTGAAGGTAAGGTGACACCTACCAGACAGTCATGTACTAGTCATCAGCAACCTAAATACCAAATATTGTCATCCTACCATGCGTGGTTACAGAGGAACTGTCGTAACCCAAAAACTTTAACGTAGTCGCTGGACCGTGAAATTGAGGTCAAGGTCAGGTGACACCTACCAGACAGTCATGTACTAGTCATCAGCAACATATATACCAAATATTTTCATTCTACCATGCGTGGTTACAGAGGAACTGTCGTAACCCAAAAACTTTATCATAGTCGCTGGACCGTGAAATAGAGGTCAAGGTCAGGTGACAAGTGACTGACTGGCAAGTACTCATCATAAGCTACCTCTGGCTCAAATTAGATGGACCTAGGGCATGGGCTTACAAATATATGAAGCAAGATGTCCAAGTGTTTACGCCGCTGCCGGATTCCCATATATGTGTCTCGCCTCCAGCGACCTTCGTCGCAGGCGATACAAAAATCAATAGGTAAGGCGGGAATCCCCCAATGAATGGGAGGAGCATATATGACACATGTCTATGTCTGACAACATCAAAATTCGAGGTTGGAACTAATTGAACCAAAGTCCTTTAAAAAAGAAAAAAAAAGTAAATATGTGTTTTTAATATTATTCCACTAAATCTTGGTCGGCATAGTATTTTAATTACACTGTAAATAAATTTTACAAAGTCCATGTGTTGGTTACCTTCATCAATTAACACCAGTCACCTGAACAGGAAGCATGCCAGCAGGACATTTTTTATTATAAGTATGAAATTTACCGTAATTCATAACTTTTAACTCTTACACACATTTATACACGCGTATTTTACATGTAGTTGACCCCACAATAAATTCACAGGTGTCCATTAGGAATGTCCCTGCACTACAATCGGTTAGTTCCATTAATACAAGTGTGGACACAGAAAAATGTCTCGCCTGCATTCCGCATCAGTAACAAAAATAAATTTCGTCATAAGCATTACGTCAATAGCATTAGTTATCAGCAGCAGCCTGTATAAATATTGTCACCATACCATGCATAGATACAGAGGAACTGTCCTAATACAAAAACTTTAACGTAGTCGCTGGACCGTGAAATTGAGGTCAAGGTCAGGTGACACCTACCAGACAGTCATGTACTAGTCATCAGCAACCTATATACCAAATATTGTCATCCTACCATGCGTGGTTACAGAGGAACTGTCGTAACCCAAAAACATTAACGTAGTCGCTGGACCGTAAAATTGAGGTCAAGGTCCAGTGACACCTACCAGACAGTCATGTACTGTTCATCAGCAACCTATACACCAAATATTGTCATCCTACCATGCATAGTTACGCAGGAACTGCAGTAACCCAAAAACTTTAACGTATGCGCTGGACCGTGAAATTGAGGTCAAGGTCAGGTGACAAGTGACTGACTGGCAAGTACTCATCATAAGCTACCTCTGTACCAAATTTGATGGACCTAGGGCTTGGGCTTACAAATATATGAAGCAAGATGTCAAGTGTTTACGCCGCCACCTCCGCCGCCGGATTCCCATACATATGTCTCGCCTCCAGCGACTTTCGTCGCAGGCGAGACAGAAACCTCTCATTTCATGTTTAGTTTCAACATTTTTTATCGGATATTGATATTTTATGTTTTTAGTGAAATTCGCAAAAAAATCGTGCGGAATGTTTAAGTTAAGTTTGATATGAAAAGAGTTTGTACAACCATGCAAACTGCGCTAAACTTAAAGCAAAATATCTAAATTTTCTACAAATTGTCTTACCTTAGTATATCATGGATTTTTCAAGTCCTGTTTGAAGCTTTATTTGAGGTATCCCTTAACTCCATTCAATGGCTGACCCCAATTAAATCTATCTTATGGCTCCGTTTTTGACGAAACAAATTTTCCATGTGTTACAATTGCGAGAATTGCATTCGTTCCGCCATTAAATATAACTTGATTCCGTTATGTTTATTAACCGTTAAATTAAAAATGTCAGCTCGCAGAAAAATTTCGTCTTGATATTTCAAACATGGATTACTTAATTGAACATGGTTTAATTCATTGAAAACAGGTATAGTCTTTGTGTTTATGTTAGTTTCATGATATTTCAAATGTTAAAATATGCAGAACTTATGAAAAAATTTTGCTCCGAGAAAAATCAACTGAGAGATAAAACCTCACATTTCAAATAATAATAAAAAATGTAAAAGTCAGATGAAAATGATAAATATAAACATGAAATGGGAGGTTTTATGTTATAGAACTATACAATCCGTGCCCATCATGGACTCGCAAACTTGGTGTATTCAGTTTTGGCTGTAGTGTATCAAGCTTGAGTATTAAATTTAAGTTGCATGTAATTACATACCTGGTAATGATTTCTCTGCTAAAAGTCTTTTTATTGTCTGAAAATATAACTTGTTTTCTTTAACAATGAATAAAATAATGGGTTATTAAAACAAAATCAAGGGTTAAAATTTCAGGATCAGTCACTGTGGTTTAATTATTTTGTCAGCAAATTCATACATTAGTGAAGGTAAGGAAATAATGTTAAGTTGTTAATTGTAACTATGTAACAATATTGTCATAATAACTAATGTCAGACAGGACTGATCAGTGTACCGAACTGGTTTACGATAATAAAACCAAATCTCGTTCTATTCCAGACTTCCAAAATAAACATCCGGTCAGTGAATATGGTCGTTCGTGAGGGAAATTTACGTTGTTGTGTCAAAAAAATGTGGTTGCTGGTCGCGTTTGAGGGTTGGTCGTTCGCGAGAGGTAATTTTACGTTAGAAACACTTAATGCATCAGGGTTTTGGTCGGATAAAGCTGGTGGTCGCTGGCGAAGGGATCGTATAAGAGTGGGACTACTGTACTGGCATTCAAACAGAAATAATATAATTACAATCCAGTCATCCATAATTGTCAACATTTTTCACAAGTTTGCAAAGAGCACTCTGAAAGGGGCAGTAAAACATCATTCAAACAAATAAAAAAAAACCAAATCCTCAATTGCAAACCAGTTTTCTGAGGGGCATGTGTCTTTCCAAAGTTTTGAACGACTTTGAAAATGTTTCAAAAGTAGTCTCGATCATCCAGACGCTTTACATTTGTGCGTCTAGATTCATCTCTATATTGAACTATAGTCTGGTGTCCTGACTAAATATTCTCAATACTGTAAGCAGACTTCCGGTTCGAGTATACATATTTGAAAGTGAAGCTTGCGTAAATGAAAAATATTGCCAGGGGACCAGGTTATATTGAACTACTAGTAGTTATCATTACACCCGAAAATGGGCGAAAGTTTTTGATTGGATGATATTTTTGTTGTCTAAAAAATTACTTTTGTTCATATCAAGAAGTGTATAAAAAATTGTACCAAAGTTTACATTTGAATATTTTTATAAAATATTACTTTATCAATTAATTATTATTGTTATGAACAATCAAAGATAATCTTACTGTGACGTCATTTTATGAGTATAGATATGGTTTTTTTTATGGGTTCCCTGGTCAAAAATAGGGCTGTAAAAATAGAATGATTGTTTTGTCTCCACCTACATTTTGTATTGGTAGCGAAATTATAACAAGGTGATCCCAGACACAATTATATCTGCGTCTGGGCGATCAAGACTATTCAAAAGTGGAAAACCATTCAGGATCAAAGTTTTTTCTGTATTTCTAGAAGTTTAAAAAAACGTATGGAAACAATGTTGAAATTGAAATCCCCTCCCCCCTATAGTGTGCTTTGCAAACTCATGAAAAAAGTATGAATATTTTACTTATCAGTCAGATTGAAAATAACAAAACAATCTTCATGTATTAGAAGATTGTATACGTAAATGTATATCTTGTAAATTGTACTGTCTACAAGCCATAGACCACAATTCAGTTATATCAATGAAACTAATCATACCTCGTCTAACTGACATTGTTGAAGAAGTTGCTCAAGGAGTATATTTTGGAGCTGAAGACATAGTGTGGTATTGAAGGGTTGTTTACCAATATCTCTCAGCCTTTGTTTAGTATCTGCTTCCTTTCCATAAATCTTTGCTAAGACTAGTAATGACTTCTCTATTTCTGCCATGGACTTCTTGTAGTCATCATCTGAAATCCTCCCTTCCTTAGCATGTGCAAAAGATTCATTCCTAAGGTTTACAAGTTTATCAAGGGCATTTCTTTCATCTGAGCCATTTGGCACTATGTCAGTAAAGCTAACCAGAAGAAGTCTTGCTAGAGTGAAGTCGAGGCTTTGTAGCTGGAGGTGTGGATTGACAGGAGAACAACAGTGTGGAGCTGATTTACTTCTAGGGTTATGTCCTGGTAACTTGTCACCACCTGGATCAAGAAGAATGTCCAGTTGTTGCTTCTGAAGTACTCTACTGCCACCAATTGCTGTACGTACATATGATGGACACTGACAACATGGATATCGACTGAACATGTGGTAGATTACATGTCCATTTATTTCAATAAATCTATGTAGTGTTATGCCTTTTTTTGACAGATGGAACTCGAGAAGATTTAAAAACGAATCTTTTGTTTCATCTACAATAACTGTTGAATGGCGGTAAAAGTTTTCCTGTTCCTGTGTTGCCATGTTTAACAGCTTCTTACACTAAAATAAAAAAACATCAGCATGATAAGTGAAAACACAGTAATTCTGAATATTAATACTTCTTAGCTATCATAGAGTATTTTAAGGGTTCACCCCAGGAATTTTGGAAAGCACTGTGGTATCATATTTTAAAAAGGGTTCAATTTTTCATGTTTCGTATCCTACATTTTGTGTATTACTTTCAATTTTTTGGTGTTATCTCTAAACAGGGGTAAGTTTGTTGAATATATATATATATATATATATCATGTATATATATATATATATATATATATATATATATACGTCTACAAATTAAGCCCAACACTGTTTGAATTAGATTTTTAACACTGTCAAATTTTTGCTTTCCCTCAGCTGGATTCGAACTCACACCGTTGTGACACTGTGGCACCTATTCGCCTGCACTATGTCCAGCGGTCTAGACCCCTCGGCCAAATCCGCTATATATATATATATATTGTATAGCTATATATATATATAGCGGATTTGGCCGAGGGGTCTAGACCGCTGGACATAGTGCAGGCGAATAGGTGCCACAGTGTCACAACGGCGTGAGTTCAAATCCCGCTGAGGGAAAGCAGAAATTTGACAGTGTTAAAAATCTTATTCAAACAGTGTTGGGCTTAATTTGTAGACGTATATATAAACAGTGTTCTCCCCAGGCCCTTTTAGCATCCTGGCAATGTGATGCTATCTGGTTCAAATATGATGCTTTCTGAAAACATCCTTAATATATTTCATAAGAAATGTGATGCTATAATTTCAAAGCAAATGATGCTATTGTAAAAACTGAAACAAGTGTGGACACAGAAAAACGTCTCGCCTGCATTCTGCATCAGTAACGAAAACAAATTTCGTCATAAGCATTACGTAAATAGCATTAAATATCAGCAGCGGCCTGTATACAAAATATTGTCACCATACCCTGCATAGTAACAGGGGAACAGCCGTAACCCAAAAACTTTAACGTAGTCGCTGGACCGTGAAATTGAGGTCAAGGTCAGGTGACACCTACCAGACAGTCATGTATTAGTCATCAGCAACCTATATACCAAATATTGTCATCCTACCATGCGTAGTTACAGAGGAACTGTCGTAACCCAAAAACTTTAACGTAGTCGCTGGACCGTGAAATTGAGGTCAAGGTCAGGTGACACCTACCAGACAGTCATGTACTAGTCATCAGCAACCTATATACCAAATATTGTCATCCTACCATGCGTAGTTACAGAGGAACTGTCGTAACCCAAAAACTTTAACTTAGTCGCTGGACCGTGAAATTGAGGTCAAGGTCAGGTGACACCTACCAGACAGTCATGTACTAGTCATCAGCAACCTATATACCAAATATTGTCATCCTACCATGCGTAGTTACAGAGGAACTGTCGTAACCCAAAAACTTTAACGTAGTCGCTGGACCGTGAAATTGAGGTCAAGGTCAGGTGACACCTACCAGACAGTCATGTACTAGTCATCAGCAACCTATACACCAAATATTGTCATCCTACCATGCGTAGTTACAGAGGAACTGTCGTAACCCAAAAACTTTAACGTAGTCGCTGGACCGTGAAATTGAGGTCAAGGTCAGGTGACACCTACCAGACAGTCATGTACTAGTCATCAGCAACCTATATACCAAATATTGTCATCCTACCATGCGTAGTTACAGAGGAACTGTCGTAACCCAAAAACTTTAACGTAGTCGCTGGACCGTGAAATTGAGGTCAAGGTCAGGTGACACCTACCAGACAGTCATGTACTAGTCATCAGCAACCTATACACCAAATATTGTCATCCTACCATGCGTAGTTACAGAGGAACTGTCGTAACCCAAAAACTTTAACGTAGTCGCTGGACCGTGAAATTGAGGTCAAGGTCAGGTGACAGGTGACTGACTGGCAAGTACTCATCATAAGCTACCTCTGGACCAAATTTGATGGACCTAGGGCTTGGGCTTACAAAGATATGAAGCAAGATGTCAAGTGTTTACGCCGCCGCCGCAGCCGCCGGATTCCCATACATATGTCTCGCCTCCAGCGACTTTCGTCGCAGGCGAGACAAAAACCAGGATGCTATTAAAAATTTCTGGGGAGAACACTGTATAAATATTTGATATGAACTCGTTTCAGTTTATAACATCTATGGCTACTGCCCCTAGCATGTAAAGACAGAGGTGTAACCTCTAGACCAGATCCGTCCGCTAAAAAACTGAGTTTCACTGGCCTAGTGTTACTTTTGGTTGAACATGTCATTTACATACACAATGTTTTTGTGCGACCTGAGCTTTCATTACAACGATTTTCATACAATCAGAATGGATCTGTAAGCAATTATACAGATGCGTGCATATAGTTGTTTTGAATTTCTATTTATAATTGTCTATTTATATATGCCCAACATTTGATTGTATTTCAACATTGGATCTTTAGAAATGCACTAAAGATACATAGTTAAGATAAATGATACTTATAAGTGTCTAATGAATTAACCAAACAATGTCGTTGTAATTTCCACACTGAAAATCATCTGTAAACACAGATTTGATTTTTTTTATATAAATAGACAATTTAAAAAAAAAATTTTTAAATTTAAAAAAGGGGGAGAGTGTAGTGTAGGAAGGATAAATGCAGCCTTAATCGGTTGCGTTAGGGACGTATTTGTTTCGCACAATTGATTAGAGAACTAACTTCAAACACAGAGGTTGAGGGTTCGAATCCCGCCGGTACCATTGATGATTTGCACAACATTACCATGATTACTGCAACAACAAACGATATAATTATACAAATATAAATTACTTTAAATGTATAACTATCGCTCTTTAATATACATGTAACAGTAATATGCGACTATCAAAAATAATAACAGTTGTAAATTTCAACGAATCTCCAATCAACAGGGGCCGCGCTGGGCTTCGCCAATGTTGACAAAATATTGTGTCTGGCGATTTTTTTTGCGCCAAGGTTTTATAGTGTTAAACAATGCATGCATGTGTTATATTTATCTGTAATCGGCGAATGCATAATAAAGATCCTTTGTTGTCTTCTATGGTCGTAAATACATGTGTATTATGTAGTATCCGGTGACATGTGTGTTATTTGGAGTTATTAAGGTATCCGACCCATAATTGAAATTGTCGGTTTAATTTTTTTTATTTCGACCAAGAAATACGGCTTTATTAAATTAATATACTGCTAATTCATGATGCAAATAAAATATATTGTTCTACTTTGAGTCAATGTTAACATTTTGGAGCAAAAAAGTTATTTACTCAAATAGTATTTCCGATGTTTGCCGAAGATTACCGAGGCATGCTCCATTGAAAAACAATAGACATCCGAGACACCAAATCTGATCACGTGGTCAATTATGGTCCGGATACCTTAAACGGAAATCGGCAATAAATGAATCAACAAAGTTGTCTGATGAAATATATAAAAGCAGCTTAATACCTGCATCAGATTTGAATAGACGTGTAATAAACCAATTGATGCTGTTAATTAATTTATAAAAAGAACAAAACAAACATATTTTTGTAGTAATATTTTTTTTTTATAATGTAATTAATAAAATACAGGTATGAAAACTAACATCGTTGTTGAGTAATTCCCGTACCGGATGTCTGTCCTAATTTCGTAATTAGAAAACTCTTACACGTGCATAGTTCTATTTTCAGTATTTCACGGGAATAGATGTTTCTTATAAATTACTGTAAAATTTTGGTTTTATGTCAACAAGAAATCTCTCACACATCTTTTCATGATTAAAATACAACTAGTGTATGGGCTGCTCTAGACCAAACTTTTGAAAAATTGAATTAAGAGTCCGGCAAACTGGATTTCGTCCGATGTTACAGAATATGTCAAATTTCGTCATGTCATATAGTGTTCTAGTGATTTCTAATATGGCGACACTTTTACAAAACTGGCGACGGAAAATTGCAGTTGGCGATTTTTTTGGCGCCAGCTTTTATGAAGCCAGAGCAGCCCCTGAATCAACATAAATAATTGACCCATTTCCAGTTTTACATGATTTATCTTCCCTTTTACTTTCGGTTAAAAAAACTGTGGCTGTCATCACTAAAGGACTCGGATATTTGAAATAAAGATTTTGTATTATTTTTTTATTGTTTGTCTAGACCAATTAAATTTTCATCTAATTAACATCATGGCAGAATGTTACTATACCCATACAATGTAGGCAACAGGTGAGTTTGAATATGAAAAGGATGTCACTGGTAAATTAATCAAGCTATAAAACAGCTGGGGTTCTACCTTTTATTAGCATGATGCTGCATCAGGTAAATGGCCAAATAAACATCGCCATCGGTTAATTAATTAACAATCATGCTTACACAGCAGGGAGCTATAATAACATCCTCACTCAGATATTAATACCTGTCATTCACCTGAAGCGTGAAAATTTATTGAAGACAATTGTCCATTTCAAAAGGACAAATTGCGGCTATTTTTTAGTACCGGAAGTGGACACTATAGTAAGTGTTGACGTAGGGTGTAGAGTGTTTTTTTTTGTGCTACAAATGAAAACTGCTTACCGCGTATGGTTCAGCTTATGCTCCTTTTGTAGATCAAGAAGGGAACTTTTTGAAATCAATAATTATTTCCCCGAGATATTCAGCGTTTTGAAATAAAGCAGTTTTTTTAATTTTGAACAGGTGATTTTCCATACTTAAATTTGACCTTAATTAGAATGGAAGTATACTTTAGGAACTATCGATTGTTGTCTACTCGAAATCCTTCGAGTGATGTCGTCTGCAGTTTAGGCGGGAAAAGTCTCACGGTTTGTCCGAATACCATTGAACGTCACGAAAGCAGACGAACATTTGTAAGCATTGTAAGGTCGCTTTAGAAACAAAAATGGCTGACTTATTATGTGAAATTTCCGTAGCAAAAGTCAAGGACCATTTGTAACAACTTAACAAGAGAGGCATACTGTAAAACATGGACAGGTTATCGTATCTACATTTTTTCTATTGAATTTTCGTAATAACAAGGTAAAATATAGAATAATGAAAAAATGCTAGCAAACAAATTTGTCCAAGGGGGGTTGGCATTTAGTATAGGTGGCATTTTTTTAAATTGGAAAGTCGTCAATTAGTAATTATTTTATTTTTTTAAATTATTATTGTAACGGAGAATAGCTTATACTACCATTTAGTCAGTGAAAGTACTCCTTATGTTAAACATGTTAAAAATTACATCCATAGGATTCGTTTAATTTGATATATTTTAGCGCATCTGTTTACAATCTATTAATAGAATCAACACGTTTAGAAAATCGATAATGTAATACACACCCCTGCAATTACATAGATATTGAAGAAATAAACTGTTCCAGCTAAGTAGAACCGTCCTGAATGTTGACCACCCTTGAATTACATTACTGTTTGTTATACGCTTAGACTCTACCTGCTGACGTCATAGAATTTCGGTATAAAAAGCCGTGAAACCCTGTATTTTTTGTCATTCTGTTCTTGACCACCGATCTTTGCGGATCGACTGATTTAGAATTACAGTGTTGAAGCTGTACAGCCTAAACAAGTAGTTCTGAATAGCTCTCAGTACTTAAGTGCAAAAGGCGATAGTGCTTAGGTGACATTCGAGCACCAGTGCTATTTGACTGTGTGTCATTTAGCAAGGTGTTATTTGACTAGGGTTGTTTAAGAGATTTTGTTGATTTTAAAGTGGTTAGAAGCAATGGTGCTGTTTCAGCTCAAGCTTGGTGTTATTTAACAGTAGCGTTTATAAGTTGTTGATTTTAAATTGTTGAAAAGCGGGAGTGTTGTTTGGGATCGCATATCAAACAGGATTCCACAGATCAATCTGACTTACAGCAGATTGGAACCCAAGGGTTACAGACCATAGCCCACTTTCGGCTCGGTTACACGTTACATTATTTCAAGATTTCTTTCATATTTGCCTTTTAAACCATTGTAAAAAGTGAATAATTTAACAGGTGCCGTTTTTGGTGCTGAAATTGATGCCGATCTGACTCTTCCGACGTGCCGATTTGACTTGCACACTTTGCGTTATGCAACAGCCTGAACAGGTGAGGTGTTACATTCCAAGAACTCGTTTACAAACTTTTGATACAAATCATGTCATCGCAACTACAATAAGAATCTACCGACCTTAATGTATAATTATCTGTAGTTTCATACAGTGTCGTCTATGATGTGACAAAAAACAACAAAATACAACCCAAGTACTTTCGTTTTCATAAATTTTCCAACCTTGCGGATTTTGGTCACGTGATCAAACGTGCCAATCGGATCACCTCGGTTATTTCCGCCTATGGTCGGAAAGTAATCTCGGAGGTAAGTGTATGGATATGGACCAAAAATCGGTCCAAATGTGATGCGGTTAGCCTGTTTACACAACAACATTATTTTAGTGCGATGAAATAGATTATCCTTTTATTATTCAACTATACAGATCTTTATCGAAGCAGAACTAAAAATCTAATACAAGATTGTATATTTTAAACTTAAATTCGCTACACTACCAAAAAATTCATTCTTTGAAAACGTTTTTAAAAATGGATAAGTTATTGTTTACAATCTGACGTCATCAGTAACAATCAACTAAACGTCAATGATAAGCCAATCAAATGAATGAACTGAAACGTCACAAACGAACTTGTGACGTCACAAATTCTTTAAAATCACTGAAAATAGTTCAAAATGGAGATCACTTACCTCCGAGGTCACTTTCTCGACCCTTGACGGAAATGACCGAGAGATGTTCCGATTGCAAACGTGCAAGGGAAGTAAATCTATAACAACACAGATAATTTTCTAAAACTATGCAGGGAATCCCGACCTTATAATAATAATAATAATACATTCTTTATTTAACGAAGGTAACTCATTTAACAAGTTTAGCTTTTCTAAAAAGCTAACCGTCTCTTAGCTGCATTACAAATTTTATGGATTTATTAAAGTATCTGTTTTTTTGTAATTTATATGTAAGATAGGTAAACAATGTTCTTTGTAAGGACATTGTTTACGCTAACCTATTATCCAATGGTGCTTGAGAGATTATAATGCCTGTCGTCACTTCACACGTGCTTTTTAAAAAATAATTAAACAAAAGTTGACTCCCTAAACAACAATGATCAAAATTAGCGGTAAAAATATGTTTTGTTAAATTTGCATCAATATCAGAACGAAAATAAGATACAGAACATATAATTTGTTCCTAACCCAAACAGCTTTAAACAGTAGGGAGATTTTGGTACAATGTTTACCTTTTAATTATTCATTGACCAATGCATTGAATGAAATAGAAGTCAATATGTGGAACGTAACATTATTACACTAAAATACTGATTTAACGAAAATAAAGATATAGAACATATAATTTTTTCCAAAACAGCTTTATAAAGTTGGGAGATTTTGATACAATGTTTACCTTATAATTGTTCACTGACCAATGCATTGAATGAAATAGAAGTCAATATGTGGAACGTTACATTACTACACTAAAATACTGATTACAACCCCGATTCGACCTAAGAATATATCGAAATTCAGTACACATACTAGTGCTATCCTGACGTAAACCAATGAAATGAGAAAAATATTTATAGATTTAGTTAACCACCCAATCAAGTAACAGAGAGTCATTTACTCCGAAGACTGATCGTCATTTGACTATGCATACCGTCTCCCATGGGAGACGGTAACAATACAATGTTAATCTCACTAGAGGCCTTCACATAAAAAAAACAACAAAACACACACACACAGTATATGATGTTACAGACTAATTGCATATACAATAATAAAAGAAATTACATGTATATAAATATGTTTGGTAATGGCAAGAATGTTTACAAGACAGTTTGTGTACCTTCATTTTGAAGCTTAATAAAGTATTCTGATACTTTAACTTTAAAAGTTTCAAAGTTTTCAGCTCCCCTTATTTAGTAATATTTATTTAGTAAGTAGTAATATTTATTTAAAGTCGGATAAACATACATAACAATAAACATAAGCTCTCAGGAGCTTTTATACCGACAATACAATAAAATAAATAAACAAAAACATCAAGACGCATATTAATAGTAAGACATACAAAGCATGTTAAGACAAGATTAAATAATCTAATATAAGACAGGCACATACATATTTATACATAAAGCTAAAGCAAATGTTAGAGCTAAAAGCACAGCAAGCATAAGCAAGAGCAATGCATATTACAGACAAAATATTTAAAATGATCAGGCATTTAAATACAACAATAAGTAAAAGTTCATAAGCATAGCACCAGTTCAAAGCACTAGTATGGTAAAAAGCAATAGACTCTAAAATAAATTGCAAGTAAAAAGCAAGGCTTAAAATATAAATCTTTAGCAGTGTATCTCTGGCACTAGGTCCGTAAGATCTGCAAATAATACATGTACATGAAGGTCCAGTCCAGGTATTAATATGGATTTTGAACTGATTAAGATTTGTAATATATCTTAATTCTTGAGGGAGGCTATTCCAGATCTTAGGGGCTGCGTACCTGAAAGATTTTTCACATGAGGAATGTCTGCTGTGTTTGTATATCTGAAGTTATAAGAATTATTTTTAATAACAATGAGATCTTGTAAAAATACCGGTCTTTCTTTTTTAATTATTTTAAAAGTTTCAATAGCTATAGTTTTTAAGCGTCTAATTTTTAAAGATGGTAGAAGAGATTTTTCAAGTAACTTTTCATATGAGCTAGATTTATCATTGTATACAAATCGTAGAGCTCTCTCTTGCAGTTTTTCAATTTTTGTAGTATTGGTTTCAGAACAAAAATGCCAAGTAAGAGGGCAATAGCTGAAGTTGGACATTATAAAGGAGTAATAGATTGTCATTTTGCTTAGTCGATTTAAGTGGTGACCTATTCGCTTAAGAACATTTAATTGTCGAGCTGCCTTCTTGCATATATTTGTAATGTGAGAGTTAAAATCTAACATGAAATCAATTGTGACATCAAGCAATTTAACTTCTTTTTCAGCTTCTATAATTGTACCATTTAAATCAAACATAAGATTACAATTGTTAGATTTTTTACCTATAGCAATTGCTTGAAACTTATCTGGATTTGCTTTCATTTTATTTAGACTAAACCATTTGATTAGTGCTATGCTATCGAACTCAAGTGTACTTTTCAAGACAGATAAATTTTCGTCAGCACGAACCACGGTGTTGTCATCTGCATAATTATACAGAGTGGAGTATTTAACAAAACTAAAAATATCATTAAAAAATATGTTAAATAATACAGGCCCAAGTATTGACCCTTTTGGCACACCTTTTAAAATATTCTGATACGAGCTAGTACACTGTCCTATTTGTACACATTGTTTTCTATTTGAGATGTAACTAGTCAAAAGATCTAATGCACTATTGGATACACCATAATGTTTCAACTTCAAAAGCAGTAAGTCATGTGGTAAACAATCAAATGCCTTTGACAGGTCCATTAATATTGCTCGTACGTACTTATTACAATCAAGTGCTGATTTCCAATCTTCCACAAGACGGAGTAAGCTTGACTGACAGCCAAAGCCTGCCCTAAACGCTGTTAAATATGGATTAAAGATGTTTTCAAAATGTTCTGTAAGTTGCTCATGTATTGCACGTTCAAATAGTTTTGAAATGGTGGGTAAGACACTTACAGGTCTGTAATTACCTTTGTCCAAACTACAATTTTTCTTGTAGATAGGACAGACTTTGGCTATCTTAAGATCATCTGGAAAAACAGATTCAATTGGTAGTTTATTCCAAACAATAATACCAGAGTATTCAAACGTTCTTTTGAAATATTCAGAATTAGGTTGTGGAATATGTAGTAGTCCAGCTGTTGCAGATCTGAGAGAATATTTATATAGACCACTACATGTAGTAAATTTATCAGCAAGATAATTTGGAGATAATCCATTCATACATTTAAACATCAGAAGAGACTGGAAATATTCAATTCTAGTAAATATAGTCGTCATCCATTTAAGTTCTTTAAACATCATCATTGATGGATAATCAAAAGATTTGTTTAAGAGTAGTCTGGCGGCACGTTTTTGTAACTTATAAATACGCTCAAGATGATATTTTGTAGTTAGGCCCCACACTGTGCTGCAATAATCAAATACTGGCAATATTTAACTATTATAATACAAAATAAGACCCTTTAATGGCAGGTACTGTCGTAATCTATTCATAAGATATAATCTGCTTGACACTATTTCACATATTTTATCAATTTGATTTGACCAGGACAAATCTTTATCTATATATTATCCAAGTAGCTTTTCTACTTCCACATTATCTAATGATACATGGTCTTGGGTAATTATTTTTAAAACGTCATTTGTAATTTCAAGTTTTCTCTCAGATCCCATTAACATACATTTGGACTTCTTGCTATTCATAACCATATCATTTTCTTTACTCCATTCAATAACATTATTAAAGTCTTTGTTAAGACACATGTTTAAATTAGGAATATCTTTAGATGAGAGATGTAAAGTTTTGTCATCAGCATACAAGTCTGATTCAGAAAATTCCAGAGAAAAAGGTAGATCATTGATGTAGATGAGAAATAGTAAAGGACCAAGTATTGATCCTTGTGGAACCCCAAGTTTATATGTCTATACTCTAATGTTACTCTGCCAAGACCAACTTTTTGTATTCGATCTGTCAAATAAGATGAAAACCATTTTATTGAGTGGTCATCACACTCATAAAAACTGAGTTTTGATAATAGAATATTATAATTAACAATATCAAAAGCTTTTTTAAAATCTAAAAATAGGATAGCAGTAAAATTTCCCTTGTCCAATTCATGTAGCCATATATCAACTATTTTTATAAGTGCTGTATGACACGAATGATTTTGTCTAAAGCCAGACTGTTGGTGTACCAATAGATCATGCTTGGTTAAAAAGGAATAAAGTTGCTTAAAGATGGCTTTTTTAAACAATTTTGATACAGTAGGTAATATTGATATAGGGCGGTAGTTATTAGTATCGGTTTTGTCACCATCTTTAAAAATAGGGCAAACCTTAGCCTTTTTTAAAATATTAGGGAATATTCCTGTACATAAACTTAAATTTATAATATGAGTAAGTGGATCTACAATTATTGAGTTTGACATTTTTAGAATTGTAGGTCCAACACCATCAGTTCCAGTTGATTTATTTACATCTAAGCTTGCAAGGGCTTTGAAAACATTATCGCTTGTTATGGTATAAAGAGAAAATTCAGTATCATTGCTAATTTTAGATTTTACAAAGTTGCGAATTTTATCCGAGTCAAAACTTGTTGGATTAGTTGTGTACATATGATCAATTAGAGTGACACTTGTAGCAGTAACTCGAGTAGGATCGACAGCCATTTGATAGAGACCATATGTGCTAATAAAATGTGACCATCTCGCAGGAAGGGGATTAAGAAAATCAATATTAAAATCACCAATTAACAAGATATTATCAGTTAGGGATAAGCCACTAATAAATTCTTTTTCAAATTCATCAAACCAAGATGTTTGACTACTTGGTGGTCTATAAACGAAACACAATAAAAATGATTTATTGTGTTTAGGGAAAATTTTTAACCAGATGTTTTCAATATTGTTGTTTTCTAAGGACGACATTCTTTCATATTTTATGTTATTCTTGAAATACACGATCCAGCCTCCACCTTGTTTTAATTCCCTATCCTTTCGTGCATTTTTTGTGGTAAACCCAGGAATGTTAATTTCATTAGAATTTTGTTTGCAATTTTGAGTATTCAGGAAGGTCTCACACATGCCAATAATGTCTGGCTTGTCTTTTTCATTAGCATTACATAAATTATCTCGGATTTCATCAAACTTTGGCAAAATGTGTTGAATATTGTGACAGGTTATTTTTAACCCCTTTTAAGAATGACCATACACGTTAAAATTTGACAAATCTTCCTGGGTTTTTGAATTTAACCTATTAAAATCACTACATGGGATGGTGTCAGAAACGTAAGAGTTATTCTTAATAAAATTATTAACATGAGAAGAGTTTTCATCATTTTCAGAACAGATAGGATTACAAAAACAATTAAAATGGTTATTTTCACATGCATTACATACAAGATCAATGAGTGGTTCAAAATAATTTGACAATTACAATTCAGTTGATTTCAATTCTTGCCCTATATTTCAATGGTAGTTATTGTACATGTTGTCATGCTTGTACCAACAGAAAACTTCTTTGTGTCCAAGGCGTGAACAAAGATGGCATTTAATTCTTTTAGCATATCTACAGTTTTCCACATTATGACGATTCGATCCACAGTTAAAACAGTAGGAGCCCCTTACATCTCTATAGGATGACCGATGATGCAAGTCGGATTGTTTGACACTTTTAATGGGTATTATGGCATTGATGTTATCTATTAGATTCTTTTTACCTGCTGCTGTGAGATGAAAACCATCTGTGCCTATCAAGCCTGGTACTATTTGTCCATTTCTCAAGACAAAGTAGTCCATATGATTTACAAAGGGGATTTTTTCTTCTTGACTTATTTCACTTAGTTCTTGATAGACATCCCCCAATTACAATCGATTTTATTCCATTTTTCTTCGCGTTTTGAATAACATTTTTTTACTTTCTTCTAAAAGTCTGTTCGTTCATCTTTGCGTCATTCCCTCCAAATTGCAGAATAATGGTCGAGAACGGGGATAGATCAATCTCTTCCATCTTTTTCTCAAAATCCGATACAGAGGCACCTCGATTGGTGTTGACATAGACATGATCATTAAGATCGGATGTTTTGATTCCTTTTGTATCGAACTTCCTAGGATCAGGATATTATTTGACTTTTTTGAGTTCCTTAGTTTCAATTCGCGTTTTTCCTTCGGTACTCGGAACGGTGTTGTATTTACCGGCGTAGATAATGTTGTTACCCCTTTTTTTGAAACTTTGTTCATTTCGTTCATTTGTACGGTTTGGAGTTTGCATGAGATGTGCTTTATCTTCACTGACACTAGCTACTTGTGTGTTAAGAAGTTGAATTTCATCCTGCAAACACTTTATTGTTTTGTTTGGCAACTTCAAGTCACTACTCAATTTCGATATGTGTGCGCGAAGAATTTGCTCACTCCCTCTGAATTCATTGCATACGTTTTGAAGATTGACAATTTCATTTTCTTTTTTGTTGATTATTCCAATTAGCTCTGCATTTTGTGCTGTTACAGTTGACATGTTAGTATTTAATTTTTCTAGAAGATTTAGAACTTTTTCCGAAAAGGCATTACAAAATTTGGTGTTTGGTCTGATGGAACTAGTTTCAGATTCTGCAACGTCTGAGTCGTTGAAGAAGAATTATTTGAGTTTGTGTTTTGCGACTGTTGGATAACAGTTGAATCATGCTCCGACGAATTAAAAAGTTCTTTCTGAAGTGTAATACTATCATTTGCTGTTGTTTGTATTTGTGCATTTGATGTGTCTTGGTGTGCACTGTCAATGGCAAAGTTAAATAATAAGGAAGCATTTCTTACCTCACGTTCTTTTATATTTACTAGATCCTGAATTTTATTGAAGTATTTATCCTTCCACTCACCGCAGGTGTGTTTTCCTTGCACAAGTATAGTTCCATTTGTGTAAAAGGTGGTGCTTATAAATTTTAAGCCGGAATTTGTAGAACAATTAATTAGAATTCCATGTTTCTGAATGTTTTCGGTTAAAATGTAATTTTCTGACATGACATCTTTAAAGGAATCTATCCATAAGAATCTTCTGCTTACGGTTGTTCCAAATTTAACATCACACGGAACACGAATAGCATTTCCCTCTTCATCAAATCTGTCAAATTGAAAGTCCGTTGTAATTTCTTCATTCGGAAGTATTTTCTTCTTGAGAATTTTTTGTTTGCTTGAATTTGAAGAATTGGTTTCAATTATTTCTTGGTTCGAAATAGAAAGAGTATCAAAAGTACTATTTAATCCAGAGATTGTAGAATTTGAAGACTACATTTTAAAATATATGATCCAATGTTAATATCAAGCAGACGAACTACATACCGGTTATGTATTTGTTACATACGTAGGAAACAATTTTCATCTGGACTTTCAAACCACAAATGAGATAGGTAGGTAAACTGGCCATCTTTGTCAAGTAAGAAAGATGTATCTTTTTCAGACATCTAAGACCTTATCATCTGTTTGAGAATTTTCTAAACTGAGGAAATTAAAAGCTTTGATTGGATGAAGATGAAAATACAATTTTCAGCAACGAATTCGTTTATGGCACATTAAACAGAACATTTATGAGGCAATCCCAAGAAACTATTTTCTGTTCTTAGCTTGAAAATAATATTGTAAAATATAAAAGCAATATAGTACTAGAAATCTTGAAGAGGTAATAATGGAATATCATAGTTTCCCAAAACATTGACAGTAGAAAGTAGCTGGAAAACATCTATCTCTGTCTCTCTTGCTTTGTGTTTACTTATTTAACTTAAAGCTAAGTAAAGTTTTATTTAAAATCGGCATATATATATATTTTAACAATGCAAACTTGAAATAAGAGGAACAATATTTAGCTATATTCAGGACGAAAACGTAATAGAGATTGACGAGAACGATAACGACACAGACGTGCTTGTTGATTATATGATATACTATGCAATTCCGGCATAGAGGATGAGCTTCATCTTGTTTTGACATGTCATATATTAATGAACCTCTTGATGATGTTTTCACTGAATATCATAAATTTTACTATTTTTCTCAGTCATAAGTTATTAACATGTAATGGCAGCCACATGACAAGAAAACAAGACAATATATTTACAATTTAGTCTGCGAAGCAACAACAATAACTCAAGAATTGTTATGATGCCAAAAGCTTTGGGGGCATGGACCCCCCCCCCCCCCCCCCCATTTTCCCATCTAGACCTGCTTTAGACATCTAACTGTATAATAACATGCTGAGACAGAGAATATACATGTACTTGTGACGTCATGAGAATCTTGTCAGCTATGCCCTGGTTAGAACAATGCGCCAATTCAAAGACAATATGTACATGAGGACAATATTGCCAGCTATTAATATGCCAGAAAAAGATGTAAAGGAATGTGGCGGGGTATTTTTGTCAGGCATGTCATGGTTAGTCAAAAGACGCCAAGTAAGAGAATGTAGGTCTAAATGGGACTCCAGGAGTATCTTGCCAGGTTTGTCTGGCTACCAAAAGATACAGAGTAAATAAACGTACATATATTGTATAGAATAGTGTAATATCTATACCAGTACAAACTGAGGCAATGTAAATTGGTACACATGTACATGTGACTTAGAAATCATGACTAGCTATACACTGTACATAACCAGGCGCTAATTAAGCTTACATCCTGACCATTTGCACAAGACGTCAAGTATATATAAGTTAACTTGCTAGTACCTAGTGAAATCATTTTCTGGTAACGACAGAAGATTCTTGTCAACATTGACATGTTCTGCAAAAATCATTATCACCAATACTTATGTCAACCTGGATATAAGCTGTAAAGTAATTATCATTTAATGGCAAGTGCAAATTATAGCTATCACGATTTTT
Organism: Limnoperna fortunei; assembly: GCA_944474755.1. Classification (NCBI taxonomy): domain Eukaryota; kingdom Metazoa; phylum Mollusca; class Bivalvia; order Mytilida; family Modiolidae; genus Limnoperna; species Limnoperna fortunei. Next base: position 7,170,822 of record OX104119.1, on the reverse strand, counting down.
CGCGTCTGAATTGCCAGTTAATATCAGTTAATAATAGTTAGCATTGTAACTTGAAATTGAGCAATAGACTTTCTGTCTTGATATAACGTCAAGAATTGATAATAACAGCAGTTGGTAGTATGAGTATCCGATTGGTTTTGTTTGGAAATTGTTTAACGTCACTTTCAACAATTTTTGCTATATTATGGCGTCCCGTTTTTATTGGGACGGAAGCCGGAGTACCCGGAGAAAACCCAGGACCTTCGGTAGGAAAACTGGCAATCATTGTCAAAAAAGATTGCAGTCGAGTACACCCTGCCTGCAGTGAGAATCGAACTCACAATCGTAGTGTTGACAGACCACGTGATTAATAGTAGACGAACTACCTTAACCACTCGGCCACCGAGGCCCCTTAATAGTGTAAAAATCATCATCTTCCATTGATTATGATAACATCTTGCGCAGCCATAATTTAACTATTTTTCCAAAGGTAGACAACATTTAATCGAAATGCCCATTATGTGGTTGACAATGTTATGCATAGTTTATTACGACACGCCAAAGATCAATGTTAGGGTAAATGATAAATTATAACTGATCAGATGATTAAATTTACATTACCATGTAACTTCTTAGCCGTAGAAGAAATGGACAGAAAGTATACAGTAAAGCTACTGAAAATCGGCGTAGTGTATTTGTTCCTTTTTTGTAAGTAAAGCAAGTTTGCATCTCAGACGTCATAATATAGGTAAATTGTTTAATGTGCCGTTAAAATAAATGCTAGCAAGAAAGATAGGAACGATTATTTCTTATTGGATATTTACTTAATAATATGTGTTCGTTCTAAATAAAGTCCTAGTTACTCTACTATGATCTTGATTGGCTGGCGCACTAGGTCGAACCGAGTGTTGTGACATGTCTTTCTACTGATTAGTCGGCACAATGGCATATTAGTTTTATTTCTATAGTACATAATTTTGTGTTCAAGCTCTATTTTTATATTCTAAATGAACTATTTGAATTCATCGAGGTAATGGTTATTTTAGTGAGCACAGTAGGTATCCATGCGGTCCATGTAAATTGAAACCAGCGTTTGGATAATCTATAAATGTTAGCACAATTTAAATCATAGCGTATAAACACTAAACAGTCATCATATAACATATAAGACAGGATATAAAAACAGAACCAATATTATAAAGATAAAACAGACGGACAAACATGATAACAGAATAAATAAACATCTTGGACGCGGACAGAAGACAACAAACAACTTGGATTGCGCACTTGACACAAACAATTTTGGACGCAAATAAAACATTGGACACAAAACGTTGACACAGAATACACAAAGAACACACAACATGTTGGACGTAGACTACACACAGGAATCGATATATCATGAACGCGGAAAGCAAGATGACACAAATCAAATTGGACGCGGACAGCACAGAGGACATAAAACATGCTAGACGTAGATTGCTCAGAGAACATATACATGTTTGAGGCGAACAGCACCGAGGACACAAACATGTTAGACGCGGACAGCACAGAGGACAAAAAGCATGTTATACGCGGACAGCGCAGAGGACACAAAACATGTACGACGCGGACAGCACAGAGGACAAAAAACATGTTATACGCGGACAGCGCAGAGGACACAAAACATGTAAGACGCGGACAGCACAGGGGACATAAAACATTTCTGACGTGAACATCACAGAGGACACAATTCATGTAAGACGTGGACAGCAAGGAGGACACAAAACATGTTGGACGCGGACAGCACAGAGAACACAAAAAATGTTGGACGCGTACGCTGACAGCACAGAGGACACACATTATATTGGACGCGGGCAGCACAGAGGACACAAATTATATTGGACGCGGGCAGCACAGAGGGCATAAAACATGTTTGACGTGGAAGGCACAGAGGACACAAAACGAGTTGGACGCAGACTACACAAAGAAAACGAAATATGATGAAAGCGGACAACACAAATATAACACAAAACATGGTAGACGAGAAAGCACCGAAAACATAAAAATGCAGAGGACACACAAAATTTAAGAAGCGGACTACACACCGAGGACACAAAACATGTTTGACTCCGTCTACACAGAGGACAAACAAGGACATGTACTGCACATAGGACACAAAACATATATTGCGCGGACAGCACAGACGACGCAAACCATTTTGGATGTGGGCTACACATAGGACTAAAAACATGTTAGACGTACAGGGGACACAAAACCTGTTAGACGCGGGGAGGACACAAAACATATTGTACGCGGACAGCAAAGAGGACACGAAACATGTTGTGAGCGGACTGCTCAAAGGACACACATGAAATGCTTATCAATGATTGTTTATACATATATGAATCGGTAAGAAGCAAAAAGAAGATGTTATTATCTTAAATGACGAAAATTTGTACTTAACACCTTGTATTATGTCAAGACAAGTATACATGTCACGTGATAATTACATTTCATTCTTTTCGCATTCACATTGTGACGTTGATAAATGGATGTGTATCTGTTCAAACTTTGAAGAACATTGTTTTTTAAATGCATTTATAGGCTTTGTAATTTTGTTAAGTGTGATCTTAAACAGACAACACATGTTCACTCCATATTAGGTTCATCTCATCTGTTCTATAATTCGTTCACACAGTTGGGTGAGTCGACTAGATTACGCGAGAAAAGGTGTTCGTTTAGATAAAAACAGTTCATGCGTAATCTAGAGAGGAATATTTGACCTTGTCTAGAGCTAGCATAACATTTTGGAGCTAACTTATTATCTTGATTGTTTTAAATTGCTTTTAAAAATATAAATAGACGTAAAATTTCGAATGTCAGGTAGGAGCTTGTTCCAGATTTTTATCGTGGACAGTAGTAAGTAGTCCGAATAGAGGTTACTTCTAATGCGTATTTAAGATATATTATTTGATTGTCTACTAAAATGGCCACGTACAGACGCAACTGAGTTCGGAACTAGATTTCTTAAATATTCTGGTGTTTGTTGGTTGATAATCTTATATAAAACCAATAATCGATGTTTTTCCCCCCTGTCCGAAAGTTTCTCCCATCCCGTTTATGTGTAAAGTTTTTGAATAGATGTCAATTTTGTCCCACCCGTAACAATAAGCATCGCCTCAATTGGGACATGTTCTACCTTATCTACAAGATACTGGTTACAAATATCCCATATCACTTCACCGAATTCTAATAATGGTCGAATAAAAGACAAATTATACATTTTTTTCAAGGGCATCCTCACCAGTCAGGGTTTCTGTGTCACATGTGTCCACGAAATCCCGACAAACCTAGCTAGGAAATTCCCCGACTAGAAGTCACTATTTTGATTGGTAACATCATACCTTATTGTAGCCAATCAAACGCTTGCTTTCATTCACGACTTGGTTAAGGGATATCCCGATGTCGATTGTAAATAAACCAAACGAATGTGTTGTATAGACCACGTGAAAATAAATGTATTTTGTACAGTAGTGTTAATAGTTTGTTATTACCGCGTTATTTACTAGTAGTGTTAATAGTTTGTTATTACCGCGTTATTTACTAGTATTAGTTGCGTTATGTTTTCTCCCCATTCAAGAATGAGCAAGAATGACAACTGCCAAACACTTGTGTCTTTCAAGCAATTTCACTAGTTGATATTTTGAAGGTTTGACGTCATATGAAAATCTTCTAGCCCGGGAATTTCCAAGCTAAGTTTGTCATGGTTTCGTGGACACATGTGGACACAAAAACCCTGACTTGTTATGATGTTTCTAGGGTAAATCGATCTAAAATAAAGCGCACCTTTCTCAAGAAGTTAATTCTTTCATTAGCCTTTTTAACAATATAATCAATATGAGAATTCCAACTACCATTGTTTGAAAAACATAAACCTGAATGCTTGTGATTTGTGACCTCTTGCAGCATGTGATTATTTATGAGTAAAAGGGGGGGGGGTGATTACCTGGCTTCACTGACTTTCTGGATACTGTCATGGTTTCGGTCTTCTGTGGACTAAATTTAACAAGCCACTTTTGTGACCATTTCTTTATAAGATCGAGATCTCTGTTTGAAACTGATGCTGCATTTTCAGGAGTCTCGACAATTATATAGATACTAGTGTCGTCAGCAAAAAGCTTAATGCAGGCACCTAAATCAATAATTATATCATATATGAATATTAAGATCCAAAGAGGGCCAAGAATGCAACCCTGGGGCACACCTGCCCCGATAGTTTTCCACTCTGAGCACTCCCCGTTTAACACCACCCTTTTAACCCCTTACCGATAAATAATTTTTTAACCAAGCCAAGAGTTTCTCTGGAAAACCATAGTTAGTGTAATTTATACAGAAGACCTTTGTGCCATACGCGATCAAAGCTTTGCTTCTATCACAAAATACAACTTGTATCTCTTTCCCATCATCTAAGGCCTTTTCAGTATCATTTGATATGTCAATCAGCTGGTAAGTGGCTGAATCCTATGGAACGCCGTAACTGCCTTATGTGTACCTGCTTTTATATATGCACATACTTTTTCTCTATATGCACATACTTCTTCTCTATAGGCATATACTTATCTATATATGCACATACTTTTTCTCTATATGCACATACTTTTTCTCTATATGCACATACTTCTTCTCTATAGGCATATACTTATCTATATATGCACATAGTTTTTCTCTATAGGCATATACTTATCTATATATGCACATAGTTTTTCTATATAGGCATATACTTATCTATATATGCACATAGTTTTTCTATATAGGCATATACTTATCTATATATGCACATAGTTTTTCTCTATAGGCATATACTTATCTATATATGCACATAGTTTTTCTATATAGGCATATACTTATCTATATATGCACATAGTTTTTCTCTATAGGCATATACTTATCTATATATGCACATAGTTTTTCTATATATGCGCATACTTTTTCTTTATATGCACATACTTTGTCTGTATACTTTTTCTCTATATGCACATACTTTTTCTCTATATGCACATACTTTTTCTATACATGCACATACTTTTTCTCTATATGCACATACTTTGTCTATATATGCACATACTTTGTCTTTATACTTTTTCTCTATATGCACATACTTTTTCTCTATATGCACATACTTTGTCTATATACTTTTTCTATATATGCACATACTTTGTCTTTATACTTTTTCTCTATATGCACATACTTTGTCTTTATACTTTTACTCTATATGCACATAGTTGTTCTATATATGCACATACTTTGTCTTTATACTTTTTCTATATATGCACATACTTTTTCATATAATTACATCCGCAGTTTAAAGACAACTCCGACCGTATAAGAAGACAACTATGGCCGTATCAGAAAACAACTCGGACCGTCTGTGATTTGTTCATTTTCACTTTGAAAATATTAAAATCAATCATACTTATGTTAACCCCTCGATTGGGGACATATATAGTATATAATGGCCCTGCCTCTACTGGTGAATGAATGAAAACTTTGTATATTCTAAAGGAAGAAGACGAGAGATTATTATCTGACTATAAAAGGTCTTCATTTGATCAATTGATTGGCTTATCATTCCTTCAAAAGTAATGCTTTAGCATGAAAACAACCTGGACAGGCTTAAAAAGAACAATATCTCGGGCTAAGTTATGTCACCTTGGAGTATACTAAAAATAGATTGCAAAATCCTGACAGTGTCCTGATTTTATCCCATAGACGAGTAGAATTTCCTGTTGATATTTAGTCTCGATCACCCAGACGCATATATAATAGCGTCTGGGGTCACCTTGTTGTAATTTCGCTACCAATAGGTGGAGACAAAACAATGATTCTATTTTAGGGTCCTATTTTTAGACCAGGAAAACCATGTAAACATGTCTAAAATGACGTCACAGTAAGATTCTCTCTTGATTGTGCATAGAAATAATATTTGTGTAATTAATTGATAAAGTAATATTTTATAAAAACATTCAAATGTAAACTTTGGTACAATTTTTTATACACTTCTTGATATGAACGGAAGTAATGTTTTAGACAATAAAAATATCATCCAATCCAAAAATTACGCCCAGTTTTGGGCGTAATGATAACGAGTTCAATATAGAGATGAATCCAGACGCACATATGCAATTAAGCGTCTGTATGATCGAGACTAGATGATTTTTACTTGTTTAAGGGGTAGGACCACCATTGTTTATCGCCTCTTCGGTTATATAAAATGAGCTGATTTTGAATTTTTCTGAACATTTGACCTTTGTTTCAAATAAAGAAATATTCCTGTCACATGACAACATGTAACCCCTAAGTATTCTCTCAAAATTTCAGCACCACTTTCATTGCATATAAGAAAGAACGACAAACCGGAAGTCGACTCACTCAAAAAATCTACTTTCACTTTCAAGTTCAGTCCCAAAATAGTGCATGTCATCCAATGACTCACATAATTTTTATCTTTAGTACACATCAGTTCAACTTTAGCCTCTTGTTTCCTGAATTATTCAGCTTTCCAAAATTACCAAGTTTGTTCCAATATCTATTATGGTTCAAAAGTTATAATTATAACAGTGACCAGCTATTTTTAAATAGCACTACTTTTACGTACAACCTCAGGACTGGTTCCCGGTATTTGGTGGTCCTACACCTTAAGGTGTAGGACCACCAAATACCGGGAACCTTAAGGTGTAGGACCACCAAATACCGGGAACCAGTCCTGAGGTTGTACGTAAGTTCCCGGTATTTGGTGGTCCTACACCTTAAGGTGTAGGACCACCAAATACCGGGAACCAGTCCTGAGGTTGTACGTAAAAGTAGTGCTATTTACAAATAGCTGCTCACTGTTATGATTATAACTTTTGAACCATAATAGATATTGGAACAAACTTGGTAATTTTGGAAAGCTGAATAATTCAGGAAACAAGAGGCTAAAGTTGAACTGATGTGTACTAGAGATAAAAATTATGCGAGTCATTGGATGACATGCACTATTTTGGGACTGAACTTGAAAGTGAAAGTAGATTTTTTGAGTGAGTTGACTTCCGGTTGGTCGTTCTTTCTTATATGCAATGAAAGTGGTGCTGAAATTTTGAGAGAATGCTTAGGGGTTACATGTTGTCATGTGACAGGAATATTTCTTTATTTGAAACAAAGGTAAAATGTTCAGAAAAATTCAAAATCAGCTAATTTTATATAGCCGAAGAGGCAATAAACAATGTTGGTCCTACCCCTAGTAGAGGTAGTAGCCAGCTAAATATATCAACTTCTATTACTTTTGATAAAAATGGTACAGAAAGAAGGTAAATCATCAAGATAATCATTTTAATTGTTTATCAGAGCCAAAACCTATTTGGGTGTCAAATTTCAGCCTAAACATGGTATTATGTAACATTTTAACAAATTTTTTGGTCTGTAGTGGTCCGCACTTAGTAGAATGTGCTTTAATTTAAATAAACTCCTGTTTTGAGTTTTAGATGTAATGAAAGGGTCAAAATGTATAAAACTAGAACTTGCAGACATTCCAGTATGCAGAAAAATAGTGTATTTAAGATGAATTTGTCAATTTTACACCTGCGGCTTAAGTCGGTTACATTGCTGGCATGGTTTAATACTAAAAGTATTTATTTTATAATCTGGTGCTTGCTGGGGGTAAATTTGTTAGTAAACTAGTAACCATATGCAATACTTGTACTTGTTAAGAAAATTGGGCCTTGAGATGGTAGTTCTTCTGTCAAAAATTCCTTAAAAATGAGCAATAATGGGAAATTTGTCAATTTTTGCAATTTCATACCAAAGCAGGATATAATTTTGTTTCTTTGTATGCCAGTTTATACTTTAGTTGGTTATTTTTTAGTCAGAAATGTTCATTTGACTATAAAGCTTAATGGAATAGTGACCGCATTTAATGAAATTAATAACATTTTAGTCTCAGTTTAGAAACTATTAATGTACACCTCTAAAATATAGTACAACTGCATATCAATAAATTTTAATTTGAACTCAAAAACTTTCCCAGGATGGACTAGATGTATAATTAGGACAGTTTTATACTATTTTTCTTAATTGAAATGTATTCCAATAGATAAAAGTCTTATTCCAACAGTTTGAAGGCACTCAGAATCTCACTTAGGAAAAAGGGGTGGGGGTGCGAAATAAACTAACAAATTGCCAAATTTATGATAAAATTATGTAATTAGTGCTTTTCTATGTGTGATATAAGCTCATTTGTGTTGGATGTATATTGCCAGGCTTGCCATTTACATCTGCAACAAAGAAATTGAAAATTATGGAATTATGCATTTCTTGATCACCAAGCACATTTTTCATGATAATGCGCATGTGAGGTCTTAGTATGTTTTCATGCATTTCTTGAAAACCGCTTTATGCAATTCAACAAAATTTTAGAATTTGTTTCGAATAACATAAATCTAAGACTAGGAAAAATTTTATTTAATTTGTTGAACAAAAACATCTTCTTTAGGTGTAGGACCACCAAATACCGGGAACCAGTCCTGAGGTTGTACGTAAAAGTAGTGCTATTTACAAATAGCTGCTCACTGTTATGATTATAACTTTTGAACCATAATAGATATTGGAACAAACTTGGTAATTTTGGAAAGCTGAATAATTCAGGAAACAAGAGGCTAAAGTTGAACTGATGTGTACTAGAGATAAAAATTATGTGAGTCATTGGATGACATGCACTATTTTGGGACTGAACTTGAAAGTGAAAGTAGATTTTTTGAGTGAGTTGACTTCCGGTTGGTCGTTCTTTCTTATATGCAATGAAAGTGGTGCTGAAATTTTGAGAGAATGCTTAGGGGTTACGTGTTGTCATGTGACAGGAATATTTCTTTATTTGAAACAAAGGTAAAATGTTCAGAAAAATTCAAAATCAGCTAATTTTATATAGCCGAAGAGGCAATAAACAATGGTGGTCCTACCCCTTAAATCAATAGTCTCGATCACCCAGACGCATATATAATATAATAGCGTCTGGGATTACCTTGTGGTAATTTCGCTACCAATAGGTGGAGACAAAACAATGATTCTATTTTTAGGGTCCTATTTTTAGATCAGGAAAACCATGCAAACAAGTCTATACTTATAAAATGACGTCACAGTAAGATTCTCTCTTGATTGTGCATAACAATAATATTTGTGTAATTAATTGATAAAGTAATATTTTATAAAAATATTCAAATGTAAACTTTGGTACAATTTTTATACACTTCTTGATATGAACGGAAGTAATTTTTTAGACAATAAAAATATCATCCAATCAAAAATTACGCCCAGTTTTGGGCGTAATGGTAACGAGTTCAATATAGAGATGAATCCAGACGCACAAATGCAATTAAGCGTCTGGATGGTCGAGACTAATAAATCAAAGCAAAGAGGTTATGAATAAAAGAAAGATTACAGTTTTAAGGGTATAGGGTAGAATCAGGAACATATATAAGACAGTTGTTTAAGGTTACGGGGTACAATTGGGAAAAATATACAAGACAGTATTTAGGGGCTATGGGGAAGAATCAGAAACATATACAAGACAGTTTTAAGGTTACGGCATATAACCAGGAACATATATAAAACGTCTTATTTAGGAAACGGTTACAGTGTAGAATCGGGAACATATATAAGATGCTTTTTTAAGGTTTACGGCGCAGAATCAGTAAAATATATATAGACAATATGTCCTTATATATGTTCCTTATTCTACCCTGGAATCTTAAAAAAAAACTGTCATATATGTATTCCTGATTCTACCACGTAACCTTAAAAAAACTGTCTTTCATATGTTCCAGATTGGGATTAAATATGGCGGACTGAGCAGACACGAAATTTACGGTATGGAGTTATGAGCTGAGATATGAGTCTCTATGTTAGAAAGGGGGTTGAACGATACTAGAAAAAGTGGAAAGACGGCTCAAGGAGACTAAATGTTAAAAGGTAAATTGGCAAGAATTCCAAACAAAACAAAAGGAGAAGGAATACAAATTCGAACATGGACTTGACGCCCCCAACTAAACAACCAGTGATAATGGCCACATCCACGCACAATTCCACGACATGTCACAGTTTCTAAATCAACCCAATGACTTATGGTATGAACAGTTTCAAATTAACGAACCCCTTTGACACGCATGAGGCAAGTGCACAGGCACATCCCCCTTCTTTCAACAGACCTCGGGTGAATCACCGAATCAAAGCTCACCGGCTTTACCAGTTGGACAAGCTGGATCTCAGTAATATCAGTTCATGAGACCTCCATCCTCGAATCTTGTAAATCAACATAACCCACAAATATCAACCAACCAGTCATTGCGTTCGATATGCTGATGTCGAAACTTGCTGTACTAAATCAAAGATTTGAACATTTTCAACACCAAATTAGCCAACAGTTGTCAAAATTTCACATTTTAGATACTTTTAACTAGAGATTGATTTCATTCGAGGGTGTGCTTAACGATATTAAACACGACATCGAAAGTATGTAAAAAACTTTCGTAAACACGGCAACACATTACAAAATGAGAAAAGACACCATGATGACATAGACAGACGATTGCCCGAAGTGGATGAAGACCGAGTTTACTTACTCTGAGAGAACGAAAAATTACACGAGGAACTGTTAAAACTGCAAACACATTCGATGAAATACAATCTGATTTTCGAGGGACTTATCGAAACTGAAAATGAAAATACTGAAACGGTTGTAAATGAGTTAATAGAATCTTAACTAAAAATAGATGACAATAAATATTGCATTTCAAAATGTACACAGATTACGAAAAACGAGAGATAGAACACAAATGGCAATAGTTGCCAGATTTTTCCGTTACGTCGATCTAGTGATCAAAGCAGTACATGTACCAGAAAATCTTAAAAGCAAACCATATAAAGTATATCAACAATACCCCCATTAAATCGCAGATCCTTATATCCGAAACTGAGGGAGTATAAACGTCAAGAAAGGCATGTTAAAATGGTACTTGATCAGCTATACGTTGATGGCATTTGGTACCCAAATGGGGAACCTCCCCAAAGCATTCAAATACCAAGAGAAGAGGATCCGCTAAAAAAAATTTATGATTAGGACAACGCATCGTATAAACAAAAAAAGAGTTAGAAATAAAATAAACCGTACTTTTCTAAATGTGTGTGGTCTTAAATCCAAATTGTTATTTCCTGATTTTATTGATGTAGTTGAAAGATATGATATAATTTTTCTATGTGAAACTAAACTAACATATGATGATATTATTGAAGTACCAATTGGCTATAGTTGTTTTTTTTTTGAAAAACAGAACCTGTATAAGAAAATCAGGAGGTATTGGTATAATTTATAGGAAAGATTTAGAAAAACACATTTATTTTATTTCAACTGATAATAATTTTGTTCAATGGGTAGAGCTATCAAAAGACATTTCATGTATAAAAGGTGAAAATCTATTTATTGTGTAACTATGTATACATCCCCCTAAAACAGTCAAAATATTCATCTGAGAATGCTTTCTCAGAATTAGAAGACGAAATCATATATTTTTCTAAGAAAACACTATTTTTAGCTCTTGTGGGAGACATTAATTCCAAAACGTCTACCCTAGAAAATTTTGTAATACCAGACGATTATTTAGTCGAACTTTAGATTTTTTTAAATGATAATGAACTTATAACGAAATTATAGGATTTTGAAAATTTATGTAAAAAATATCCCTCTCAAAAGATTCTAGAATTGGACACGATCTTGGCATTAGTAAAAAACATGTAAAGACATTAGTGTTGTGAACTACCTTATTTTGTCATCCCATCTTTTTCCAGCGATCTCAGATTTTGATATTTTAAAATTGTATATGTTCCTGATTCTACCCCATAGAGTCTTGTATATTTTTTCCCGATTGTACCCCGTAGCCTTAAACATTTGTATATATGTTCCTGATTCTACCCAGTAACCCTAACTACTATCTTATATATGTTCATAAATTTATTCAGGAATCTTAAAAAACTGTCTTATATATGTTTCCGATTCTACCCCGTAACCTTAAAACTGTAATTTTGCTTTTATTCATAACCTCTTTGGATATTTTTTAGTATACTCCAAAGTAGGTTGGTTCCCGACGTAATATTCAGTATGCCTTCGGAATATACAAATATAACGAAAGATGATAGACCGGGAACCAGACTAACACTTACCACCGCGCTTAGCCCCACACCGATCAACCGACATGCATCATTTTGGTGAAAAGTACTATGACACGATGAAAAAAGATCTAAACAAGTTAAGACAAATAAGTATACAGGTGACTTTTTCGAATTTCTTTTTTAAAAACTCACTATAGTAAATACAGTTTAGGTAAAAAAGGATTTAGCATATATTTGTCAATTAACATAATCAATTGTTTTTAAACTAATATTTTAATTTTAAATCTGAAAATCTTTTACAAATGTACTTAGATAACAAATTTTAACAAATAAATGCAAAATTTACGCATTTGCAAAATATATTTCTATATCAAGTGAATTTGTTTAAAACATTTATCTAACTTTCTTTCATGCCAAAAATATTCCTCTCATTCCAGTTTATTAGGAGTTTGAGTCGGTTTTGTTTACGTATTTACGGAAAAAATGATACGGAAAAAAAACCAGCTCATGTTTTTATAATGATACGATGAATAAAAGGTCCTTGACACGATTTGATTTCTCCAGTAATTAGTTGTATACTTCCAAATGAAACATTTCAATAACTTTGTACAACTAATGTGTGTATATCTTTGAATATTCAACAAAAAGTTCACAATTGTTACTACAATAGGAGCTAGGTGTATAAATTCTTGACACAAAATCAGCATATGGAACAAAGTAATAAGCAATGAAGCAGTGCTATAATTCATCTTAAAACCATAGTGAGACATTAAACATAGAATAAATGCTCTAATTAAGACAATCATAGAAGAGGGCTTAAGCGGAAATCTTTGTTGAATATCGATAATGCTTTACACGCTACCAGTGAGTTCGAAGCCATCAACAAATAACATCATAACTAGCAATTAAATTTTACAAATAGTTCATACTATGCCGACATTAAATACTATAAGAACGAAACAATACGAACATAAAAATCTACTTGGCAGACCAATATATTTATGTAAACTTCCAAGTACAAGGTATGAATTTGGCCAAACTTGGGCTGCCAACAATTTATAATAAAGACACAGAGCGAAAATGTAAATAGTGAATTAGAGTACAAATGAGAAGTTATCTCAAGCATGAATACGTCATGTTAAAGTGTAAAGCTTGGACTTTCTATGTCTAATTATTTAAAACATATGTTGCAGGTATTTTGAGAATTCTACAGTTATCTTTTACATAAAAACTGAAAAGGAAAGCGTGTAAGATGTAGTCACTAAATGACAATATTATATCATTCGAACAGACCGCAAGATTGGTCTTAATGTAGCGAAGTACAACATAATTTTCATCGCGTATTACACATGTAGGCACATGAAGTTACACAACAAACTCACGAATCTGGAAAAAGACTATTAACACAAATCTACATCGTTTGATTAAAAATCATTTAAAATTTATGTTTTAACCACCCGTTTGCCGGCTTCCGTAATCTCTCTCCGTGATTGATCTGAAAAATAATGTATAATACCCGCTTATTGCTTAATCATGAAATTAAATATCAGGAAGATCATCTTTTTGGGACCCGCTGTAAATAGATTGAGATTTGACCTCAAAAATGAAAAACAACTTTAATATAGCCCCGACAGGAATATGCAATAAAAAAGCAAATATGTCAAGGTTGAAGTATGAGGTCAAATGTCACCAACACAAATATCAAACATGTTAAATTCCAATATTCTATCCACATGCCCAAATATATATCAAACGCCCACCTCAAAAGACAAAAAGCTTAAATCCAGGACACTCATTTGTCATTCAGTATGCGAAAATGTGATCGGACTTAAGGTCAAAGGTCCAAAACCAAAGCCGAAAGTCAAGGGGCAATTACAAATCCTGATATAGACAAACATATTATATGGAGTAGGCATTGCCAAAATGCGAACACAGACAATATAGTCCTTTATTATCAATATTTAATGCGCATTTCATAATTGACGTAACTTCCGAACACCCTAAAAGTGCCTCTAAATTCCAGTGGTCACGTGACGTCTTTCTTTGTAATGGTGACGTCGAATTTGATTGTCAGTTTTTAAAGATCGATTTAGGGGTCGTTCATAATTGTCAACTATTTTCACAAGTGTGCAAACCGCACACTTGAGGGAGGGGGTTAAAAATTTCTACATTTTTGCGTACACTTTTTTTTTATCTTCAGATATTTTTCGTTTCCGTGGAGTTTGGTTTTTATATTAGTTTAATGGTTGATGTACACTTTTTGATGGGGGTGGGGGTTCTCAAAAAGTGTGCTTTTTGCACACTTGTGAAAATGGTGACAATTATGGACGACCCCTTAGAGATTGCAAAAAAATAGTATGAAATTTGTGTTGTTAATTTTAAATATAACATTTATTTTTTGATGTCAACTTTATTTTCAAGTCTTTCTTAAAATTATTTTTAGTACTTTTCTTCATTAACTTTTTTACAGTTTTTTGGACGATATCAACTTCCGGACGAAAAAAAATCAATATCAGCATTGAGCAGATTTTGATCACGTGATTTCATTTTGATCACATGACACATAATTGCCGTAGAGCTGCCCGCTGCGAGCTGTGCTCGCTATTACCAGAATAAAAACCAAAAACGGAAAGTGAGTAACCCGAACTCAATAAAAACCATGGGTGCACTGAGGTGCTCCGGACGAGTAAGCAGTGCCTGCCTATAATTAGACATATCCGCCGACTTTCTCGTTGTCATGTCAAGGAAAAAATCAAATCCAGGAATATCAAAGACAACCTATGACTCAGCGAAAATGTCCAATCGTTTTTGAGATTGATTTCCAATAGGGATAAATTAAGTCATGTTAACGACCGTAGAACTTATGGAAGTATAACGTCAACCTAGGTACAACGAACCCTTGTTTTAGTAGGTTAACAGCAGTGACCGGTCTAGAAAACGGAGACGGAGTTTCTCCGGGTACTCTGGCTTCCTCAACAAATAAAAACTGGACGCCTTGCATCCAGCTGCAAAACTGCTGAAATTGGCATTAAACACCATTCAAACACGCAAAAAAACAATCAAAGACCTATCTCAAAAGACAACACAGTTATATTGCAGACACGAAGTAGTCACTCAAAAAGCAATGATGTGACCTTTGGGGTTCAAAGTTAAAGGTCATCATCCATGGCATGCGATGCGATGCATCAATTAGTTATAATCTACCCACATGTCAAAACATCAAAAAGCCTACCTGACGATAAAATGTTATAGCCCGGACACGATTTGTTGTAGACGGACTGTCAGTCAGACAGACAGACAGACAGACAGACAGACTCACAACAATATGGCGACCTCCTTTAACCAAGAACCCACTATGAACCTCCTGAAAAGTGGAATGCACTACTAGATATGCCTATTTAATATAACCTATAAGTGTATTAGGATGCGACTTACAGTGAAATTTAGCTCACAATATCAGTTGAAGAGAAGAAAAGAAGGGGAAGTTAAATGTCGGACAAAAGCAATATGTCTTCCAACTTCGTTTGAGATACATAATTGAATAAGAGGTGCATACATTCAAATGTATACATACAAAAAGCATAGTTTCAAAGCTTTTATTCGACAGTTATTGTGTATCGCAATTTGTACATTGCATATTTTAGGCACAACAATCAAAATTAATTTGCATATATTTTACTCTTCATGCTTTATATAAACCCAGAAAATCAATTTTTAAAATATATTGTTTAAACGCAGTAGGTTATTACGTTACAAATAAATAAGGGGCCTCGGTGGCCGAATTGTCAAGGTAGTTCGTCTACTATTGATCACGTGGTCTGTCAACACTGAGATTGCGGGTTCGATTCTCACTGCAGGCAGGGTGTACTCGACTCCAATCTTAATTGACAAGGATTGCCAGTTTTCCTACCGCAGGTCAGGGGTTTTCTTCGGGTACTCCGGCTTCCTCCCCCAATAAAAACTGGACGCCATGATATAGCTGAAAATTGCTGAAAGTGGCGTTAAACAAAATCAAACAAACAAACAAACAAACAAACAAATAAATAAAGGGCACCCTTATGCAATCGATTAGCAGTATTTAATAGTATTAAAAAAACTCATATTTCTGGTTTTAATCGTATCATTGAGCTGGTTTATTCCGTATCCTACTTTCTCTGGCTATGCAATTAAAATCAAATTCATATTGTTAATGCAGTAGGTTAAAGATACACTTTTGGCACAAAACGACAGCTAAATGAATATTCTATATACTGAAAAGGTAGATTTGGAAAAAAAATTATCATAAAAGGTGATTTTATCATTTTAATATTCGACATCTGCTTTTTTCACTTATGTATCTCATTAAATTAGATGGACAAAAATAAAAAATAAGAGATTAAAGAACTTAATATATCTATTGCTATGCTTAATCGTCTTTTAAAATATTTTATTCCCTGTATTAAAGTCAAAACATAAAAAAAATGGAAAAACGTACCTGCGATTTCATCGTTTCAAACATGTTTCGATCTTTTTTCACCGCGTCATACTACTTTTAACCAAAATAATATAAGTCGCTTGATCAGTGTGAGCCCGAGATCTTGTTCTTTTAAGCCTATCCTGTTTGTTTTCATGCTAAATCATGACTTTTGAAGGAATGTTTAGCCACTCAATTGATCAAATGAAAGAACTTTTATATCCAGATAATAATCTCTCGTCTTCTTCCTTTAGAATCTACAGTAGCGGGGGGGGGGGCAAGATCTATAAATAAAATATTGTTAACCTCGCCCCCCCCCCCCTTCTACAAAGTTTTTCTTCATTCACCAGTAGAGGCAAGGGCATTATATACTATATAATATGTCCCCGATCCATGGATTAACATAAGTAATAAAATGTACGTATGATTGATTTTATATTTGACAAAATGAAAATGAACAAATCACAGAGGTCCGAGTTGTTTTCTGATACGGCCATAGTTGTCTTCTTATACGGTCGGAGTTGTCTTTAAACTGCGGATGTAATTATATGAAAAAAAGTATGTGCATATATAGAAAAAGTATAAAGACAAAGTATGTGCATATAGAGAAAACGTATAAAGACAAAGTATGTGCATATAGAGAAAAAGTATATAGACAAAGTATGTGCATATATAGATAAGTATATGCCTATAGAGAAAAACTATGTGCATATAGAGAAAAAGTATGTGCATATAGAGAAAAAGTATGTGCATATAGAGAAAAACTATGTGCATATAGAGGAAAAGTATAAAGACAAAGTATGTGCATATATAGATAAGTATATGCCTATAGAGAAAAACTATGTGCATATAGAGAAAAAGTATGTGCATATAGAGAAAAAGTATGTGCATATAGAGAAAAACTATGTGCATATAGAGAAAAAGTATAAAGACAAAGTATGTGCATATATAGATAAGTATATGCCTATAGAGAAAAACTATGTGCATATAGAGAAAAAGTATGTGCATATAGAGAAAAAGTATGTGCATATAGAGAAAAACTATGTGCATATAGAGAAAAAGTATAAAGACAAAGTATGTGCATATATAGATAAGTATATGCCTATAGAGAAAAACTATGTGCATATATAGATAAGTATATGCCTATAGAGAAAAACTATGTGCATATATAGATAAGTATATGCCTATAGAGAAAAAGTATGTGCATATAGAGAAAAAGTATGTGCATATATAAAAGCAGGTACACATAAGGCAGTTACGGCGTTCCATAGAATCCCTTTAGTAAACCCTGACTGAATTGGAGTAATTACTTTATTCTGTAGTAAGAAGTTGTGAATATGTTTATAAACACATCTCTCTTGAAATAATACTTAGTAAAGAGATTGGTTTATAATTCTTAATTTAACAGGAGGAACCACTCTTGAACACTGGCGTTACGTTCGCTCCTTTCCATTTAAGAGGAAAATATGACGACGATAACGACAGACTGAAGAGTTTTCTTAAGGGTGTGTTTAGGACCTGGGCGCATTCTTTCAATAGTCTTCGATTTACAAGATCAGGTCCGGATGCTTTATTTATATTTAATATAGTAAGAACATCTCTTACTTTGTTGTCAAACAGTACAACTTCGCTTAGGATATGCCCAGAGTGATCACTTAGGTCTGGAAGACTGACAGAAGAATCATCCAATTGTCTTTGGGATAAGAAAAACATATTAAACCATTCTGCATTCTCTGAGTCGTTCGATACAATATCATCGTAAATTATTAGAGACGGTTTCTCAGAGTGAGACGTTTAAAGCCAGATATTTTCTTACAGACAGTCCACTATGATTTCGATAGACGGTTATCACTCAGGAGCTTACTAATGAGATTTTTAGTATATTTCTCTCTAGCTTGTCTGACTTGAGATGTTACTTTGTTTCGTATAGATCTAAATTTACTCCAATCAGTTGGACGGTTAAACCTCTTGGCTTTTCGGTGAACGCGGATTTTCTTCCTGATTGCCTTTCTTATATTATTAGTAAGCCAATCAGAATCCTATTTACGCACAGTAACACAGCGGTTTGGAATGCAGGCTTCGGCTACACATAGGATTCTGAATGTAATTTTATCAACCACCCCGTCAATATCATTCGAGTTCGTTATTGTGTACCAGTCAGTTTCAGCCAGCATCCCCTTATACCTATCAAAATCACCTTGTTCATACATCCATATCTTACGAAGAAGAGTTTTCTTATTGGTTTTAGGGGAGTTTATAAAACCAACAGTCATGACAGTGGGGCAATGATATATTTTATTATACAAAAATGGTCTTGAAGTGGTGGCCCACTCAGACGTAAGGGACAAAGTTTGGATCATTAGTGATACATTTTAAAAAACCACTAATTTTACCATCATGTTTATTGTCAAACAAACGAACTTAATCTTTGCCCCAGTGAATGTACGACGAATTTACAATTAAGGTTGGTTATAATCAACATGATTAAATGGCATGTTAATTACTTATGTTAATTATCTTTACGGCTACATTTTTTATATTACTTCGTGTTCCTTTGAAAACAAAACAGTCAATACGCCGTTTTCAAGATAGGTAGTGACATGTACACAATTTAAGTTACATGTAAAAAATTGTTTATAAAGCGAGGGTACGATTATTCGTTCTAGTTCTCCATCACTAAAATTGAAATATCAGCAATTTACCTCAAACCAAGGATCGTTCTCCCTTTTTTGATTAACTTCGCCAAAAAATGCGAGGGTACGACGATTATTCGCCCTAGTTCTCCATCACTAATTTTTTTTAAATATCAGCAATTTACTTCAAGCCACTGATCGTTCCCTCTTTTTCGATCAAATTGGTTTCTATTACAAGATGATCGTGTTGAAAATATTCTAGCATTTAAATTCCATAACAACCCAACATTTCAAAAGTTTTTAATGTATATTAAATTTGTTAAAGTAAGTATTATAAACAATGTCTTGTGTATCTATCTAAAATGATGATAGAAAATGTATCATTTTATTTTTTAAACAATTCTTCAAATAGTTCGGTAAAATCCTAAATGGCAGAGAACAGGGATCCATGTGTGACTAATACTTATTTTATAGTCCGAGAATCCTCTGCCGTCCTCTGCATGGGCAAAAAAACGTTGGACGGCAGAGGATTCACGGACTAGTTATTTTTATGCAAATGCTACATTTTTATATTCATGTGTGGGGACATCAAGGCTGAAAAAACACACTATAGTCATGGTCACAACTTTTTGGAGTTCAGAAAATCGCGATTTTAAAATAAATATGCATAAATTTGCTTACATTTTGATGTGAAGATGTGTTATTGCAATTTACAAGATGATTCACACAATCGGTTTGGTATAATTGTCTTCCTTTGTACGCCATGTGACGGTTTTTGTACGTGTCTACGGAAAATTAACATTGAGCGGTCAGCCATTGTTTACCAGCGGAAACTCATCAAGGAGCCGCTGTTTACGTCACCAAAGTTCACGCGGTCAATGATGTAGTGCAATAACGGGAAGTAACTCGTACAAAAAAGACGCTAGAAACAGCTGTTGAAGAAATGGATGTATATAAGTATTGAAGTGGTAAGTATATCTTAATTAATAAAAAAAAATTACTTCTGGTAAAATTGATTACGATTTCAATTGGTTTTGCCACAAATTCATGTAATAAACATGATAAATTGCCTAGAAAAAATTTGAATTGCAGTTATTTATAAATGAGACTAAAAACAATTACCTATAGCTTTTTACCCACATTTTCCCCGTTGTTACAAAAAAAAACTCTTTAAATCACAGTTTATGTTAAATTCCTTTTTTTTGTCATACAGAATTTACATAAACATAATGCGTGTAAATACTATTATGGTGGGACAATTTACCATCTATATATATAGTACTACATACAGAATTTCGGCAATGAACACGTCCTTTAACTGTCCGTAATTTAGTTGAAACACCTGTTTATTTATTATTAAGAAATAATTTGTTTATAGAAATAAATGCAAGATATTTCAACAGTACAATTCGTTTACACCACTGAATGAAGGGAAATTTCCTAAATTCGAGTATATGCCCATAGTAGAGATTGGTAAGCATGCACGTCTTTATAAATTAATAAATACAGACTGGAGGGAGGGGAGGAGGGGTCATCTTCCCGAATTCCCGATCCAAAAATTAGAACATCCCAAATTCCTGGTCATAAAATGTCATTTTCCCAAATTCCCGAGAAATTCACAATGTTAAGAAAAAACTTGCCGACATGTTAATATTGAAAAGTATATCAACCTGAAGTTGCTATATACTAATTTGACACAATTTTCACACTATTTTATTATTAACAACAAATAACAAGTTCAGCATTGTAATTGGAAAAGATAAAATGACACTAAGGCCATACCTATAAATATGTCCGTTTGCTGTTCCCCTACCAGTGAGCTGGGAACATGAATAAAATTTTATTTTGTGCTCAAATAAGATTTGTCATTTATTAAACAATAAAAATAAATTCCAGTAACTTTATATCCAGAATTTCCTGCACAAAATGTGCTCTTTCCGTGATCACGCTTACGTTTTAATACAGAATTCCCGGTTAAATGTTAACAAAATCTCAAATTCCCGTTTAAAGAAATGCCCAATCCATGCGTCCCGAAAAACGTCCTCCTGAACCTCAGACTGATAAGCATGCACCTCATAAACAGAACAACTAAAGTTAGCCCCTTTTTCGATTTTTAAACATTATAATTAATTCTACGAACTTCAAGGATTTTTTTATTTATTATTCTGTTCAATTCTAGGAGAATGTTGAGCCACAAAAAACTCTCGAAATTGCAACTATTCATAAATTTGATAGCTTTAAATAGGGTTTTTAATTCCACTTCCACATTTTCGGCTTTATCTTGGGATTGTTCCCTAAATCTAAACTGCGGATGCAGAATTGTTTTTTTGGCATGTTATTTTAGTAAACTGGTTTACAAAAAATTCGATACATTTTACCCCACGAGCGATTTTAAAAACTTGCACCTATTTGTATGCACGCCTTATTACTGTTTGGTAGAAAGATTGAGTAAGCTCGAATCAAATATAGTGATGAAACAATTGCTGGGACGATTCCCAATGGTCAACCTATAACTGTCCCTAGTTTCTAGGGGGAGGTCTGGTTATACAATGTAATACGAAAGCCTGCACGCAGACCGTAACAGGCATACGAACCTCGGTGGGAAAACCTTTTTTTACAGTCCATCAGAAAGAAATATTCTAACATACAGCCATGGGATGTGAACCTCATGATCACTTTATTGGAAATTAAAACCCTTTCTTTATTAGTTGTACGATTGATTAAGTACCTCGACACTCCGAGATCCTGCCCCCTCCTTTACTGAATTGCAATAAATTTGAAAGAGACGGTATTTTGAGCTGTATGTGCAAACTTTAACATGTTCGTTTAAATTGTGTTTAAAGCCACTTTTAGTTATATCATAGCGTCCAGTTTTTATTGGGGGAGGATGCCAGAGTACCTAGAGAAAACCCCGACCAGCGGTAGGAATACTGGCAAGCCTTGTCAATTAAAAATAAGAGTCGAGTGCACCCTTCAGTGAGAATTGAACTCTCAATCAGTGTTGACAGACCACGTAATCAATAGTAAATGAACTACCTTTACCACTCGGCCTCAGAGGCCTAAATGTACACAATATTTTTTTTATTTTCTTTTAATCGTGCACATTATTTTCGGTAAACACATTCTTTTTTATAGACCATATTTCAATCCTGAATATAGCTGAACGATAAGCAAACAATAATCATCAATAGACCACATCTCTTGTTGCCATAACTTATCAACACAGAAAAACCTATATGCTTGTGAAAGTTACAGTAAAAAACTAACTTGTACAAAAACATCCTCCCAAATCAGGGATTTGGAGTCCAAGTTCGCTTCTTGTTGATGGGAATAAATGTCTAATTGTTTGTTACGGTAAAGAGATCTGGACTGAAAACTAAGAGGAGTTGATTACTTAAAATAAGTACTAAACCATAGTCAAAATCCATGTTTCCTATCGAAAACCCCAAATATCATTTCAATCAAAATGTTAACTATAAGTTGCACACTGGCACTACGATTCATCATATTCCATTCAGTGTTGATAGTGGAGTTGTGGATAACAGATAGGTACCCTGAAGAGTAACTGACAGATACCCACACACATATAATGGCATCATGGATTGTCAGTTTTCATACCTTAGGTGTTGGGTTTTCACCAGCTGCCTGTACACAATAAAAAAAAACACCACAGTACATGAATTACTGAAAAATTAATAAAAGGCGCTAAACAATTTAAAGTCTCTTGAAATACATGTTTAATAGAATGTTTGGGTATTAACCATACAGAAGTGTTAGGTCTGTCATACATGTAGTTAATAAATAATATCTGTTACTCTCTTAAAAAAAACTTATAAAATCAATTTAATAAAAATAACTCATGTACAAGATAAATGCTTATTTCAACACAACAAGAATGTCCTCCCATTGACAGATCAAGCCATGAAATAGACCAGTCACACATTTTTTTTCCAGTTATTCAGTATTTCACACTTTTTCCCTTAGGAATTCCCAAGACATCACTGATGGGACACATACAGCGGTCATCTCCAGTGGAACAAGTAGTTGATTCACTCTGTAGTAGTTGTACTTATTGGAACAGTAACCAGCAGTAAATGCACCAATGACCAGCAGTAATCAGAAAAATCATGAATCATCATCCATCCAGAAACTCCAATAATGTATATCTGCAATCATGTAAAAAACATTCTGTTAATTATAATTTATACATACTACAATCATGGTTTTTTTTCTGACTGAACTTTAATTTCACATGGACTGTGATACAAAATGTATTATTTTTATTTTGCAATTATGTTTACATATTTATATAATATTACATGACTGATTTAAATGCATCATGCTTTATTTTAATTAAACAAATTTACATGGTTATTCATTGTTTTATTACTTTAAATTTATACAAAATCTTAATGTATCTGGTATATGCCTGAAATTTCCAAGTTAATTAGTCTTAAGTGTAATAATTAATTTATGAACATTAACAAAAATGAAAATTATTAGTTTAGAAAAAAATAAAAAACAGTAGTCAAATATCATTTTTACAGTACATTTATGTCATATATTAAATTTATTTCAAACAAAGTGCGAAAGGCCTATTTAAAAATATTTATAAAAATAAACAAAACAAAACAATGGTTAAATTATATAACAGAAAGAGAGCGAACGAACCCAGGCAAACAGGTAAGGTACTATTATTTCATTGTAAGAAGTTAATAATTTAACATGGGGTGGGGGGGGGATTTATTTTACCCAAATCTGAAACATAATTCTGAAACATTTTCATGTTTCACTGTTTCTTCTACTTGTAACAGAAACATGATATCGAAACACAAGTGATTGATGTTTCAAACTGAAACCGACAAGCCATTTCGTTACTGTTTTGATAGAAATGTTGTTTTTTTAAATAACCGAAACATGTTTTTGTTTTTTGTAACATTGTACTGAAACATTTTTCATATTCAGGTAAAAGAAATGCACCCCTGGTGACGTCTTGACTATTCCGAGGTGCCGATTTGACTAGTAATATGGGTGCCGAATTGTCTTTTTTCATGTTTGTAGGTGCCGATTGACTTGCACCGCTATTGTGAACGACCCGGATTCCTGACCCCCCCCCTCCCCAACCACTTTACCGAACTGTTTCCAAATTGTCACAATCATCATTCAGACCCTATCTACGGCAATTAATATAAACAATGAAATTAGTCTGTGTTTCCTTAATTTATCAACTAAAAGTCATTCTCAGATTGTAGACAAAAAAATAATAACCACGTGGGTCTTGTTCTTAGACAAAGTCTGCCGTGGCGGTTGTTTACTACTAACTACTTTGTTTGTTGATATTTAAAGACAGTTGACAACTGTTCTGCAATAGGGAAAATTAAATTATTAACTTACAATTACATACTCACGTCAGAACTGGCAAGAATGTGCATAATTTCCTAGAATATTTTCCTCAATCATTTGGAAAGAAGGTGTGTCATCAATATGGCGCGAAATTGCGTAATCGGCAAATGGAACTCAATTCTGATTGGTTGACAAATGATACGGAAACTGCCGACAATTTGTAAACAACAAGTTTCTCCCCACTGTTGCTTGGAGGCAAAACATGGCGAAATTGACAATGGGAAATCTCCGTTGAGGTCAGAAAAATCCGATTTAAGTAGTAATGAGCATAAAATTTACTAAAAGAAAGATTGGATTAGCTTGTAAATTCATTTTTACGCTTTTTGGTAACAAATATAAAGCAATGAATACAAAAACAGGCAGAAATATATGCATTTTCCCGGAGGGACCGACGCCGACTTTGACTATAGAAGACCAACATCTAATGTACAAACAAAGTGAAACAGTGGCACGGACTTCAAAAGTCGCAAGCTCGCAAGACAAAACCCTTCAAAATTATCTAAGTTTTGAGAAAGAAATTCAATTTACATCGACATAATTGATTTGCTCACCTTGCTGTATAATTCTATTCATGCTGTAATTTATATTATAAAGTGCTTTGATTGGATAAAAACACCTAAATGGCGTCTTCTTAGATAATTTATATATCGATATTTCCTCTGAGCGGACTACTTTCAGTATCCAATGTAAACAAGATGGCGTCCTCCTAGCGTATCGTCTGGGAGAGGGGACAATGTTTTCTCTGCCCCAATGATTTCCAATTAAAATCGATTGAGATATGAAATTAAATATAATAAATAAAATAAAATAATAATAAATAAAATTTAGTGTTTCATTTTGTTTTTTTCCTATCAATATCTACAGAACCGCGATTCCTTTGGTACGCATATCCCTACGCTTTCCGGCCTAGGTACGTTGTGAGGTCTAGATGGGTTTCTGTAACTGTTTTGGCTGTTATAAAAATCACAACTATTATTTCACAGAATTATAATAAATATTAACGGCCCTCCATCGTAAAACAAACCAAAAAATTAACGTGCATACTGTATTTGTTCTAATTAAGTTTTTAAATGTTTTATTGCGAGGGGTTTTCGAAATCGTGACATTCAACATTGCTAAAATTCCGAATCTGCATGGTTATGGCGGGGGAATGCTAAAAATAAGAAACGAAAGAGTCCAAAATAACTCCACTTCCATCATGAATCTTCCACAAGATATATATGTTTATGGAGTATTATCAGAACTTTCCCACTAAGTAAGTACTCTAAAACTTTGGTCTGTAGATTGGTTTCTCCCTATTCATTATAGCCAAATACACAAAAAAAACCCCACACACAGTCATAAATGCCAGTAACACCTTTTTGAAGACATCTAACAATTATGGTCTTCTTGAAGGAATTTGATCAGATTATTTTGTGCACTTTTTTTTACATTTTATCTATCAAGATTGTACAAAAATGAAACAATTACTTGCATTTTATATTTTATTTTCTATTTTCAGTCTTTGACACTTTGTTGTTTGGTGGCTACAAAAATTTATCTAACTTTTTACTAGAAACCATTAGGATAATTCAAACCAACTGCTTACAATTGGCAAAAAGGGTTTCTGTCGTGAGTAGATTTTTGGAACAAAAACACACAAAGTGAATTTAAACATAGTCAATTCATTCAAAAATTAAATACGCAGTTATAACTTGGCTTACTAAACCCTATGCATTTTTCATCAAACCATAAAAATGACCAGGTCAATGAACAATACTCTAAGACAAGGCATATCAAAGTCAGGTGGAGAAATAACTTAATGAACACACATAAAAGAAGAAAGTTGATTAAGAATTTTGTAAAACTGTTCAAATTGTTAATTTTGGAAATCACGATCTTTTTCCTGCATATGACCGTCTCTAGAATATGCATTCTCAAGCAAGTACAGTACAGGATGATTGGAAGAGGTGGTACAAGTGGTTTCTATACAACTGTGGCTAGTTATATTTTCATAGGCTTGTGCATGATGACGCCTTCTAGTATAAACCATCTCTAGACCTTGATACAATTGCATGTTACCTACATACAGGGCATCTCTACAAAAAAGATTTTCAATTAGGAAACAAACAGTAAAGGACAATTTAAGAATCTCAAAATCATAAATGTTACCGGACAATGAAATTTGTTCGAAAGATTTGAATATACTTTGGGAATGTAAAGTATTCTATAGTCACCAGTAATAGCCTGAATAGGATTTGTTCCATGCTTCTCTACAGTAACAAGTGAAAGCACTCTTCATTATGATTTAATAATAAAATGCATAATTTCCACATAGAAATCATAATATTATACATGTATCAGTACTTAAATAGCAACTGAAACTCATCAATATAACTTTGAATTGAAGAAAATATATAGATTGATGTGCAATTTTTGAACTAAGAAAAAAAAGCGTGTTTTTTACAATTCAGTTTTATCTATTAAATCTATTTGTGTATTTTTAAAATCTGAGGTGCGTATTTAAGGAAATAGTGTCAAACACTTTTGGCCTACACGGCCAGCCATACCACAATAAATTACCGGACGTGAATCACTGACCGTTACATTACTTTTAGACTTGTCTCCCTTAAATACTTGACAACGGACAGTAGTAGGGTGTGATCAGTTTTAGACCCCACAAAAACGCAGGGAGGAAGGGAGGAAGCTCTGCCCCCTTTCCATAAAAGTCACCGGAAGTCGACAACCACGAGATTCCGACAGCATGAATCATCGCGCACCTGTCATAACGCGTTACGGCCAGCGAGATTTAAATATTTGAAGGAACCAATCAAAACGATCATTCAGGATGGTTCGACATTACGTTATAAATTAATATTAAATAAAGAAATGATTGCAATTTTATCATTAAACAATGATATGATCTCGTTCTAGTTATGTCTTCAGGGCTACATTTTTTACGGTCATTTACAATATCCCTTCTCTACAAAATTATTTTTATTATTGTTTCTCTGTATATAACAGATAACATTTTATTTTAAGCTTTATTATTTTTCTGTTAATAATTATTATATATAAAACATTAATTATTGATGAAACAATCAAATATTTCAAACATAGCGCCGATTCCTAAAGCGTTACGGTCAGTTAACTAGACATTTAAATAGCAGCGATACTTAATTATATTATCCTCTGATTACCCCTCAACGATTAATCTTTCACGGACATCTGTTTGATTTAATAAACACTATTCTTGTGGTATATAAACAGATAACATTTCATTTTAGGCTTTATTATGTCTTTTAAAAATTATTTTAATTAAACGATATCTAAAACATTTATTTACAATAAATTATTTCAAAGGTAGCGCCGATTATCGATTCGGTCGTACACACCTGTCATAAAGCGTTACGGTCAGTAAACCTAGTTTATAGCCTATACGATTAATCTTTCAATTAAATCAATATGAGAAACTTATCGTAGTTTACATGTTTACTTTTGTATTTACAATATTCCTTCTCTAAAAAAGTTATTGTCTCTATGTTTATAAGCAGATAGCATTTCATTTTAAGCTTTATTATTTCTTTTAAAAATTATTTTAATTAAACGATATCTAAAACATTAATTTACAATAAATTATTTCAAACGTAGCACCGAATATCGATCCGGTCCTGACACGTTACGGTCAGTTAACTAGACATTTAAATGTTTCTAACTAACAGCGAAGGTTGTGATGGGTGGTGGGTGGTCTTCGAATATCAAATCTTAAGAAAAATAGTCAAAAAGCGCTTGTGTGGTGGTGGGTGGTAGTGGTGGTACGATGATAGAGATGACTTTAATTAATAATGACATATATATTATAGACGAATATATACGATAGTGTCATCGGTACAGGTCTTTCAATATACTCTCTATAATAAACGGATCTCCACCAGAAAGTTCGGGTACTATGTCCTCCATATTAAAGTTCGTGTATTTGACTCATCATATTTACTAGAGAGAAGTCATGGGAACTGACAAAAAGACAATCTTACACGTTTTCTAAGTCATCGAAAATCAAATCTTAAGAAAAATAGTCAAAAAGCGCTGGTGTGGTGGTGGGTGGTAGTGGTGGTACGATGATAGGGATGATTTTAATTAATAATGACATATATATAATAGACGAATATTATACGATAGTGTCATCGGTACAGGTCTTTCAATATACTCTCTATAATAAACGGATCTCCACCAGAAAGTTCGGGTACTATGTCCTCCATATTAAAGTTCGTGTATTTGACTCATCATATTTACTATAGAGAAGTCGTGGGAACTGACACAAAAAGACAAACTTATACGTTTTCTAAGTCATCGAAAATCAAATCTTAAGAAAATAGTCAAAAAAGCGCTGGTGTGGTGGTGGGTGGTAGTGTTGGTACGATGATAGAGATGACTTTAACTAATAATGACATATATAATAGACGGATATATACGATAGTGTCATCGGTACAAGTCTTTCAATATGCTCTCTATAATAAACGGATCTCCACCAGAAAGTTCGGGTACTATGTCCTCCATATTAAAGTTCGTGTATTTGACTCATCATATTTACTATAGAGAAGTCATGAGGACTGACAAAAAAAGACCAACTTATACGTTTTCTAAGTCATCGAAAATCAAATCTTAAGAAAAATAGTCAAAAAGCGATGGTGTGGTGGTGGGTGGTAGTGTTGGTACGATGATAGAGATGACTTTAATTAATAATGACATATATATATAATAGACGAATATATTGTCATCGGTACAGGTCTTTCAATATGCTCTCTATAATAAACGGATCTCCACTAGAAAGTTCGGGTACTATGTCCTCCATATTAAAGTTCGTGTATTTGACTCATCATATTTACTATAGAGAAGTCATGGGAACTGACAAAAAAAAGACAAACTTATACGTTTTCTAAGTCATCGAAAATCAAATCTTAAGAAAGTCAAAAAGCGCTGGGGTTGTGGGTAGTGGTGTGGAACATAGGACTCTCAAGTACTTAACAGCCACCAGTGTGGAACACAGAAATCTAAAGTACTTAACAGTCACCACAGTGGAACATAGGACTCTAAAGTACTTAACAGTCACCAGTGTGGAACATAGGACTCTAAAGTACTTGACAGCCACCACCGTGAAACATAGGACCCTAAAGTACTTGACAGCCACCGCTGTGGAACGTAAGACCCTAAAGTAGTTGACACCACCATTGAGACATAAAACCCTAAAGTACTTAACAGCCACCACCACTGTGGAACATAGTACCCTAAAGTACTTAACAGCCACCACTGTGGAACATAAGACCCGAAAGTACTTGACACCACCATTGTGGGACATAGGATCCTAAAGTACTTAACAGCAACCACTGTTGAACATAAGACCCCACGGAAATAATATACAGAAAATTCTCAGAAACTGTTCCACAGATTGTAAACCAAATTATGTAGAAAAGAAGCTGGAAATTCATTATATTTATTATGACCGCTGCGGAGGAATTAATACCCTATATACAAATCGGTTACAAGGCTGTTAAAAGTCGCATGAAATAATCAGAACACATGATTGTTCACCATTTTTCTAAAAGCTTCTGCCTCGGCCTCCTGTCTTATAATCACATCGCAACGCGAGGTGGGAGGTCTCTGGGCGAGTATCATCCCACTACTTCTCCAATTCTAAAATAGAAGATTATGGGGGAAACATACAGTGGCGTCTCCTAAGAAACTTTCGTACAAAATAAAAACAAATCAGGGATAATTCTCTTACAGTTTTGAAAAAAAATAAATAATATTTCTTGAACCAAATTAATTCAATAAAGAATAAACAAATATTCGGTTCAACTCCATATTAATGTTTGTTTTGTTTGTTTGTTTGAATAGTGTTTAACGCCAATTTTAGTAGTTGGTCGCTGGAATCGAGACATATATATGAAACACACACATATATATATCTACATTGAACCTATTTCTTACATTGTCAATCATGGATTGTCAGATTTGTTTAAATATTGCAAATAAATATTGAATTCCAATGTCTAAGAAAATATCTTTAGCCCGAACATTAACATTTGACATTTGAATTATCGCGGTTCCTACTTTCTCCATAAATAAGATCAGACATTTTTTCTTAGCCATCGGCAGGTTTTCGTATTCCTGGATTTGACTTTGCCACGGTAATGAATGTATGAGTAACTCAAATAGTGTCTAATTGAAGACTGCTTACTCACCCGGAGCTATTGAGTGCACACATTATAAGATTCTGGTTACTCATTTATGGTTTATATTGTTCTTGTTTGTTAATGTGGCGCGTCATTGTTTCAATGGGGATTTTGTCACTGTCCTTTGATTTTTAATTCTTGTTGACCGTTTGTTTTTCTGTTTGCAAAAGCGACACTTTCCGTGGTGTTGGTTGTGTTTATATAGTAAATCAGCATATCACAACTTTCTATATATCATTGCTCAGATAAACATTATTGCTTTTCAATTGTTTGGTTATTAAAATCATTTAAATTTTTATCTTTATCCTATGAAAGAAAATAGAAAATTAAAACCGTGAAATTAATTTTTATTAAATCTTATATGAATAACACAGCATGAACATCATGTGGAAAGAATATGTGGTAATTTTACCAACAACTGCGCATACGTGGATCTTGCTTGTCTCAGGACAAAACATATATTAATAAAGTTCCTATAAAATGTTTTAAGGCTAAAGCAGATAATCGAAATGTGTTTAAAAGAATGTTCTACAGAACCAAAGTAACAAGAGTAACATTTTTTAAAGCGGAAATTAAGTATTCTTAGAATTATAGGATAAAAACAAATGTCATTAACCTAAATTTTTAATAAGTTTATAATGATATATATTGTAAATGCACATGACGAATAGGATACAAAGGGATGATTCTTAACTATATCATCAGTTCATTTTTACAAAGTGAGAATATTTCTGTTTAATTGACGTACGAACCCGTCGTAATAAACTAATATTATTTATGTTCTTATTAGTTCGTACTCAACCGAACATAAAGTATTTATTAAATTACAGCAAACACATGCTTATACAAATGTAGTAGATAGCGCGACAGCATAAGTGCAGATACAATTTATTTATAAATGCATTCAATAACTATAAAGATGACTGGCAGACTGGCTAATACAAAATCGCTGCAGAGGCGATAGACTACTTTCTAAAAGCAAAACGCAAATAATGTAAACAGCAAATATACATTAAATAAAATTATTCCATATCTTATTCGAGCAACGTTGCACGGACATGACGGAGAACAAGTTTTTTCTAACTTTAAAAAGCAATTTTTTCCTGTTGAAAATGCCTTAACATACCTGTGCTGTTTTCTTTATAATTAAATAACATTAAAAAAAGACCATCTCCGCATTGCGACACGATCATGACTAATCACTGCAAGTTTTAATATATAAGAACTTGTTTATTCGTAAAAAACAACAACGGTGAGTTTGTTTATAAACAAAAACACGTGTTTGGTCACATGTAATAAGTAAATTTATATTCTAATGCGTTCGAACAATCTACTATGGTGTACTCTGAAAAGTATCCATATTTGCATTTATCAATTATTATTTCAGCAGACTGGTGTTTTGAAAGAATTGGTTGTCGTAACTTAACTTTGGAAAAATGATTGTTATGCCTAAGAATGCCATTTAGATACTAATAACCAATAATTTAATGATGAAACCACATCGTGTAATTTTTGAGCATTTCTTCTGGGTAGAATTATATTTGCTTCGTTTGCCATTTTATTTGTAAATAATCCTCACGCCGGTGATGAATTTACGCCGTATTTTCTTAATTTGACCGCCTGACACACACACTCTCTCTCTCTATCTTGAAATTATTGTCATACAAATGATCATACAAAAAGGTCATTATATAGGTCATTGGTAATTGTCGGAACGCCAAATGACTAACATGAGACACAGTGGTTCGATAACACATTTTTTTTACTATACACACACAACCCATGGAATTAAGAGTAAAATTCACTGATAGTCGAGTTCCGTTGCAATTATTTATCTCTTCCCCTATTTCTTTGAATAGCATACACATTACAGATTTCTATTCACATTTAATTAGCACTCAATTTGGGTTGACATTTTGTGTTCACGTTAATAAAATTCTATTTAAAATATTTTACTATGAACTTCCCATTTAAAAAGATAGTCAAATTAATAAAAAACAAACTGTTATAAATCTATTTTAAAATAGGTGCTGTTTTGAAATTTTAAAATGTTAACTAACTTGTTTTCCAGTTAATATATACGCTGCATCGCAAGAAAAAACTTACAACTCCCTTATATATACTAGAAAGGTTTAAATGTTTTGTATTTACCATGATTGTGATCTTCGACTTCTAAAAAAGATTTCATTGGGGATATTTAAATATGTTTAGTGTTAGCTCTATGATCTTCAAAGCCAATAATGCCTATCTTCTTTCTTTGCGTCTGTCGTCATTCACGTGCATACAAGAGACGGATCTCTAATTGCATAGTCTCTTTATGATAATATCCTAATGTTTAATAACATGTTCAAAAAGTCTATGATTTATACATTAACCTTTATATTATAGCCTTATTTTGATTGGATACAGTTCTAGCACGTTAAATATTTACCTCCCCTACACACATTATTGAAACAAAACGTTAATGTTTCGTCTATTTCTTTTGTTTGATACATTTTTAAAACTTTTTTTCTCAGTGTTGTTTGTTCAGTTTCCGTTCTATTATGTATACATCTCTAAGAGTTTAATGCGTCGAATATCCTTTTTTAAGATATGTTACATTTAATTACTATTTATATCAGGTTAAACAATACATGGTAGAGCATGGGATTCCACGACATTTCGTCGAGGTTGTCTGGTTTAGCTTGATCGCTCATATAATCTGAATATTTAATGCCAGGACTATCCTCTGAAGATATTGTCTTCTCATAAAATATTTAACGTTCCTAGTTCTATTTGTTTGTGTGTGTGGTTTTTTTTTGGGGGGGATGGGTGGTATCTACCATAATTTAAATGTGCATATGTTCAGTTTTAAGAATATAAATACATTAAAACATGTAACCAAGGTTACCAAAATTACCAAGGAATAAGCCTGTATATCCGCGTCTTTTCAGGCTGGTCCATTTCCACAATGAAGCAAAAATAATATGAAAAACACTTACAAGATATATGTACGACATGTACAAAATTAAATAGGGCCTCGGTGACCTAGTGGTTAAGATAGTTCGTTTACTATTGATCACGTTGTCTGTCAACACTGAGATTGCGGGTTCGAGTCTCAATTTGGACAGGGTGTATTCGACTCCAATTTTAATTGACAAGGATTAACTGTTTTTCTTACTGAAGGTGGGGGTTTTCTCCGGCTAATCTGGCTGAAAGTGGCGTTACACACCATTAAAAAACCCAAACAAACAAAATTATTTGTTTGTGTGTAATTAATTTTGGTTTCCAAACAATTACTGTTTGAGCTCCACTGGTTGAGCTTAAGAAAAGCACAGGATGTGGAATCAATCTACAAAAATTGTAAACATCGCTTTGTGTCTGTTTCCAATTAGCGAATACAATAAAACTACACACACAAGGTGAATTTTTATATTAAAGTACCGAAACAGAACACGAGACGGATCTTCCTAGAGTGCCCACGGTTTCAGCATAGGCAGTGACCTCTTGGTTATGGGGGAGTCAGGTCATACAGAAAATTCGGCAAATGATCATAGTTGATAAATTGTTTGTACAGTACTACGCTGCTGGTGCAATAAATACCTTGAAAGAACCAAAGAAGTGTGGAAAGACGATCGTGTCGTGTCTGTCCTTAGTGAGCTGCCAACATGTAGCGTGTGTTTTATTTTAAAACTGCGAATCTATTTGTTTGAAAATGCTACAATGTGACAAGGGAGACATCCCACAATACTATATATACAGAACCTATTTAAAGCAAACTTGTTCCATGCTTCCTGCTTAGGAGAGCAGCAGATACCAATATCAGAGTCTTGGGTGGAGTCAGAACTGGGTCACAACCACGATCTCATGTATTTCTTTAGCCGGTCATCAAGCGTTTATTTTATGTATTCCACATTAACAGCACACAAGATCTCCACGTTCTTTAGCCAGTCATCAAAGCGTTTATTTTATGTATTCCACATTAACAGCACACAAGCTCTCCACGTTCTTTAGCCGGTCATCAAAGCGTTTATTTTATGTATTCCACATTAACAGCACACAAGATCTCCACGTTCTTTAGCCGGTCATCAAGCGTTTATTTTATGTATTCCACATTAACAGCACACAAGATCTCCACGTTCTTTAGCCGGTCATCAAGCGTTTATTTTATGTATTCCACATTAATAGTTTTCAAGATCTCCACGTTCTTTAGTCGGTCATCAAGCGTTTATTTTATGTATTCCACATTAACAGCACACAAGATCTCCACGTTCTTTAGCCGTTCATCAAGCGTTTATTTTATGTATTCCACATTAACAGCCCACAAGATCTCCACGTTCTTTAGCCGGTCATCAAGCGTTTATTTTATGTATTCCACATTAACAGCACACAAGATCTCCACGTTCTTTAGCCGGTCATCAAGCGTTTATTTTATGTATTCCACATTCACAGCACACAAGATCTCCACGTTCTTTAGCCGGTCATCAAGCGTTTATTTTATGTATTCCACATTAACAGCACACAAGATCTCCACGTTCTTTAGCCGGTCATCAAGCGTTTATTTTATGTATTCCACATTAATAGTTTTCAAGATCTCCACGTTCTTTAGCCGGTCATCAAGCGTTTATTTTATGTATTCCACATTAACAGCACACAAGATCTCCACGTTCTTTAGCCGGTCATCAAGCGTTTATTTTATGTATTCCACATTAACAGTTTACAAGATCTCCACGTTCTTTAGCCGGCCATCAATCGTTTATTTTATGTATTCCACATTAACAGCACACAAGATCTCCACGTTCTTTAGCCGGTCATCAAGCGTTTATTTTATGTATTCCACATCAACAGCATACGAGAACTCCACGTTCTTAAAGAGTCTGAATGATCGAAAATATATTTGAGTACAACAGTCGCATTGATAATCAATTAAGTCATTGTAATGGTCGTTCAGATTGTCTGTAACGTTGTAGGAACATCACACATGAAGTTTTTTCCATCTATACAGTCACAAGTATACTACTATAGTGGTCACCGTTATTACCATCAGCTTAAGACAGTTTGAAATATCTGTTATTGTTCACATGGTATCACAGAGTGGGAGTTTGAGTCCAAAAGAGGGTAAGGCGCGCTCGATTCCAAATCTGTTGCAAGTTGATTTATAAACTTAAAGAAAGGCAATGAATGAAGTAACGCAACAAACTCAACACAAAATGTTACGACTCTGAGTCACATCTCTCCACTGGGGCCGTCACTATTCTGAGTCTATCGCTCTATTGGAACTGTAAAATTATATTTCGAAAGATTTCTCTTCCATGTCTCCTATCAATTGTCAATGAGGACTGACTTGTCTAAGGTGTAATTGTAACTTAAATACCGATTGTTACGCTTAGAATTGCTTACGAATAAACTATAGACGTGTATGTTTTAAAAAAGAATCCATTAATTCGACGACACCAAGGATGTACTAATGGTTTTTGCTCGTCATTTCCTTTTTTGTGTTAACATTTATGCATTCCCACTATATAGTTGATATGGATGAAATCGAAATTTTAAATTGATTGGCAATATTTACAAAATGCTAAGATTTACAGTTTTTTTTTTATTTTCGATATTTCCATTTAAAATTAATGTTCAACTTTTAATACATGGAACTTTCCTCTCTTTGGTCAGAACGATTCCCAAAGTATTCTTTTTAGAATGCCGTGCTTCAGTTTCTTCGTGGCAAGCTATGGCTGACAATTTAAATCGGTTAATATGTTTATACACCAAATGAACCGGTTTGCAGCTCATTGTTCCCTTTTATGTTCGGGGAGATAAAGAAAAATGGCTCGGGGCATTAGGTGAATAGCTGACCGGTCGATGGTGTATAATTTCTTTAACAAAACAACACAGCGAAAAAAATGAAGAGTAACATTTTTTCCACTCAGGAAGTGGAAAGCATTTAATTTAGTAATGAACATTATTTCTCAACTCCGCTTTAATGTAGTCGCATTGTTGAAAAAGATACTTTTCCGAAGGTAAATTCCATGAATGCACGTGAATTATCATAGTTTCGATGCTGCTACAAAGCATAATTATTTATTGCAAAGTCACGCGTGCAGTCGGATTTGCGGTCTGTATCACACAATCACAATGAGTTATTATTTTCAACTTTGTCATCCTTGCCTCGGCGAGTAAATATAAAGCACGCATTCTTGTTCACGCCATGGTACGTCTGACATTGTGGACTTTGGTAAGTTGCAAGACTACAAAGACTATACACTTCTTAACAATCTGTCTTGCATGATATTTGGCAAATAAACATGTTTGTCAGCCATATCATGACATTAATATCGTTAGAGCTAAAACTAACACGACGCGTTATCTTTTAAGGCACTAGCACACCGGGCTTAATAAACTAATTATCAGCCATGCTATAGCGAGCACCAACAAGAATCGTGATTTTAAATTTCATTAAATTATGCTAACGCGCGACAATTTTTGTGCTATAGTTCATGATTATTTCTATTATTTACCCTAGTAAAGTACATAATAGCAACACAATCAATAGTTTAACGGTTTTACTTTTAAAATGACAAAAGGAGTAGCACTTGGATTTGACCAAATTAATAGAGTTAGTGTTTAACACCACGTGTTGCAGTTTACAGCTATATTAAAAGAACTGATGCAACTTCGCTTCACTAAAAAGAATGGCAAACCATATATAAATTAAAAAATAATAATCGGAGGCTGTGGTTTATCATTGTTTTACCATGGGGTGACCATTTATGTCGTATTATTTTATCCCGAGCGATAGCTCGGGATACAAACACTATAAAACAATGATAAATCACAGCCTCCGTGAATTATTTCTATTCTAATAAGACAATTAGAGTACATTTATAATATTTTCGTACCTATAGAAAACATCATTTCCGCCATAAACTGGCTGTTCCGTCAATGTAACACACAATATATTGCAACGGATAATTATAGCGCGTGTCGCTATTTATAAGATTTATACGTCATATGCAATAGCTTTCCGGTGGGAGTTACAGTTTTGTAATTGGAACAGCCATTTAAAACACGCCCTTCTCAGCGCGTGTTGCTCAAAGATAAATCATTTTTTTACCACAGTTGTCGTCTCAAAGCCTTAAAAGCACGTCATATTAGAATATCTAAATTTAGGTCGGGACTAATCTCATTAGCATGCCTTTCTTTCTGATCTAACATTTGTCACGTTTTGTGGACGTTGTTTTAACAGCTTCTTAAGGAACAAAGGGCTAGTCCTTTCTTTTCATTCACGTATCGCTATATATATGACGTGCCTTGATAGAATAATCCACATTTCGGTTTATTTGTTGATATTGAACTTGAAATTCAGGATATTACAGGGACAGATAGGTCTGCCTCATATCTTGACCTACATCTAGAAATTGAAAAGGTCCGTTGAGAACCACAATTGGCCATTCTTGGATATGACTATTTACGTCTGTCGTTCAGTTTTTATTGGCGGAGGAAGCCTGAGTACCAGGATAGAACCTCCAGACCGTCGCAAAACGTGTCAGATAATATGAAGCTAAGTACGCCTTGCCCGACGTTAGGCGCAAACCATCGCCCAAATTTTAACACGCCAATTATCATTAGTAGATGGATAAGTACCTAGACCCTCGGCCAACGAGGCACGCCTTACTTTTAATGCGTTTAATTGATTGCCATTGAGGTTTTTGTGGAACATTTCTGTTGTGAATATATAACTTCTTCAAGCGTTGACTTATCTTTGAACATAAATGCAAAACTGTGAACTGTAGTATTTGCGTGACGAAAATCTATTGTTGGGTTAGTTTCATTCCCCTTCTCTTTTATTACCCTCAGAATACGGGAACTACATTAAAACATGTGATACCAATTAATCTTCACAAATAGTCACTTAAAACATGAAACAAAAATGTAATTCTGAAAAGGGTTTACAAAGCGATAATAGTATACACCTTTAATTGCTAGGGAAACATTGAAATGGACTCATCCACAAATAATAAACTCTTCCAAAGTAAGCTGACAAACCTTTATCTTAGCAATCATCTGGTAGTATATAAGCATCCGTTTTCAGTCAGTCAAGGTCTTTTGCTATCCGTACTAATCAAGATCACTTGGTTTTCCTATAAGAAACCAAGAGCTTTGATTCCAAGTATTAAAGAGACAAAAAGTGTCATACTAATACATTGAAGCTAAGCACAGAGAGTTAAGGAGTAGGTGAGCTATTATGGAGCTAGAAGAGCTAAAAGAGTTCAGAGCTAGAAGAGTGAGAGATTTTAAAGAGCTCAAAGAGTCAAGTTGACTTCAATTTAAATTTATATAAAAAAAGGCTACCAGTTTAAGATCATCATCAGATCCCGGGGTTAACTCGGGTACGAGCCCCTAAACACGTTACAGATTTGGTGGCAGCGGTGGGATGTGAGCTTTTAGTCTGAGCTGAATTTTTATACCTGATCTTATTAAAGAGCCGTGAAGGCTAAATTTAGGCACGATATAATATATTAGTAGCGGTAGCAAGGCAGAAGATATGGAAGTGCTCATTCAACATATGGAGAGCGGAATGAGCCACTCTACGCCAAAGACAGAGAGAAGGCGTTCGGAATTTTATTTTACAAGAGAAACTGGATCTATACATAAGACGATAATTGATTCTGATCGCAAAGATTGGGAGTTACAGAAACTAAAGGAGCAGTTAGAAGAATCGGAAGGATCCAAGCTGGCAAGTGAGGAAAAAACAAATGATCTTGACTCACATTTGGAATCACTGAATTTGAAGAGCCAACAGAAAATTTAGATACAATGTACCAGCGATTCATGAAAGATGAAAAGCCATCCGCTGGTGTAACAGTACGCCCAAAGAAGGCACAGTTGAAAAGCAAGACGGGAAGTCAAGCACAGAACAAGAACAAGGTATCAAATACAAAAGTAAAGCCTTCAACGTTTGATGAAAATGCATCCTGGTTCGACTTTAAGTCACACTTTGAGGCTTGTTCCAGAATTAACAACTAGACGTATATAGACAAAGGACTTTATTTAGGTTTGGCATAAAGAGGCCAAGCTCAAGGGGTATTAGGAGATTTGTCAATAGAATGCCAACAGGATTACACAGCGTTGGTGAATGCTTTAGAGCAAAGATTTGCGCCCCAAAACCAGACTGAGCTCTATAGAGTTCAGCTGATAGAGAGGAGACAAAGACGTAGCGAGAGCATTCCAGAGCTAGGACAGTCCATTCGTAGGTTGGTTAACCAGGCATACCTTACAGTGCCAATGGATGTCAGGGAGACATTGGCAAAACAATATTTTTATTGAAGCATTAGCTGATTCAGAAAATGAGAATACGAATCAGGCAGTCTCGCCCCATAGATTTAAACGAGTCAATACGAGTTGCAGTTGAGATGGAAACTTACAACAGTACAGAGAAAAAGTTGAAAGAAGGCCGCTCATATTTTAGATCAGCAAATGATGAGAAAGAAGTTGATGAAAAATTAGAAGACCCAGGAATGGAATCTTTGAATCAATTAATATTAGAAATGCAACAACAATTAAAACAGCTGCAGACGGATATTGACGAAATGAAAAAGGAGAGAGAGAAGAGCAGCACAGAGACACAAAACAACAATACTAATAATAGAGGAAACAATCCTCAGAAATTCAAGGTCGTTTCAACAGAGGGTATTATCGTGGTAATAACAACTTCAATGGCCGAGGACATGGATACTATCAGAATAGAAATTTCTCGTACAATAGGAAGTAACAGTATCCATACCGCAACGAAGACACAACATGGAGACATAGGCACGCAAACTGCCTTACTTAAAGCCGGAATGTATGTTGATATAGAAGTGTGTGATCAATCCATGAATTTCTTTGTCAATAATGGAGCCACACTGACCTTAGTGTCAGAACGGCTTTACATGAAAATTCCCGTTGGAAAGCGACCGTTGTCGATGTCGACAAATCAGAAACGTTTTAGTACAACAGGACATAGTATACAAGAAAAATAGCAAAGAAAACCGACCGAAAAACAAAAGCCAAAAGTCAAGGGACAGTTACAAATCCGTATATAGACAAAACGCAACACAAACAGCAAAAACACAAAAAACAGAAAGAGAGTAACCCGAACCCAATAAAAACCATGGGTGCACTCAGGTGCTCCGGACGAGTAATTAGACACCCGTCGAGTTACTCATTGTCATATCTAGGGAAAAGTCAAATCCAGGAATAGGAATCACTACCTATGAATCAGCAAACATGACAGATCGTATTTGAGACACTGATTTCCCATAACGATCAATTAAGTCATGGTGACGACCATAGAACTTCTGGAGAGATAACATCAAATCTAGGTGCAACAAACCCTTGTTTGAGTAGTTTAGCAGTCAACAGCAGGGATTGGTCTAGAAAATCGGAATACCGATCGCAGGATCTACAATAACGTATAAGTTGTGAAATGTACACACCATACGCTGGAGCTGCTGGAATGTTGCTGTCGATGAACGGGAAGTTGACAATTGGAAAGTTGAAGTTATCACGTTTGTCTTGTCGTAGAGTCTAGTTTGTAGTTTTCCTGAGTCTATTTCTAGAAGTAGGTCTAAGTAAGAGGCTGAGCTTAGTGTATTGGTGGTGTCTTTAATTTCAAGCTCGCTAGGGTAAATTGAATGTAAATAGTCACCAAATTTAGCATTGTTGAGGGACAAAACATCATCAATATAGCGGAATGTTAAATTAAAGGTCTGGGCCAGTGTCTTTTCCTTCTTCTTAAGCAGGCTTTCTAGAAACTCAGCCTCATAAGAGTACAAAAACAGGTCGGCGAGGAGAGGAGCACAATTAGTACCCATTGGAATACCAACAGTCTGTTGAAAAACATGTTCTCCAAACATGACCAATATGTTGTCAATCAGAAAATCTAACATATGACAGATTTGGTCTTCATACAAACATAGGGAGAATGATGTTTTAAGCTCAGATTTCAAGATGGCAGAACGATATACATGGATGATATTGTCTGTCACATTTCGGTTGATGTCATTCTTGGCCTTGATTTCTTGAGACAGTAACTAGAAGTGTAGGAACATAAGTCGAGAAC
This sequence comes from Limnoperna fortunei, assembly GCA_944474755.1. Classification (NCBI taxonomy): domain Eukaryota; kingdom Metazoa; phylum Mollusca; class Bivalvia; order Mytilida; family Modiolidae; genus Limnoperna; species Limnoperna fortunei. The sequence goes on along the minus strand of OX104119.1, from coordinate 7,128,888 downwards.
ACAGTACAACTATGCAAAAGTGAAGAGAATCAGGCACAGGAGCTGCAGTTTGATGTCAAAGAGGAAGAGCTGCAGTTGGATGTCAAAGGGGAGGATCAACCATCAGCGAATACCAGCGAAGAAGGAAAGAGCAGAAAGAACAAGCGTAAGTGGATGTAACATAGTGAATATCTTTGTTATAATCTATGTATTCATTAAGTTTACTGAAACTCAGAGAGAAGGTTTCATATTTGTACATAATTTGTTGTATTTTTGTTGTTAAGATTTGGGAGAAAAAAATCACGAAACCACCGTGATTGTTTATATTTATAATATGTTGTCCAGGCAGATTAGGGACGTTAAATCTCGCCCCGTGTGCAGGAGACATCACGCCACTGCACGTTAAAACCCATTTGTAGAAGCAGTCTCACTCGGACTGTATTCGCTAAGAGTAGGCGTGAGCCGCTACATAGGCTAAATTGCGTCAAAATTTGGTGAAATAAGTTTATGTGGCATTTAAAATTCTGATTTTAATTGGTCTCATGGTCAAAATTATTACATTAAGGTTCCATCAATATCCACTGTTGAACTTAATAAACATAATAGTCAGGGTTAGGGTTAGTTTCAATTAATTTCAATTACTTATCTAATTGCTATATTTTATTATTTCACTTATAGTATTTATGGCCTCTAAATCCCCCCAAAATACAAATAAATAGGTACAAATTTTTTTAAAGAAAAGTCATTGGCAATAAGTCCGTACGAGACCGTTTTACGGTAGTCAAGGGCTTTACAAACCCCCATAAGTAAAAACGTAAACTGTCTTTTGGTATCCGTACCAATCAAGATCACTTGGTTTTTCTATAAGAAACCAAGAGCTTTGCCTTCAAGTATTAAAGAGATGAAAGCATCATACTAATACATTGAAGCAAAGCACAGAGAGTTAAGGAACTGTAGAGCTAGAAGAGCAAGAAGAGCTAAAAGAGTTCAGAGCTAGAAGAGCTAAAAGAGTTCAGAGCTAGAAGAGCTTAAAGAGTTCAGAGCTAGAAGAGCTAAAAGAGTTCAGAGCTAGACGAGCTAAAAGCGTTCAGAGCTAGAAGAGCTAAAAGAGTTCAGAGCTAGAAGAGCTAAAAGAGTTCAGAGCTAGAAGAGCTGGAAGAGCTAAAGGAGTTCAGAGCTAGAGGAGCTTAAAGAGTTAAGAGCTAGAAGAGCTAAAAGAGTGTTCAGAGCTAGAAGAGCTAAAAGAGTTCAGAGCTAGAAGAGCTTAAAGAGTTAAGAGCTAGAAGAGCTAAAAGTGTTCAGAGCTAGAAGAGTTAAAAAAGTTCGGAGTTAGAAGAGCTAAAAAAGATCGGAGCTAGAAGAGCTAAAAGAGTTCGGAGCTAGACGAGCTTAAAGAGTTAAGAGCTAGAAGAGCTAAAAGTGTTCAGAGCTAGAAGAGCTAAAAAAGTTCGGAGCTAGAAGAGCTAAAAAAGTTCGCAGCTAGAAGAGCTAAAAGAGTTCAGAGCTAGAAGAGCTTAAAGTGTTTGGAGCTTGAAGAGCTAAAAATGTTCGGAGTTAGAAGAGCTAAAATTGTTCGGAGCTAGAAGAGCTTAAAGAGTTAAGAGCTAGAAGAGCTAAAAGTGTTCAGAGCTAGAAGAGCTAAAAAAGTTCAGAGCTAGAAGAGCTAAAAGAGTTCAGAGCTAGAAAATTTAAAGATCTCAAAGAGTCAATTTGACTTCATTTTAGATTTATATAAAACGCTACCAGTTTATAAGATCAGCCTCAGATCCCGGTTTTAACTCGGGTACAAACTCCTAAACACGTTACATTTGCTTAGTCTCGCTTTACGTCTGATTACATTTTGTTTCTTTATCCTAAAATTCAATTATTTTGAGTTTAAAAGAAAGGACAATTGTTATCTGTGGTAGCTGGTCAAATTGCCCCGCGGAAAATATTACCCCGCCAAAAACGCCATGATTGTTTATAAACTAGCCCTCACCTTAAATCTTTTAAAAACGCCCCCACCTACATCAAAATTGCCCCACTTAACAAAATCGCACCACACCTTGATCAAAATCACACCACTTACAAAAATCACTATAAAGTATAAAATTGTTAAGTTGTACAGCTATTTTGTACTTTGTAGGAGTTTATTGTTTTATGTTAAATTACATATCAATGTTGTCGTTGATTAAAATTTATAAATGTTTTATTAACTATGATCGATTTATTTTAATTTAATCGGTACAATTATCATTATTTCCTTAATGGTTTTCATTAATAACTATATCAGTAAAGATGATATATAAACGTGTTCTTTCTTGAACTGTCATTATACACAATGGGTAGTAACTGTGTAGCATGTTCACAGACCGTCCGAACAAGACAAGAGGCCGTTCAATACGACGATTGTGAAAATGAAGAACAGAAAAAATAGAACAGATGTATGAAAAACGCTGTCCAAAAAAAAATTTCTCCCACGGGTTTGATTTTAATTTTTAATATTGCAATCATGGGAGAAATTTTTCCCATCGGTTTCTTCCAGATTTTACATAGTATACTCCATGTTGTTTATTTTCTGAACAATTAAAGAGAAACGATGTTTAAAAATGTTTCGACAAATGATAAGTTGAATATTTGTTGTTTTAAGGATAGCAAAATTATTTTGCCTTTAACTTTGAAGTTGAAAAAAATTACATCTGTAAATATTAAGATTAATGCAAATAAAATAAAATGATACCATGAATTGAATATAAATGAAGCAAGTGGAATATCTGGCTGTTATATGTATTTTTGTGAGTTAATGCTCCGTGATGATACTCCCTCTATAACTTTAAACACACACACCGAATTAGGTATACCACCTATCAACGATAGGGAACCGGGCTATTATAAACCCTACAATATGGCATGATCCTAAAACACTAATGACAAAATATCAGTATTGTATCATTATATTGAGAAATTTTGACGGAAAACTACAATAACGCGTTCAAAAGGTAAACAATAGACGGTGGGTAAACAGTAAGTAGGAGTAGGAAAGGTCAGAAAATGAATACCACAATACAGCATGATCATACAAAAATACTGACAAAATTTAAGTATTGCATCATTTATCAATGCTGAGAAAAATGCTATGGAAAATGCATTGGTTATGGACGACTGAAATTAACGAAGTCGGTTAACAGGAAGTATTAATTGTAATGGTCTGAAAATGGACCTTACAATAAGTCATGATCATAAAAAGCCACTGACAAAATTTTAGTATTTTATCATTGTACGGACGGCTGAAAATTTACTAAATCGTTAAATAAGGAAGCAGGAGTCGGAAAAGTCTGAAAATAAATCCCACAATATGGCATGATCATGCAAGGCTACTGACAAAATTTCAGTATCATACGTGTATCATTTATCAATGCTGGGAAAAATATGACGGAAAATGGTTACGGGCTGCTGAAAAAGTGACATTCGGTAAACAGGAAGTAGAAGTCGGAAATTTCTGAAAATGAATCCCGCAATACGTCATGATCATTCAAAGCAACTAACAAAATGTCATTACTGTATCACTTACCATTGCTGAGAAGATGTGACTGAATATGTTCACAGTAACACACACACACAGACCGAAAACAATATACCCCTATCCTTTCAAGGAATGTAAAATATTTAAACAAATGTTAACCATTCTGCTTATTAAAAATAAGTATGAGCATGAGCTGTAATCCTGACTGCATACATTATCAAACAGTTAATAACGATTCTCAGTTCTTTAGGAACACTTATAACTAAGATATTAACGTTGGACCTTTTACTCAACAAAATACTTATGTCAATTTATTTGTACTACGCTAGATCAAACTTTTGACAGCGATTTGATTTTGCTTCTGTCTGTTGTTATATAATAATAATTGTTACACTGAGGATGCATTCGTTACAAGATCGCATGACAAAGGAGTGTTTCTTTTTTTTTCGTTTTTATAGACCTAGATTCAGAGAAACCGAAATTTTCTGCTCTATGCTATCCTTGATGTAGCCATCTTTGACTTTGTCCGTAACCCATCGGCCATGTACTTTCAGAAGTCTATCGGAGACATTATTGTTTGAAGCAGCAGCGACTACACCACTCCTTAAACTGTGCCAAAGCAAACTTAGAGCTATCGAGGCCTATTTCATTAAGGGCAAACCATAATATTTCTCTAGTTCTCGTATATAAGAAAGCTTTGTATTTATTGATAGCTTGATATATACCTTTGCTTTTGATAAAACTAACTGCAGTAAATAAAAACTCATCTGAATTTGAATTGAGACCTGCTAATGAAATGTACCTTTTAAGCCAAAAAAAAGGACAGAGTTCGTTACCGGTTTTTCCGATAATACCCGAGTTCCCTAGTCTATAAATATCAGTTTTGCTTTTGGAGATATTTACTTCTAGATAGTTGTCCTTCCAGACAAGATCAGACATACGAATATTGGAAAGTTAACTGTACCTGAAAAAAAAACCGGAAAACACTAATAGACACAATACGCAAGTACGCAAATGGACAAGGTTATTAGGGACCTCGGTATGAAGGCGGACAAGTTTGAGCAAGATATCGTTCGTAATCGGTTCTGTTTTATTCAGAGGCCGAGCTAGCATTCGCTTACCACATTCCAAAATCAGTGAAATAAAATTATCCTGGCAGGGGTTTACTTTCAATGAAAACGTGTGGAACCAGTTAATACTGTAAAAGTATGCTTCCAAGATAGAAACGGAAACTCTTTGTTGAATAAGTCCGCCCAGAAAAAGAGCCACAGCCGTGGCAAAGAACAAATTTTGTGATCTACACACCAAGACTAGAATTTGGAAAGGTAAATGTCATATTTTTGTTAGTAGCTTCAGATTTCGAATTCTTTACAATGCGTGGTAAACTTTTGACCGTCTCTGAAAATTCACCATGCCTTCTGTACTTCCCCAATTCGTCCCAATGTCTCCTACCAGTTTCGATATCTGTAAAACATTATCAGAATAATAAATGATAACTTTAGAAATATTACAAATATTAAACAAGACAGTATCAAGAAACATATGAAACAGATACATGTAACTACTAGAGAACAGTTCTCCCTCTTAAGGTATTGAACAAATAATATTCAGAGACAGTCCTCTCTAAAGGAGTACAGTCCTCCTTGCAAATATACTATTTTTATCAGAACCAGGTACGAAAAAATTAGTAGGATTTTTATATTCGATATGATCAATGATAAAGGGCAAAAACCCGCGTTTAAATTTACAAGAGAAGGCCAAAATGCGACCGACGTCCATTAAGGTATAATCAAGGTGCCTTTCGCTCTACACTGTGTGAGGTAGCTTATAGTTTTATTAATGAGGTGAACTATGGTGGAACTATCCAGTTTAAATCTAAGGACCAATCGAAAGCAAATGCGTCTACGCCCGAAGTGCCTGGTGTCCAAAATAGAGAATACAATTTTGCAAGTTTATGGTTATCACTATTAGCGAAAATATCGCATGTGAAAGGACCCCAAATTTTATCGAAAAATTAAAAAATCTTGTCACTAACGCTCCAGTCATCGAAATCAAACATTTTACTGATGACATCCACCTCGATATTGAGGTCTCTTGGGACCCAAGCGAGAGACAGATCTATATTATGTTCTAAACAAATCTTGTATATTGAAAATGCTAAGTCCTGTAATTCTGGTTTCATACTTTCAATTTGTGTAATTCTAACTACATTCTGATTGTCAGAATAAAGCTTTACAAATTTGTTTCTTAGTATATGTCCAAAGGCCTCTAATACTAATTCAACAGCTTTTAACTCCCTAAAGGTGGAGCTTGGAACCCGTACATAATCATTCAACATACAATGAAATATTTCATGTATTGAATCTAGTAAAACACCTGCTCCTGCGTGATCACTTTCGTCCGTGTAAATAACTCTTTCAGGCTTCCTGAACCATGGTGCAATTACTCTAGGAGAAAGGGAATACACATTCTCTGACCAAAATCTTATCTCTGCGATAGCCGCTGAAATAGCCGCTGATAGCTGCGGAAAGTTCAACATTTTCATCCCAAGAGGTTTTAAGCGCTACTAACATCGATAAATGCCTCGTAAAAAATAGAAAAATTGGACCGTAGGCAAATTTCAATGAAATAATGGAGCCAACCACAGATGCTACCTGTCTAGCGGTGATAGCGATGTTGTTCTGCAGGCTAGCGAACTTGTTGCGAAGATTGTCTAGTTTGTATTGAGGTATATCTATATAGCCATCTCGAAGATTCCAAGTAAAACCGAACCATTCTAATAACTGCACAGGTTCCCATTGATTTTTTCTTGGTTTACTAAAAAAACCTGCGCAATCGAGATCGTTTTTAATAACCTGAGAAATTTTAATACAATTGTCTAAACTGTCGCAAATACATCCATCGTCTAAGTACATAATAACTTTTATACACAAAGATCTCCAGTAATTAACTAAAGGACGTAACGTTTTAGTAAAAATATACCCTGAACTACTTAAACCAAACGGTAAAACTGTGAAGACAAAATACTTTGTAACAGATTCGAATTTCCACGAGAATCCTAAAAACGTAAAATAATCTTGGTGGATATTGATGTAATGATAACCACTGGTTAAATCATATTTCAAAATAAAATTGCCTTTTCTAGCAAATGATAAACCTTCTACAGTACCTTCAAATTTTACCATCCTTCTCGCAAGACATGCTTTACGTGACGCAAGTCTAAAATTAGCCTCGGGTTTTTATTTTAAGACATAGAAACAGAGAGAGGATTTACACAATGTGGAGGTTCTGACACTTCTAAAATCAGATCTTTTTTAATAAGCTCTATAATAGCATTTTTGTGAATTCTGCGTAATCCATGGCAGATTTGTTGTTTCTAAGTAAAATTTTTTGTGGAATATTAATGAATTCGAGCCTGTAACCGAAGATAATAACATTCATAATAAAATCGCTAGGTTTAATTTTATGTTTCCAAAATTATATATGCTTTCGTAAGACTATTTTTAACTGTGACTATATTTTTTGGATCATTATCAGTTTCAAAATGTTCAGTTAAAGAATGCAAATGATACTCAACTTCGTTACTGTTTGTTTCCTGCGTCTGTAAAGGTTGTCTATGTTGTAGTTGGTCGGAATATGGGCAAAATTTGGCAAAATGTCCTGGCATGTTGCAGTAAGGGCAGACGACGCTGGTTCCTGCGCCGAAGCTGGGCCTGTAACTGGGGAACGATGATCTTGGGGTATAGAATAGGCCTTGACGTTGGTTGAATCCGGTCTGAGAGCCAAGAAAAAGCTGCTTAGCTGACATACCGTCAAATACCCCAGGTTTTCTTTGGAAATCTGTTGGCTGGTTCCTTGTATATGGAGTCTGAATTTGTCTTTTTTTGGCAGATGCCCTGGATATGACAGAACGGATCTTAGTAGCGTCCTCACTATTGTCAGCAATGTCAGAATCAGTATATTCCTTGACGGTGTCCCAACCATATTTGTCAGCTATTTTCAGGAGCTTATTTCTGTAGTGAATATAGCTGTTTTCTCCGATTCGATCAAAACAATGGCTTCTTTCAAATCTCCGAAAGTAATATTGTTTGCAATGGCTTCTGGATTACGCAGTCTCTCTACGTTTAAAGAAAGTTGTATTTTATTGCCTTCGCCCTTGAAATCTGTATTTGATCTCAATTTTTCTTACAGCTCATAGACAATAGAAACGCGTTGTTTCTCCAAAGCAATATCAATTCTATTGTTGAACAAATTTACTGCATCAACTGCTTTGAAATCTGTAGCGTCGCGAGTTTGTGCGCCAGAATTGCAAGCAGTACCTTCAGAAGTTCGCAAAGAGTTAAACACTTGTCGAGAGAAACGTTCAGAATCTGACATGTTCAGTTGGCAAATAAACCTAGAACAACTTCTTTGTCTTACTACACTTGTAAAGAACGTCGCATTAATCGAACACGCCAGAAATTGTCTTTATACACCACCGGCCAAAGGCACAGGTGCATACAGGAATTCAATCTAATTTGCATATCAAAACTTATGAACAGATACCGAAAGACCGATAAGAAATGCATATATTATTCTTTAAATAACTGAAAAGAAGTAAGCGGTAGTAATAAAAAAATTACTTGCTGTTAAATATCAACATAAACTGTACATAATGTTAACAATTTCATTTATATGACTGTTCTAATGAAGGGCAAGTTTGCAATTAACACTTTCCGACGAGGTCAGTAGACTATAGTATTAAAGTTTTATTACCGTTTTCCAATATTTATTATAATTTCATGCATTTTCTTCAAGGTCTTGAAAATGGTGGAAAAAACATTTGTTTTGCGACATCTAGCAACCTTAAAAATTATATTATCTCCACTTGTTTCTCTGTCAATAAAATCACAGTTTTAACGGTAAATGCTTTACGACTTTTCAGTTCAAAGTTCAGTCTTAGAAGGTCATCGTGGCGATGCTGTTATATTTGCGAAATATAATGTTCTGAAATGTAGTATACTAAAACAGCAATAATGAGAATACGAATACAAAATGTATTTCGTTAATGAATCGCATAAATGTAAATGTTCGACATAACCAGAACAAGTAATAGACAATAGCAAGGATTAATCATACAGACTAATGTGCAGTAAACCTTTCTTTGTATTGAAACTTTTACAAATATTGTTACCTAAACTATTTAGAGCTGTCATGTTTTTATTTGTAAAAAACAGATGCGTATGGTATCAATTAAGGACCTGGAGCATATAGATTTATTTTATTGAACATTGTGTTCAATATGTAGGTTGGACAATCGACAATAAAATATAATTCATCGTCTAATTGTTGTACAAAACCTATATTTTGACAATAAACCCAACTTCAGTAGTGTTTCCATTTCAAATAAAAAGAAACATTTGCGCGGCATTCGAATTTTACTTAAACATCACGTACGATAAAATTGTAACGATGGCCATTTAAAATCCAATTCTGTACTATTCCATTGGATAACTTGCAGTCTGTATTGTAAGCTACAGTTGATGTGCTTTAGGAATAAATGTTTCAGCCGGGCTGCATCAGCAAACGAGCTGTATCCAATCTTTTACAGCCATGGCTGTAACGGTGATACAGCCTGATCAAAAAGCTGATTCGAATTTCCATGTGCCACAAACCATGCATGTATATATAATTATATATTGAAAATTTCATTTTGTAAACTTTGAAACTTGTTTTCTAATGTGTTCAATGAAATAAAGGTAAAAGTAACTTGTGTGTTTGGCTCGGGCTGTAACGGTATAAACGTGTCGGGTCCTTCAGAAGTCTGTATTCCTGGATACGGCCCTACACACAAGTTATTATTACTATTATAAATGATATTATCATAATCAAACTGTAAATATACAGGCGTATGGGTCAAAACAGATACCTTCGATATTCATCTGCAAAATACGACAATTTTGTGATCGTTCATTTCTTCCTTTATTGCGCATTAATTTGAAAATTCTTTATGTTTCCTGGTTCCTTCTAAAACTCAGTAATTATGTTAAAAAATACCCTTTATATAAAGAGATGAATCAACAAAAATCTCTTCATTTAAATTGACGTATAACCTCTTAAACTATAGAACTATATATTTACAGCCACAGAAAATACACTTTAATAAACCATGATGTAGCAACCGTTAAAGTAATAACAACCGATAATGTAATTAACTTTTAAAATATATTATAACGTATTGTAATAAACTCAGTAGGTCATTTAAACATAACTGATCGTAAAATACACCTTAGGTTATCTGAGGCTACGCAAAAACTTGTTTATTTGATTCTTGAATTTATTTCATTAACAGTTGAGACAGTAACCGTTAATGTAATACAACACCCAAATCCATCAAAACTCGATTTTACTAGGAAAGATTGTTATATAAACGTTTTATGTTTTCCATCATCTGGAAAATAGAAAAACCTTAGCATTTAGCAATGCGAGGCAGTGAATATTGTAACGGGTCGAGCTTCTGTCTCTTATATGTCTTACTTTCAATATTGAATAGTGCTGCCATCACCAGTGTTAAAGTAAACTGGAACTATAAAACTAGGATAATTGAAAATCCTAGAGATCTCTCAGAGATGAGTGTACATCCCGAGTAATACTACTAATGGTTATTTATGTGAATGGCTTTGGGAACAGTCTTTAATGCACAGTTACAGTCCCTGGGACGTATAAGTTAACGATTTTATCGTTCGTACATCGTGCGTTTATCGTTCGTACAACGTCCGTACATCGTTCGTACATCGTGCGTATATCGTTCGTATATGGTACCGTATAACGTATAGTATATCGTGCATCGTTTTAACCAGCGTGCATCGTATGGTGGATCGTTTGTTCTATCGTTTATCTTATGGTTTTCCGTTTATGTTCGCGTATATCGTATGGTTTATCGTACATCGTATGGTTTATCGTACATCGTATGGTTTAGCCGTTTGCGTTATCGTTCGCCATATTGTTGTTCTGTCAAATTAGCGTACATTGTATAATGCTTGGGTAATTTGATTTTACATGTATATCGTTATTTATGTTTAGTAAACTGCAACATTAAATAACATATTTCTGCTCTAAGGATAATAAGTGTGCATTAATAGTTTTTAAATAACTTTGGTGTAAAAAGCTTATTGCATTAAACAGGATCTGAATTTTATTTTTACATAATATAAAGTGCAATTGAGTTAAAATAAATAAATAAATAAATAAATAAATAAATAAATAAATAAATAAATAAATAAATAAATAAATAAATAAATAAATAAATAAATAAATAAATAAATAATCCTTAAGTCGATACGAATACATCGGAACATACAACAAAGTTTTATTTAAAGTCAATATGGTTTATAAAATAAGAACACAAGCTATCTCATGAGCTGTTTAACCGACATTGTCCTGGGGTACCTGACCATTTATGTGTAGTCTATATATGCACTTAAATGATACACGTAATAAACGGGTACACTGAACAGGCGATATGATACTGATTGTTTAAATTAAATAAATTCATTGATAAATTATAAATAAAATATTTATAGTAGATGCTACAGATAGCATTAACGTTACACTTGTGTACAATAGCTACAGTAATGTAGCTCCACCGACATAAAACAATGTTCAAAGGAGTTAATTAATTCAGCTTTTGTGCGTAATTGCATGTATGAGATACTCCTATTTCAAAATGATTTTATACCTTTTTTTATATTTTTTCTATATTTAATTTTGAGCTGTCTTATGGATGAGTATTTGTACATATATGTAGGAGCCTGGTTTTGCATACGCATGTAACAAGGGGGACTAGTATATTATGTTTGTTAAAATATAAGGGTTTTTCAAAAGTACCTATGCTAGTTTGTAATTAAACGAAAACGATGTAATTGTTCGAACTTTGAATATGACCGCTTGCATCCGAATTGATTTAAAATTATAACATTAATCCACAATATTTACTCATACGTCTAATAACATTCTATCAAAACGATGAAATATAAATACCCGACAATGAAGAGTTTTTTCTTTGTCTTCCCTAACAGATAGTTTACAAGATATCTAAAATAAATACACGTATCTCCAACTTTCCATCAACTAAATATATGATGTCGGCCTTATGTTATTATATACATTACACTGTAATAAAATCACTTCAAAGGGACACGTTATCCTCTATTACCTGTGGTGATTGCAATTAACATAGTTAACAATTAACGTATCTTACTTGTGCACCTTTGCACCCCAGGTAGCTACACGTAAATGACACGTATACGTTAAATAAATAACACCTTTTATACATAGTAACAATCATTACAATAAAATTATGTTTTCGAATTTTCAACTAACTTAATAGTGCATGCCGAATCACGCGTCTCGTGCTTATTTATAAAATGTTATTTTATAAATTGAAATTTATTTGAAGAAAAACGTATGTTTGGAAGACAAAATGCATCTATGGTCTTGTATTATTAAAGTGTTGTGAAGAAATATTCAAATACTGTGCAACTAAACACTAACTAAAAAGTGTGTGCTCGACTTCATCCCTCTTTCCTTGCCGAAAAGTTAAGGGCTTCCAGCAGGTTCTCGCTATTTCTTCTCCATTAAAAATTCGAGCCCCCCACCCCCCGCCCCCATGCTGAAAAGTGCTGAAAGTGGCTTATAACTTCAAACAAGAAATCAAATTATTTTTCAGGTAATCAAAAAACCTAAACTCATCGTAAACTTTAGTGCTAATATGTGAGCTTTAAAGTGTATTATACAACGCATTTAACTGTAAAGACATTGTGGTGTTTGGAATTGTTTGGAAATACGTCTTAGGTTTGTTGATTCAGAGCTAATTACAATCTTTACAAAGTTTTTATCTCACTTAAATCGCAGTGCATTACTATTATTGTTTTAAGGTTGATTGATGAGCTCAGATGTTATCTAACTGAATTTTCTATGTTACAAATGCATACGTATTGTTTCGTGCGTGAATCAAATGGTGCACTCGATTTGAATTCATGTTTGTCAGGTACTTGTCCAGGGTGGGTGATTGTCTCTGTCGTCCTATGTAAAGATTTAAAGTGTTCGATTTTAAAGCTAGTTTGGTATACTTTGACAATAAAGAAGAATTATCCTCCACAACGCTACATACAGTTTTACGATATTTACAACAGGGACAAATACACGTCCTGTTAAAATACACTTCTTTTAAATTCATTACTGCAAATGGATGAATTACATTATAAAGTATGAATCTGAATCGTTGTCTTGGATGATCGCGCAAAATTACCTGTCATAAAATATACAAATGAGTCATTCTTTACGATTGGTAAGTTATCGCGGCGACGCACACTTATTTACCACCTAAGACATAAAAACAACCAGTAGATGTATATAAGAAAACAAAAATAGTTCTATCTAAAACAAAGAACATGAAGTGACAACAATTTAATAGTTTAACACTTAGTACTACTGTATAAAAAACGCGTCTGTGAATATAGTTAACGATCTTTTTAAATTTAAGAAAGAGGTGTCAGTAATATTAATGAATAAAAAATAAAGCTTAAAGAATAAACAATTATTGCTGAATATATGAATATTTGATTGATTGATGGATGGATTGGATTGCTTGACTTCCAGCAAGCAATATTTTGGCTTATTTTCGGGAATTATGAATATTTGAATTAACATATAAACAAAGTACATATTTAATGATAGGGATCTAAGATTCATGTTGAATCAATTTACCCTCAGCACACAAGGAAATTTTCAGGTACACATGAGGCAACAGAAAAAGTTTAATAATATTTTTTTTAACCGCAACAATGTTATAATTTGTAAATGACTGGCGCATTTAGTAAGGTAGAAACTTGATGAAAGGTACATGTATAGGAGTTACTGCTTTAACACATCTAGACATAATTGTTTAACTTTGTCGGCTTTTTCAATCGAATGAATGTAAACGCTTTTATTAAGAAATGTAGATAAGGTTTAAGTTATATTTTTTTAAATTTATTTAAAACAGAGGTTACAATAATGTTATTAATTAACGAAGTTCCATAACAAAATACATAGCGTTATATATGGATGCTAAATTTTACACACATTATTGTGCTCCGTTATCAATTAAGTACCTTTTAAATTATTATGTATCTAGTAAAATTAGTAAATGCCTTCAATACTGAAGAAAATACTGAAAAATAAACCATTTATACCAAGAACAATTATTCAACCCTGCAATGACGACGTAAGAAACGATGCACCATACGATAAACCATGCGATAAACGAAACGTTGCACGATACGATATACCATACGATAGACGAAACGATCTATTAAACGATAAACGCCGTCACACCGTTTCTATCGTATATCGTATCGTATATCGTTTCGTGCATCGTGCGTACATCGTTCGTATATCGTGCGTACATCGTCCGTACATCGTCCGTTCATCGTTCGTACATCGTTCGTGCATCGTGCGTTTTGTTAACTTATACGTTCCAGGGACTGTATTTGATAAATGGGACAATATCTTTAGAAAAGGGGGAGGGGTTAGTGTAATTAGATTCAGGATGTCCCTAACAGGCCAAGGGCTGAATTTATGAATGTGTAACCTTAGCAACAACTTGAACAATAGGGGACGAGTGGACATATAAACTACTCCCTAATGCAATAGTCTGCCTAAAGGTTGCAAGGCTTCTGTCATGTGCAAGTGGAAAACTACAAGTAGAGAAACTTTTGACTCCAATGTAGATAAAGTTACACACATGCACACTCAAGAAGTGAGAAATAAAGGACGCGATCAGACTATCCCTCTAGCGAATAGGTACTGTCAAGCAATCGAATCGCCTTCTGTTGGACTAGACAGACAGATCAAAAATCTCGCGTGACAGTAGATGGTACTACCAACTAGACAGCAAGACGGTTTCAACAGTCATGGGAGATAACTCTAAATGAAACAAGACATTCAGTGAGTACAAGTGTATTAATTCAGATATCAATTTATCACAATTACAGAATATGAACTTCAGTTTTATTACAATCTATTCAAATGTACCCTAATAAACAATTTAGTATTTATTATAATTAGTTCTACTTTAATTCCCTGGTGTTCGACCACTTTATCACTAAAAATACTACTAATCTACTACATATAATACAAATGCTAATTTGTGTGTACCTTATATTATGAAATAAGTATTGCACTGTTAGATCTGGATAAACACAGAAACTATCAGGAATCAATCAATAGATTGATATGTTTTAATAAAATTATTTATGTTTGTGTGTTGACTTTATTTATTCATTGAACTTGAATGATGTCTTATTGTGAAATAAATTTACTCTGACTAAATAAGACAATAACTAATATATAGTCAGGAATTCTTAAGTCCGGTTCCTAAAATAATAACCTATCTGTAAAACTGGGAGAAGGGATTGGGCTAGGGATAAACTTTATTTCAATAATTCTTGCATATATTGGTCTACAGATGGCACAGGTTCTGGTACAGGAGGCAACAATTTAACAAAAATCAATCTGACAAAAAGCAGAAAACATACTTGTGTCAGATAAAAATAAAACGGGACAATTTAGTACTGACCTAAACCAGAAATAACATGGTTTACTTGTCAGAAAATAGCCAAAATGTTCCAACTTCTAATGTAAAATACAGTCAACTAAAATAATCTGACAAGAAATAACAAATCAGATTAAAATGACTGATTCTTTTTCCAATTTAGCTGTGATTCCAAAGAGAAAACATTCTGCTAATCACAGATCCAAAAATAGCCAAATAAGTAAAAAACATGAACGTTTTCAGTGTTAAAATGTAAATTTCATTGTGAAACTGACCGAAAACTCAATATAAACGTCTGGCTGCTACCATCAAAATCAGGAGTGAAAAGGAACCACAGAATTTACAATTCTGCCTTTTTATACCACTGGAACTCATCGGGGTTTCAATCAGATTGACCTTAGTTACGACGGGGAAATTTATCTACTTGACAGAATTACTTGAGCCTACAGAAAAATACTTCCCGATGGAAACAATAAAAAAATGATTTAACACCAATATAATACAAATAATTATATAAGTACGGAACGTAAAAATCATTTATCTAACTAATTCAATCAAATTGTTTACAAGTTTAATATTAATTAATGTAAAAATATCGTTTACAACTAGACTACCGTAAAGAAGTATTCATACTCGCGACATATTTGTACTTGCCGCTATGTGTAAAAACATTGATCACGTGATTACACACTTCTAGGTCATAGGTAATACACAACGTTACACAAAAACACATGAAGCATGGCTACAATAATACCGCTATGGAATGTGACAAATACTACTAAATAAAGTGGCGGACACCAGATAGAATAAATAATACCGAAGTTTTAAGTTTATAGATGGTATCACTAATCGAAAAACAATTGTCAATTCATAATAATGCTTTACAAAGCGATCACAAGATGCTTCCGTCAAAATAGGTTCACATCGTGGCATTTGTGTATCAAAACACAGTATCGTAGAAATCCCATTTGTTACAATATAAAGAATGACTATATCAATGAATGGATCAATAATGTTGCAAGTCAGCACTAAAGTGACATGATCATGCATTGGATTTGTGTACCAATAACCAGAAAGCTTACTTTATGTCTGAAAACACAGTAGTTAGACGCGATCGACATTAAAGAAAGAAGATGGACGATTGCATCGACTGTGTGAAGGGATCGTGGAATTCGCAGATTAAACAGGGAGAAAAGTGGATGGATTTACTAGAGTGGTAGGCATGATGCTTAACAATAAAATGTACAATCCAATTGCTGGAAACTGGAAACCATACCATTAGCATCCAAAAAGTAACATCTTGAAGTCCCAGGATAGGTGATATTGCATTTGGCAATGCCGACAAAATTACACAAGAAAAGGTAGACAAGAAAAAGTGCTGAGGAGGAGATTCGGTAGCTACTATGAACAAAATTCATCGTTTACAGAATCAAATTTCCTTTAAATCAACTGAATCTTGACAAGTTTGTGAACAATCAGAAGAATAAATCAAACAAAAATGGCTAGGACAACAGGATCAAAACTTTAGCTACCACTGAAAAAGTATGGGGCAAACAGTAAACATTGAGAAAACAATATACCTTTTGACGGGTTTAAGATTTACATGGCAAACAGGGAGACATTCTTTCTGGTCTGGTGTCTTTAATTTAATTATTTAGGACGAAGCTTTGACATATCCGTGCCAAAAAATATTTCTGGACGAAAACAGTCCACCGTTGCTAATAATAGCTACGTACGTATGCAAATATTAATGGAAAATGTGTTCGAATTAAAGCTGAAATATTATCAACTTAGGATCCAATCCTAAGAGAAAACATGTCCAGACTGCAGCATCGGGGCACCTACGTGTCTTGTGACCTTTTAGAACGCAGCCTTAATTATGGCGTTGATTAAATTGACTTGAAAAAGATGTGAGTAGATCCTTGTTATTTGGCAGATTAATAAGTCGCAAAGAAAACGTATCACATTAAAAACACTAATAAAACATATAAAAGTTTTCAGATATTTTGTTCACAAAAGAGTACCACAAATCTATTTTGCTGTCCAACATTTGTTGTTATTTGTGACCATTGATTCCTCCCTGGCAATCATGTCCCTTTTTTTAAAGTTGGACTAAATATGTTTTTGACATCAACCATCCTATCCTATATGATTGACTGACAAATGTGTCACTTTTGTATTCCTGGCTTGAAGTTGAATGGAGGTTTAATCTGTTTTGGCAATTGTTTCAGGGCTGGTGGTAATGCCTGCGCACGTCTCGTCGTAAAATAAATTTTTGCTCAATACAAAAGTGTTGCTAAATGATTATTGTGCAGTAATAGAATATATAATATAACACCCTTTTCAGTCCCTGCCGTCCACTGCTAGACTGCAAGTAATATTCACACACTAATTGCTAATATGTGGGATAAAAATTAGTTTATAACCTACTATTTTTCTGCATAAAGAGCTTCTTCCAATACTCCTAAATATGTACATTTTTTTTCAAGTTTTGAACCTATCGCTGTTCATGTATTTTGTATATAATTTTTTTCCTTTAAATTTTAAGTTTTTATTTTCTAGTGTAATATCAATATATTGTAATACTACTTCTGTTGTCGAAGGCTATCTTGCATGCTTCTCGCGCTTTTGACTCTTGGAATGCTAGGATATAACGCAGTAACATCCATACAAAATAAAATTGAATCAGTTGGAGTTGGTAATTTAATGTTTTTTAACTTTAGAAAAAAATCAGTTGTGTATTTAATGTATGTAGGTAAACTTTCTACGTGAGAATTCAGCTCGGATTCAGCAACTTAAGCTACATTTGTAGTTGGGTGATTACGGTCATTCACAATTATACGTAAAGGATAATTAGGTTTGTGCATTTTCGGGTTATCAAGGGGTTTGCCTACTCTCGGATCTAACGGTATAATTTATTTCTTTATCTCATTTGAAAGTAATCCTTTCTTTTTTTCATGGTGACAAGTTTTTTATTTTATTTGTAAGTTTTAAAGTGTTATCATTTGCAACTTCTGTATAACTACCGCTGTTAAGTAGTTTTTTTTCGACCTGATCAATATAATTTTTCGAGTTCAGTACAACCACTCCTGAACTCTTGTCAGCTGGTCGTATAACAAGTGTCATTTAAAAGAAGTTCTTTAAACGCTGTTTGTTCATTTTTTGACAGATTGAATTTTTCATTATTTCTTTTGAGGCCATTAATGATATCTTCTTTCACTTCTTCGATATATGCGTCAAGCCCATTGAGTCCATTAGAAAATTAATTTCATTTTCAGGTTTGATCCAATGTCTTTCAATTTATTGTTTGTTAACTTGTTCTCGTCCTTGATATAGCTGCAATACTGCTCGCTGGAAACCAATCAATCAACTATTATTACAGCTAACGATCAGTAATTGCAGTTTCCGTACGGTTACATTCTAAACCTCGTGTGGATGATTGCAATACTCTTGCTTACCCGCGCTTCGTGTTAATATTGCGTACAGTATTGAACCATTCGCATATTCTTGTAGACGGTTTGAAGCAGTTATTTCCATCTTTGACTTCAGAATTTGTCATAACTATACATAAACTGTGTACGAACAACTTTTCTTAAATTTATTTGTATGAACAACTATTGTTATTTTAAATCAGTCTTATTTTGGCATTTTGAAATGAAGGTTGTAACAAAATACCAAACACCAAGGAAACTGTCAAAAAAGACAATCCACAAATCAAAGTCCGAGAAACCGGCAAACTTTAGAATCAACAACCAAAAATATAGCAACTACAGCTAAGGTCTTAACTTGGTACAGGCAATTCAACAGAAATGTTGGGTCAAACCAGGTTTTATGACATGCCAAACCTCCCGCTTCCATTACTATAGTATGTGAGCTGGTATGCAGACAAAAACGGTTGGGCACCACACCACACACAAATTCATATATTTATAGCCCATCTGACATCTGATTGTAATGGTTTCGACAGCTGTTGCGAAGTAGTATGCGTCCGTAGTCGTTGTCTGTAAACATATCTTGTAGTCCTGTACAAAGCCAAAGATTTTCTTACTCAGAGGGAATGCACGTGTCTGCAGGGCAATGTTGTAATAATGTTTTGTGGCAATCACAATAAAGTTTAACATCTAAGACAAAAATATAGTAAATCAGGAGGTATCGATACTAATAAAAAATACATTTTCAACTACTAAGGCTATTAGGAAACGCACTATAACACAAGCAACAAATATGCAGACCACAGGGTGATATCAAATGTTCAGAAACTGTCCACAAGTCCTGTAGTGTTACTCTTAGTCAAAATAGTTTGAAAATTAAGATGCTGATTTTGCAGCGTCATGGTTGTTTTTCATTATCAATTAAAGTTTTCAAAACATGTTAAACACATTCGTATGACTACACTACCAATTGGAAAAGTTCGCCATTACTAAAAAAATAGAAAGTCTAAATTGTCTTTTATTTTTCAGCAAAAAAAAAATTCAACTGTAGTATAAATAGAAAGAACATTTTGTTAGATAAAAAAAAATCGATAAACAGATACAGTTGTCAATATTTACGAATATACAAATTAGGTTTATATTGGTATACAAAAAGGTGAACTCTTCTACTTTATTATCGCTTTGCCAATTTTAAATATCTGCGTGTAGATGCATTGGTCGGTTAAAGAGCTCACAAGAGCTCATGTTATATGTTTGTTACTATGTATATATTATCCGACTCTAAATTAAATTTACTTACTTACTTACTTACTTATTGTAAACTCCCTTACCAAAATTGTATCTTAATATTCCCACCAAACAGCATGGTCTTTTTTAATAACTCCCCCCCATATATATTCATTTGTATAATTGAGTTTTATTTATCAGAAACCATATGTCGCACAAAAGAATACTTTGGTTTAATTAACAATAAATAATTAAGGTCTTTCCCATTTCCAATGTGAAGACTTTTCTTTTTTCTTCAGATTATTATTCTTCTTCTTTCCGCTAATTTTTATGTTGAATCCAGACCTACCGTAACCTATACTCAATAGCTCATTATTATAAAAGTTTAGATTGCAATCTTTCCTAGAACAATGGAGTTTTGATGGATTTGGGTGTTGTATTACATTAACGGTTACTGTCTTAACCGTTAATGTAATAAACCGAAAATTTCAAACATGGAAATCTTTTTATGTTGAATCCAGACCTATAGTAACTTGTACTCAATAGCATAAACGTTTATATTACAATGATCTTTCCTAGTAAAACAGAGTTTTGATGGATTTGGGTGTTGTATTACATTAACGATTACAGTCTGAACCGTTAATGTAATTAACTGAAAATTTCAAACATGGAAATCTTTTTATATTGAATCCAGACCTATAGTAACTTGTATTCAATAGCATAAACGTTTATATTACAATCTTTACTTGTAAAATTGAGTTTTGATAGATTTTGGGTGTTGTATTACATTAACGGTTACTGTCTCAACCGTTAATGTAATAAATCGGAAATTTCAAACATTGAAATCTTTTTATGTTGAATCCAGACCTATAGTAATTTGTATTTAATAGCATAAACGTTTATATTACAATGATCTTTCCTAGTAAAATAGAGTTTTGATGGATTTGGGTGTTGTATTACATTAACGGTTACAGTCTGAACCGTTAATGTAATTAACTGAAAATTTCAAACATGGAAATCTTTTTATGTTGAATCTAGACATATAGTAACTTGTATTCAATAGCATAAACGTTTATATTACAATCTTTTCTAGTAAAATTGAGTTTTGATGGATTTTGGGTGTTGTATTACATTAACGGTTACTGTCTCAACCGTTAATTTAATAAACTGAAAATTTCAAACATGGAAATCTTTTTATGTTGAATCCAGACTTATAGTAACTTGTATTTAATAGCATAAACCTTTATATTACACTCTTTCCTAGTACAATTGAGTTTTGATACATTTGGGTGTTGTATTACATTAACGGTTACTGTCTCAACCGTTAATGTAATAAATTCAAGAATCAAATAAAAAAATTGTGCGTAGCCTCAGATAAACCTAAGGTGTATTTTACGATCAGTTATGTTTAAATGACCTACTGAGTTTATTACAATACGTTATAATATAGTTTAAAAATTTATTACATTATCGGTTGTTATTATATTAACGGTTGCTAAAATTTATTCTTTTGAAGGAAATTTGTGGCATCTTTTGTGTCATAGGGTAGCTACTTGTTTCTTCATTTTATAAACGCTAACGTTCATATATACATATTTATTATATAGTACATATTTCCAATATAATAATTATAAATACACGTCCATAAAATTTCATTTTATTTTCATACCGAGGTACCTCAACTTTCCCTTCCCAAACACATAAAATTAAGGCATCTATTTATTTTGACTGCGGCAGAAAGATCCCAGGATGACAAGGTAGTAGACAAAACCAAATTTTCACAAAATCATAAAAATAACTTGCGAGACTCTAGTTAGTCTTCTTAACGTACTGAAATAAGTAAACTTAAGAAATATATAATTATTCGATAGTATACTAACCCAATGGTTCATTCAACCTATGCCAGCATTTTTTATTTTGGTTTAAAAAAGTAAGAAATAAATGTTGGCATACATTGAATTGTTGTATAAACATTTTAATCCCTTCTACAAACTATTCGTTAATTAGTGTTGCAGGTGTATATAGGTAAAATCCATTTTAAGGGTTTTGTTCTGTTTTGTTTAGTAATAATAATAATAATAATAATAATAATAATAATAATAATAATAATAATATATGTGAACAGTATATTTATACATAATTTTATCACCTTTCATTCTGTTTTGTTTAGTAATAATAATAATAATAATAATAATAATAATAATAATAATAATAATAATAATAATATATGTGAACAGTATATTTATACATAATTTTATTACATTTCATAAATAACAGATACAATATAAAATGAAATGTCAATAGCATAACCAAGATTCAACAAGAAGTAGACAGCACATTCTTCTACTGTAACTTGTCGTGTAGCCGCTGTTTCAGTTACCCGGTCTCTGTCCGTTTTGTGCGTTTTGTACGTACTTTCTCTTTATGTGTGTAAATAATAAATATGGGAACTGGATAAGTCTCTTCTCTTCAGCGTTTGCAAATAGTCTGTATAATTTTATTAACATTTAGCTGAAGTCTGTAATTGTTATGGTTTTGATTAATCTGTAGTTTAGTTAGAATGTTGTTCATAGTACAGTAACGGGTACAACATATCCAATATGTTCGCTCGTTTCATTATGTCTTCACTATGAACCTTTACCCATTGTGGATTAGGGTCTGGTTCCCTAGTCTGTTTGTACCACACCGAATGTCTAACATTGTATTAGCCATACTTTGGACAACTGATAATTATTTTTTTCATTTTATGGGCGTTTATTTAACGCAGCGACCATAGCAAAAAGGGGGAGCAAGATTTTATTTTAATTAGATTGTAAAAATGATTATTTTTTTCCTTACTGATC
This sequence comes from Limnoperna fortunei, assembly GCA_944474755.1. NCBI lineage: Eukaryota > Metazoa > Mollusca > Bivalvia > Mytilida > Modiolidae > Limnoperna > Limnoperna fortunei. The sequence continues at coordinate 7,106,331 of OX104119.1, read as the reverse complement.
AAATTGCCAAGAAATGGCCTAAAACCAACAATGTTGAAGTAAGAATACTATATCCTGATGTTTTTTGTTTGTTTGTTTGTTTGTTTGTTTTTTTTTGGGGGGGGGGGGGGCAGCGCCGTGCTTCTCCACAACCAACTACTTATACCTAGTAGTGGGTTTATAGTTCTTTGTGGGATGTCATTCAACTCTTGAAGAAGTGGCAAAAACGCTACGTAAAAGATGTACGCTTTCGCTAGGGATAAAATAATACGACCCCGTTGTAAAACAATGATAAACCACAGCCTGTGTGAATCATACTATTATTTGATCTACAGGTTTGTGGCGAGGTCAACGCTTGAAAAACGAATGCAAATAAACTAGTAGTACTGAGTTAGAATGCCAGCACAAATCCGCCCAAAATCCAAAAATCTCCATGGAACGTATTTCATTGAAATTGGTACATTTAACAAAGTTTCCTGTTGATCAGACATAAGATTTTTAAGAAATGCGCGAACAAGACTGATGTGTAAAGAAGAAAGAAAAAAGAAGAACTAGTAGTACTGATTGAGACTGCAAGCAAGTCACAAAAATTCCCCTCCCGTCTACAAACATAGTCGGTCACATGACAGTCTTAGCTTATGCATTTAAAACAAAGTTGCGGGGAAACGGATTTTTTTTTTTACAAAATGAGGGCGCATGCGTCAAATTTATTTCGGCGAAAATGCTCAGGACATTCAACTGTGTCATTTTCCATAGAATCCGACAAATCACAAAACTAACTGCGGATTATAACGACAGTTAAATTCGGCCTACATTTTCCATTGAAATCGCTTCAGGCATTGCCGAGATCTGAGAACTGGTCTTTTTCAACCGCGGTCACTTTGAAAAATCTTTAACCGATGTGCACAACTAGACATGGCATTCTAAGTTTGTACAAAGTGTCATGAGGATCTCTCGACTCGTTCTACAAAAATGCCGGACAAACTCAATTACCATAAAGATGGAAAACAATAAACATGATTATGATTTCATGGATCGTGAATGGCTCCCAAACATTCAGATCAGACATTCATTCGCAGCATCTTTATCCACCAGGAAAGTTCGTGCAAATCGGAGCATTTTTCAGTTTTGGTGGCCATCTTTGATAGAAAATTGCCGCCATAGAAATTTAACATGTATGTCAATGTTCGGCATATCATATTCTACTCACATACCAATTTTGATTAAAAATCCATCAAATTTTTAATTTTTAATTCTTTCATTTTCAAAATTGCCGCCATTTCAACATGTTAGGCAAAATCAAATTCTCATTTTCAGATGGCCACCATGATTGAATTATGATGTTTATGACCACTCTCCGGCACAGAGAACATAACTGGTTCCCAGATAAAACATCTGCCACACGTCATCCTCAATTTACTGCGGGACTACATTTGTCTTCTGCCCGTGACGTTTGTAAACAAAGAACGATGTTTGTAAAAATAATACACGAGATCTTATTTGTTTTTATATAGTGTTTTAAACACTTTTGAAACAGTTTTACATTGAAATTACTGTGTTTATACTCGACGCTTATCCTCCATGAGAGATATCTCTCACAATGTCAACTTATGGTATGGCAGAGGTGATTGTGGTTGACGTAGGATACCCAGAATCCTTTGCGTGGAGATTGGTTTATGACTTACATTCATTTGCAGCATCATAATCGACAGGAAAACTAAACTCTCGTGCAAATCGGACCACTTTGAATATTTTCACGCCATCTTGGCTTCGAAATGGTGGCATAGAAAATAAACGTGTGCCTCATATGGTGCGGTTTTACATACTTCACTTATAGACTTATTTTCATTAAATCCATAAAAGTTTGGATTTTTAAAGATTTTTTTCATTATCAAAATGGTCGCTAATTTCTAATTTTAAATTAGCATGCATTATTTCATGTTGGTGAAGTTTCATATCGATCCTATGTACGGTCTTTGAGAAAATGGTCGGACAAAATTTGGGGAAGAAAAAAATAATACGACGAAACAACGCAAAAACAATATGTGTCCGCAAACGTAGTTTTGGAGCCACAATAATACGAAAGTCATCAGACACTTCATAATAAGAAGAACTAGGCAACAAATAATAATTCCTCCGACACTTCGTAGTCGGTGACTTAATAATCATTAGAAACCATGCAAAACAATAAGTCACTGAAACCTGTGTTTTGGGCGACTTAATTACCTTTCAAGAGATGGGGTGATTATGTTCGTCATTTTACTACAATGTATACAGATTGCCACAATTGTTTGTCCGTACTTTCGTTTTATATATGTTATAACCTGTTACGATTGCTTTTACAATTGCTGCAATTTATTATTCTCAACCTGACATTCAGGAAGTTGTTACATAATTTTAAATTTCATTTGTAAAACGTTATACGAAACGATGTATCATGAAGTTTACGCTAACGAAAACGGAAAGCGTAACGAAATACGATAGAATAAACCAACATACGATCGAATAAACGATAAACCACACAATGCATGCAGGAGAAAGCCATAATTTATCGTTCTTACTAACTGGCTTAATCTGTATTGGCCAGATATTGATTTGAGGTTGGCTGTATTGGTCCCTAGAATCAATACAAGGCCAATACACAATTAGTTCGTAATATGTTTATTAAATAAACCAAACATTCTGTATAGCTGGCTTGTATGAACCGTACAAATGATTACCAAGCCTAACAAGAGCGCAGAACAAATAAATACATCATCAACATACCAACAATCAACACATTCACATTTCAAATTGCAAAGAAAAATGCGGAAAAAAATTAGTGTAACATTAGTAAATCTATGCCCCCTCCCCAACGACATTCGTGTCACGGTGGACAAAATAAGAATGTTGGGCAAAAAGTCTCAGGATAGCCGTTCCTATCAATACTGTTGTAAAATCTATTTATCGTACCTGGTTCATATTCACTCTAGTCCTTCTTTTTTGAACAACCATAACCTTGCCAATAAACTATCCACTTCACTAACCGAAATGTCATGACAGTCCCTTTCGTCACCAAGAACTAGCTTACTGATCAGGAAGACCGAAGGCGAGATCGTAACCGGGCAATATGACTTTCCGTATTGCCCTGTGGGCCGAACGAAAAAAGTTATTAACCGGGTAGCCTTTTTATAATAATTTAGTAATCAAGATATTGATCATGACGAATTAGCTTGTTAGGGTCGAATTTTACGATGTATCGTTCGTACATCGTGCACGAACGTTGTACAAACGAAAAATGCACGATGTACGAACGATACAATCGTTAGTTTATGCCTATCAGGGATGGTAGCACGCAACATGGAAATCGCACTAACAAATTACAATCGTACCACTTGTAACTTGTAAAAAAGTCTTTTGCTAAGAAGATGATTATACATTATAAAGTTTAAGTGTATTGCCCAAAATTTTCTGTTTTCTCTATACGAAGACACCCAAGCGCAATAATATTTCTGTACACTGTATATTATACTGCTGATCTGAAGATCCAAAATATATAAAAAGGTAGCTCTTTGAATTGAAAAAATTACCATTGTGTAGCTGAGGTAAACCACAGCGACGTGCTCCATTAACATCACTTGATCAAACGAAATGCCTATATGTTGTTAAATAAACCAATAAAACATGTGTCATCCAGTGAAAAAAAATGGACGTTTATATACCCTAATGTTAGAATCAGGTGCGATTCTGTCATTGTGCCACCAAGAGAGGAAATAAATAGGAAGAAGTTCTAGAAAAAAAAACAAATTCATACCAATTTTATGTATTGCTTTTGTTTCATAAACATTTTTGTAGTGAATGGACTGTTTTGTCAAGGTGGATGTACAATAATAAAATATTTTAATAAGTATTGTTTAAAAATTGAATATATGATTAAGTCCTATTTTTTAACGTCCGAAAATATATGTATAGGGTTGGTTGTCAAATCTTCGTGCACAGACGTGTACAAAAAAGTACCATTAGTTACCCCTTACCCTGCTCTTCTACCCACACTGCACGAAAAATCGTCTTTTGTTCACACTTTGTCAAGATCAAAATAGTATCAAAAGTTGACCTATATCCAAAGTCCATATTTTGTTAAATTTTGTGGTAGAAAAGGCAACCTTTGACCTTTTGTATTTTAGAAATGTGAACGACAGAAACTATTTGATCTTTCGTTAAAATTAAAAGATTAATGACAGGTCATCTTTGACATTTCGTTCAAACTGAAAGGTGAACGATATATTTACTGGGACATTTTGTGTAGAATGACAGGTGGACAGCAGGTCGTGTGCGACATTTTTTCCTAATAAAAGAGGAACGATATTTTATCTCAGAAATTTTGTTGATACTGGCAAGTGGATGAAAGGTCACCAATGACATTTCAACAAGTCCACCACAAATCATCTTCAACGACGTTACATGGACGTTTTGTTTATAATGACGTTGGATGAATAGTCATCTGTGACATTTGATCATATTAATTTAAAATGCGAGGAATTTGTTATATTGTCTGTTTTGACAGTTTAATTACAATTTGCTGCAATATGAAATAAATATTACAAACTATGATATTTTTATCTTTCCTAGTAGTGGTACAGTTTGAATCAATGTTGATCTCAATTTCAAAATCTTCAAACAATAGGTGTAATGTGAAACTAGTGAGAAATTCAGTGTCATGCAATATTGAGAAATGTCATGAATTTCAGCAGTATACTTCTAAACTTAAAAACACTCCTGTGATTTAAATGACTCCTTTACAATGGACGTTAAATATCTACCTAAAGAATGATAAAAGCCAACAGATAATTCATGTTAACATTTATTAATAAGAAGCATTTTGAATAAGAACATTACACTATATATGTGAGTATTTAAAAAATACAGCAAAAACATCACATCATACTATTATACTATTTTAACAGTGTGTACAAAGATAGTTCAGAAGTTAGTTGTCACTATATATTTCTTCTTTTGCATTTCTTTTCTTTCTTTTCCACATAAATTTTATTTGTGTACACTTGACATTCATGAGAAAATAATTCCTTACAAATATACCACAATGTAGTATTATATTTATAACAAATTTCAAGCAGCAAATATATCTGCATACTAAAAATATACAGCACTATACTATTGTAACTTGACTTGATCTAAGAATCAGTAAAGAACTGAAATATTACCATTTATAAGAATAAATCTAACATGGATATGAAAAAAGAAAATGTAGGACTTGTTATTAATAAGGGGTTGATCACAAATTTGTCCAAGATTAGAAAGAAAATGGTAAGAAATTGAACCTTTAACTACACGAAAACAACCACCAAATTCATACAAAACATAACATCTAATACAAACTACGTATTGCTTGAATTCCAGCATTCCTCTTCACAAGTTTTGATAAATGGTATATGTGCAGAGTAATTCCTCTCATCTTTGGGATACACACTCAATTTACAAGACAGAAACTTGAAAAATGCCTGTAAAATTTTCAAAAGTAAGGTCACAGCAATATCATAAATATATTATATATACTGCCATAATGCCACAAAACCAGTATGATTGCTTCCCTATTTCTTACTCAAATTCTAATGTTTGTTAACGTTGTCTTCATTTAAGTCATCCTAACCTGAATTTGCTCAAAACATGCTTCAGTACCTTCTAAACTGTTATACAATTTCGATGGAATATTATTTGAAACAATTTTCTCATATGACCAAAATAAAATTATGGTTTTTTGAAACTAATGTCATTTTATTTTAACTATGCAACTACTTTTTGGCATCATACAAGTCAATAAATTAATTTCGCAAACTCTTACATTGCAATCTAATAAATGCTTGCAGACATGTCTGTCAGAGATGACTTTTTTCATTTTATTTGTTGCATTCTAAATACCATCTATGTATTTATATCTAACACAATGATTTGCTAAGATTTGCTTGGTGTGTAAACTGTTTAATCTACGAAAAGCGGCTTCACTGGTTTGTGTGCACCTTTTCTCCCAATGCAAGGAGTAGCGGCTTTACTGATTCGTGTGCACACTTTCTCCCAATGCAAGGAGTAGCGGCTTCACTGGTTCATGTGCACGCTTTAATTTTCCCAAAGCAAGGGATTAGGGGCTTCACTGGTTGGTGTGCACGCTTTCTCCCAATGAAAGGAGTAGCGGATTCACTTGTTTGTGTGCACACTTTTTCCCAAAGCAAGGAGTACAAGCTTCACTGGTTCGTGTGCACGCTTTCTCCCAATGCAAGGAGTAGCGGCTTCACTGGTTTGTGTGCATGCTTTCTCCCCAAGGGCAGCAGTTTCACTGATTTGTGTGCACACTCCAATTAAGGAAAAGAAGCTCCATGTTTCGTGTGCACGCTTTCTCCTAGATATCACAGCTCATGCACCAATAAATTAAGCCTGTCATTGTAACTTCCTGTTTGCAATAATATTTTTTAATATTTACATAATAATGATATTTTGACTATTCTAAAAAAATTCAATTCAGTGACAACAAACTTTAAAAATTCAGTCATTAATTTTCTTATTTTTCCTTTGCATGATGAATATTTCACTTCTCTGGTATTTTACCGTGTTTGAAAACAATCTCTTTTTAAAGATATTGATTATTTTCACTTTGTTTTTACTAGGAATCACTGTTTCTTCTCCAAAAGTTTCTATATACTCTTGGTGACCTGTTCAAGACCAAGTATGATTTGTTTTTCCGTACCTGAAATGTAATGCAAAATTGAAATAATCAAAGTATTATATAAATACAGCCAACAGAAAGATGATATTATAATGTGTTTAAGGTTGGTCAAGAAAATGATTTTTATGACAAATATTTGGAAGTATACCATACAAGTAAAATTTATATACAAATTGAGTAAAGCCTAGTAATCAAGTTTGACATGTCAACATTGAAACAGCAAAATTTCCAAGTGACAGTGTCATTTCTGAGTCAGCGAAAGTCCACTCTACCGTCTGCGTAAATATGGTTAGGTCCAATATTTTTATACCATGAGATGGTTCTAATGCCTGGCACAGAATCACTGCAGCAGCTGTTTTTTCTTTTTTCTAATTCATCAGATGTATTATAAGTTCTGCTACAGGTTGCCATTATTTATTCTGTTACTAGATTTTGGGAGATGAAAAAAACCCACAGAATTCAAAATTTTAATCTTTATACATGTATCTACCTGGTAATTTAGGGCAGAAACATTCTAATACAGGAAATAAACATACATGTAAATTCAAGTAACATTTTACCTACCTTTGATTCTTTGCTTTTGTCCCATTTCCTCTTCTTGCATTAACCATTTCTTTCCTCATCCTTTTAAACTCATTTGTAAAATAAAATGTAACAATTAAAATAAGTACTTATTAAAGTAAACACTAAAACTAAACTTAGCAACATATCCTATGAACAGCTGTCTGTGGCATGAAAGCAGGATGTATTTACCCCTATTCAGGTATCAGAGTGGTTAAGGTAGTTTGTCTACTATTGATCATGTGGTCTGTCAACACAGAGTTTGCTGGTTCGAGTCAAACTGCGGGTAGGGTGTACTCGACTTCAATCTGAATTGACAAGGATTGCCAGTTTTCCTACCGAATGTTGGAGGTTTCTCCAGGTACTCCAGCTTCCTCCCCCAATACAAATTGGTGGTCATAAAATAACTCCATATATATTTGTATTGGAAGACATTGAAAAAGTATCCATACTAAAGGACAACCAAACTACCACTTTTAATTTTAAAGAAGATTAGTACAAACATAAGTTTAGTATGTCACATATTGACTCTAATCACATAATAAGGAATTTGTGAAATACAGCGCATTACACTCCCATACTTATAACATTGTAAAAAAAGAGGTGTTTTTAAATGCCAAATACAAATATTCACCAATTAAACTTGAATGTCCATGCCCACATTTTTAGCTACAACCTCTTAGTAATTTAGTATATTTTGTAACATCTTTTGATATTTTTATGGATCAATGTTGAATGTTAGACCATGGTTTGTCGCATGATAAACATTCCCATTTAAATACATAGGAGTAGGCTGAGCTTCAACCGTAGTACAATATTTAGCTGTTATGAAATTTATGCAAATTATGTTACAAAACATAACACAGCATTTATTAGTTTTATTACAACATCCTTCCCCTCCCACCTCCCCTTTGCAAATCTCATCATATGAATGCTCCTGCATCAATAACTCAGTAGGAGTCAAACATGTTGTAAGACTCATCATGGCCAGAAGTTATTATTTTTAATAAGCTGATAATTAATTGTGGCTTACCATTCCTTCAGGAATCTTCATGTAATTAGACAACTCCATAACTGAGCTTCAATGGTTCCGTTATACATGTACTTGATGATTGTGTACTTATATGGAAATCTGCTCAGGTTAGCAATATTTACCTACAAAAAACACAATATACATGTATAAAAAATATTAAAAGAAATACACGGTCTTTATTGGAGAACTAAATTCGTCGACAATGAGAAGCAGTCCAAATGAATGATACATAAAATTACATCATAACACTAGGCTGTATTGTATTTAAGTGGTCATTAATTTTAATAAATTAATAAGCAGATGTTGACCCATTTCTTTAAATTGATTACTTTATATTTTGTCCTATAAAGAGTACAAATGTATATCAAGGAACAAGAATGTAAAATATCATGTATTTATAATAAAATGATGACCTGTTGGCAGATTTGTACCTTTGTATCACAATTTTGGTACCTTAAGGCGGTATCGAGTCAGTTCGTCCCAGACTTATGTTTCAACCAGATACATGTACCTGTTCACTCTGGGTTGTTTTCCCACAGTAAAATATATGATACTTTACATATGACGATGTTTTTTAAGGCGATAAGTTTATGCAAATACTACAACATCATTGGTATTTGGTGTTTCAGTAGATATATTATATTGTACCTAATGGTTCAAATTGGAATTTTTTTAAATAACTTCAAAACTTGTAAAATGTGTTTATTACTTAATTTTTAATGTTATATCAGGTTGAAATGACTCACTTTCCGAGGCAAAACGAATGGACCCCCCCCCCCCCACCCCCTAAAATGGCTTAAAAGGGGTATTTAAGAAATAATTCACGGAGCCTGTGGTTTCCGTCCGACCACGGGCATTAAGTTGTCGGTGTAGGACGTAAAAAACTCCCCAAGTCAAGTCAAGACTGTGGTTTATCATTGCTTTACCACGAGGTGACCACTTATGTCATATTATTTAAAATAACGACATAAATGGTCATCCCGTGGTAATACAATGATAAATCCCAGCCTCCGTTAATTATTTCTATTCTCATAAGATAATTAGAGTACATTTATAATATTTCCGTACCAATAGAAAACAACATTTCCGCCATAAACTGGCTGTTCCGTCAATGTAACACACAATATATTGCAACGGATAATTATAGCATGTGTCGCTATTTATAAGATTTATACGTCATATGCAATAGCTTTCCGGTGGGAGTTAGTTTTGTAATTGGAACAGCCATTTAAAACATGCCCTTCTCAGCGTGTGTTGCTCATAGATAAATCATTTTTTACCACAGTTGTGGTCTCAAAGCCTTTAAAGCAAGTCATATTAGAATTATATGCGACTTCTAATTTGTCCATGATGGGAAATAAAAATGGGTGGAACTCCATTTTCAAAATTTTAGTACAAATTAAATGTACTTTTTAAACCATAAAAAGCCAACTATTAGCAAAAATTTATGAAATACTGAACATTTCTCGAGTTCTGAGAGTCTAAAAGACTAGTAATTACATGTACATGTACATGTTCAAATAACAAAATGGGCTCTGTTTCTATAAAACATGGAAAATGTAACAAAGTGGGCTAGTTATTAAGTATTTACAATGAACCTTGAAAGGATTTGACTTGCGCATATATACAGCAATTAAAATACATTTCATTCCTTTCACTACAAACACCAAAACCTTAATTCCCGCAGAAAACCTTAATCTCCGGGGGAAAACCTTAATTTTTTAAGGAATCCCGATAAAAGTAAGTGTTGGTTTTTTAAATTAATGTTGTCCCAGGGAAATTAAGGTTTTCCCTCGGAGATTAAGGTTTTCCCGCGGAGATTAAGGTTTTTTGTTGATTGGACCTCTGGGTCGGTTTTAAGCCCTTTGGCATTGTTGTTGATAACGATCATCAGTTACTCTGCAGATTTATGACAATAGTTATAAAGCTATATATTTATGTATAAAATGTATTCTTGTCCAAAATAAATATGTATACGAATATCCCAAAATAAAAATGCATGAACGTGAATGCATTTTCTATCAACTTTATTTCAGAAAACACGTATATTTAAAAATTATTATTATACAAATTATTAAAATACCGTTATTATGTTTCCATTTGAAGATCGGTAGGTAAGAAATATAGAACAATCAATACACGGACCGAACTTGTAATACACATCCGCCATACTGTTTGTTTACCTGTACAAAATGAAAGGAATAAAGGAAGGATCTTAAATTATTTTTAATTATTTGTTTTTTATTCGCAGGTTTCTGGTAAATTTTTGGTATTCATATTGTTGAACAAAATCTAACATGTTTTTTATTTTGCATTTTTAACCTTTCTTCGTTTTAGCTTTATATTTTTATTGGGTTGTTATTATTACGTTCGGTTTCTAATAATTTGATTTTTTTTTATTGTTGATTTTATTTAATTCAAATTATGTTAATTGTTAATAAAATTAAACGTGTTATTTGTTTTGCATTCATAACAAATTCTTAGTTTTTACTTTATAAACATTTATTTTTTGTTATATTTTAATTTGCACAGCAATTTATTTTCAATACAAAGCACGTTTTCGCCGTTTTCTGTTATTTTCTATTCAGCTTTAAATTGTTTCAATTTATAATTTTAATTGGTATTACAGCTGTGTAAATTTATGATTTTTTTTGTGTTTTTCTTGAACCGAAATTAGCAGTGTTTTTTATCGATACTAGTTTATTTATAATTATTTCAACGCTTGAGACAAAAATGAATACATGCGTCCATTAACTTAAATGAAATCCTATAGTCGGGTGCAGCTCTTATGCCCTTCCGTCGAATATCATCGGAAAATCAAAGAATAATCGACTAATTAGAATATTCTTTACATTAATTTGACAAAAATTTCCAAATTGTTAATTTAACATTTCTTCGTTTTTTGCTTTTACATTTTTTTTTCAATTTTATTTTTTATTTCTTATATATAATTATGTTCGTGCTTTTAAGTATTTTAATTGCTTTATTATGGCCTTTAGTTGAAGACATTAGTACAGTGTATCCAGAAAAAATTATGCAAAGTTAGATCCACCATCCTATCACAGGAGAGGACGATTTGTCTTTTAAGCTTAAAATGTAATCTTTGTTATGTTCGTTAAGTTCACGAAACAATTACTATTGTTAAATTTTGTTGTTATTTTGCTAAATCTATATTTATATATTTTTATATGTTCATAATTTGAAATGTTTACTCTAAGATTATGCAATAAACTTACTGAGATGGTCTCTTCTTTACTTCTATACAAAGCTACAACGACGGGTTAGTTTCTGCCTTACAGCCATCTTTAATCATCTGTTACGCATGTTGCATCAAAGTGCGCTTAATAACAGATTTTCCATTGTTCACGTCCTGAATATAGCTGAAATATTGCTTGCTGGACGTTAAACAACAATCAATCAATCAATCCATTATAACGAATACAGGAGGAACAATAACACATGTACCGATCCATAGTTAAATTCTGACAAAGCTGTTTTATATGCTGTCGGTAGTATTTTCTCAATATTGTTCGTTTTTACAAGTTAACTCTATAAAAATCGAAGAATGTGTCCATGGGACACAGATGCCCCCGCTAAATGAAGTCCCAAACAGGAAGTAGTTTTCCGACAGATCTGAAAGTTGATTAGGACGTACAACTTGTGATACTGAACCACCCTGCCAAATTTCAAACTGTTCTTATGTACAGTTTCTGAGAAAAGCTTGACGGAAATTCGTACATACGGACGGACGTATTTACGTACAAATGAAGTCCCAAACAGGAAGTAGTTGTCCGACAGGTCTGAAAGTCGCTTAGGACATACAACTTGTGATACTGAACCACTCTGCCAAATTTCAAATTGTTCTCATTTACAGTTTCTGAGAAAAGCTTGACGGAAATTCGTGCGGACGGACGACATGAGTAAAACTTAATCCCCCCCCCCCCCGACATGTCGTCGCGGGGGCATACAAACTGTTTATTTGCAAATTGGTACTATGGCTTAATTGTAAAAATCGCACTACAGATATTTATAGTCATAATTAGTTATGATATTTAATTTTTAGTCCTCTGCTCAAATTAGTGGTCAGCATTTCCTATAATTAGAGAACATAACTACATATACAATAGAGCAAAGAAAATAATCAACCAGTCAGAAAGAAGCTTATTATATGTCCAATGTAGATGGGTAGTTCTATCTTTATTCTCCAAATTCAATGAATACAATGGTTACAGAGCGAGAGATTGAATGTCATACAAATACAATAAACAAATACAATATACAATAAACAAGCACATTATACAATAAACTAATAGGTATTGCAACACCATCTACTTTCTTATACAATCAATACCATATATATCTCGCAAATAATTATTGTTACAAATGATAGCGATAAAAAGAAAAAAAAACAGAATAGACAAAATTCAATACCTTATCGGTATCAGATTTGTCAAGTAAAGTTTACCTTTTTGTTGTTAATATCTACAAATCTGCTGAGTTTTCGTAATGTGGTCGGGTTTTTACTGTTAAATAATAGACGAAATTTAATTGTGTTCGGTGTAAAAATATACTTCCTAGAAATAAATTTTAATGATATTCATCACCGATTTCGTTTTTATTACACAACGGACAAAGTCTATTTTCTCTTTCTATATTTTTCCAACGACAGAGCTCTATTGGCAGTTTATGATTACCTAATCTAAATCTACAGAGAATATTATTTTACAAATTGAATCCAAGAAAATACGTTTACTTCATTCGATTTACATATTAAGAGCTTATATATTTTGACTGTTTACCACATATTAGTTTACACCAATAAGAAATAACTCGTAGTTTAATTTGTATGTGAAGTGGGTATCTACCTTACTCTCCATATATCCTTACACTAGGAGTGCTAGACTCGAGATTCAATAGCAGCTTACAATATTTCAAGTGCAACATTTCCAAGATATAACAGTTTTGGAATCCCTAAACTTCTGCTCCATATCTTGTCGATAAGATCTAATTGATTGTTTGTTTGTTTGAATGGTATTTTAACGCCACTTTCAGCAATTTTTCAGCTATTTCATGGCGTCCAGTTTTTATTGGGGGAGGAAGCCGGAGTACCCGGAGAGAACCCCCGACCTGCGGTAGGAAAACTGGCAATCCTTGTCAATTAAGATTGGAGTCGAGTACACCGTGCCTGCAGTGAGAAAAGATCTAATTGACAACTAATAGATACATTTAATGCAGACGGCCTTTATTTAGAATTTCATACATTGCTATAAAGGCTTTCTCTACGTGGTATTTTTTATTTTTATTAAAAGAGCCCGTTCTTTGGAAAAGAACCCCGAGTTATATAAATTCACTTACAATTTCTAATTCTCTTTCCTGGAACGTGAATTAAAAATTTCGTGAGATTGCACCTTTACTGAATATCATAACTTTAGTCTTATCTATGTTTAATTTTAGCTTCCACTTTTCGCAGTATTCTTGAAAGAAATTTAGACCCAATTGTAAATCGTTGGCAGACTCTGCCAAAAGTACATTTCTGCAAATAAGACCGTAAATAATTTTACGTATACATCGAGTTCACTCTCTAAATCGTTTGTAATGGTTGTCAACCCATAGATAGATTGTAATATGATCGACATGTGTTAATTTGTTTTTCCAGTTGCAAGAATTCGAACATTTAAAAAGAAATCTTATACATCTTAATTTTACGATTTAAAGAACAACATTAAGAATCGCTCTTGAATACGTAAAACCAGAGATATATGCACGGAAACTGATGGCGTAATACATAATGTCTTAGCAGTAAAACGTACAATATAAATTATCTTTCAACATATAGCTACTCCAAATTTGAAGAAATGGCACCGTGGATCAAATTTACGGTAAAGCTGTTCAAACTGCATATTGTAAAGCTAGCTGCGTTGTTTGTAAGCGATATAGCTGATTTTGTTGAAACCCTTTTGTATATATATACGCGGTTAACGGAGACTAATCCGAATTGAATAATAGATCGATCGGTACAAAAATCTAATAACCTTATAAGGTGAGGTGATGCATTCTAGACCCCTTTTTTTATCACGGGGCCTTGTGGACGCCGATTCAAAATCGCACCACTCCCCCCTTTCCAGCCCCCATCCACCAATGATGTGCTACAATACATAATATATGTAATGGCAAAATAACTACAAAATAAAAATTTATACACAATCTAACAAGACATATAGTCCAATATTGTATTATTGACCAAGTACACAATATTTCTTCCGCAGAACAATACTGCACAAAAAATGATGTGCTCTGTTGGAGTCCTAGGCTTGCATTTTTCTGAAAAAAAACCATGATTATAATTTGTATAATTTCATACTGGCGGGCAGGGGTACAAATGATACAGAATATGAATTCATAATTCCCATCGCCTACAGGATTTATCGAGAATAAGGCCCAAATTAGTTACTTTTCTATGAGGACATATAAATTACTTTGCCTTGTTATTTCTTAATACCTGCAGCCATAAAAATGTCTAAATCACTAACAGATAATACAATAGAAAATATAAATATATATATACATCTCTTTATACTTTATACAGATATAACAATATTATATTACGATCGATACTTACAGCATTAGCTATCTAATTATATCAAACCGGAGCTTCTTAACTAACGATGTAAAATAAAACAGTATAAATGTGTTTTTTAAGATGATTTAAATTTTGTGTATTACTGCTTATAAATTGTAAATTGAAACAATTTGAAGCTGACTAGAAAATAACAGAAAACGGCGAAAACGTGCTTTGTATTGAAAATAAATTTCTTAGCAAATTTCAATATAACAACAAATAAATATTTATAAAGTAAAAACTAAGAATTTGTTATGAAAGTCAAAATAAAAATATAAAGCTAAAACGAAGAAAGGTTAAAAATGTAAAACAAACAACATGTTAGATTTTGTTCAACAACAATATGAATAGCAAAAACTTACCAGAAACCTGCGAATAAAAAAACAAATAATTAAAGTACAGGTAAACAAACAGTATGGCGGATGTGTATTACAAGTTCGGTCGTGTATTGATTGTTCTATATTTCTTACCTACCGATCTTCAAATGGAAAAATAATAACTTAACGGTAACTTAAAAATTATATTTTAATAATTTGTATAATAACAATTTTTAAATATACGTCTTTTCTGAAATAAAGTTGATAGAAAATGCATTCACGTTCATGCATTTTTATTTTGGGATATTCGTATACATATTTATTTAGGACAAGAATAAATTTTATAAATAAATATATAGCTTTATAACTATTGTCATAAATCTGCAGAGTAACTGATGATCGTTATCAACAACAATGCCAGAGGGCTTAAAACCGACCCAGGGGTCCAATCAACAAAAAACCTTAATCTCCGCGGGAAAACCTTAATCTCCGAGGAAAAAAACCTTAATTTCCCTGGGACAACCTTAATTTAAAAAACCAACACTTAATTTTATCGGGATTCCTTAAAAAATTAAGGTTTTCCCCCGGAGATTAAGGTTTTCTGCGGGAATTAAGGTTTTGGTGTTTGTAGTGTTTTTTATTAAAAATGGACAGTGTTGACAGCATCATTGTGCACCTGCAGGGAAAATTTGTGGTAACATCTATAAATATAATTTTATTTATAATAATTTATAATATAATGGAAAAGAGTGTAATTTTTACACTGTACACTTACCAAAAGGCAAAACTAAATTTCATAACTATAAAACATACAATTATATTAAGATACTACAGATTCTACTTACATAAAACAAGTTTTGGTTCAATTAAGCAGATGCGTGGCCGCAGTGCACATGGCTTAGTCTTTGTTTGCGCGTGTACTGGAATCGACATCATTAACAAAATCCAATCAGCATCTCAATTTTCTTATCTACATGAGTGCCAGGCCTCGGCGCCCATTTTTAAAGACGGTGCTCTCCTTTCAGTGAAAAAGTCAAGATTGCGCGCTTTCTTTCTTGTGAACTTCCAAGATCGAACAATTATTATGGCTAGTGTTGTATTTGATATCTCAGACGAAGAAATTCTTGAGGATTCAGCACTGTAAGTAGGTTTACTGGTAATCAAGAATGAGATTGACCGCTGACGCACATCTCTGCCACATTGTTCTTTTTATACTGAGCAAAGTGTTGACTCCGACGATGTAAGTACTTCATATCAGTGTATATATATCAAATATTATCTAAATATGTTCTATCTTTGAGTTTTTCTACGGCTTTCATGCAATTGAAAATCCAAAATCGCACCCAACAAAACACATATCCGCCATATTGCAAATTGAAAGGGGAAATAATTATACCTTGCCTGAATATATTTCACATTATTTTAATGATTTATATATCATGTATTATGTTTTTAACCTATACTAGAAATATTATTTTAATTTAAATATTGTACTTAGAATTATACTTGCTTGTGTGTGTGGTTTGGAGGGGGAGGAAATACTGAAATTGAAAAGGATTTAGAGTACTTGCAAATGAATATTTTTTTCAGATGCTATTAACAGATACACGTAGATGTACTGCCTGACAAAGAAGCAGGAAAACACTGCTACGCATAACGACAAGCTAGATGTCTAGAAAAAGAAGAAAACATCACTATAACAGAAAAAAAGTATGTTACGATAATACTTTTTCAGTCTAGTTTTTTTTAACGTATAAATAAAAAGAAGATAAGAATAACCATGCTGACAGCAAATCCATCAAAAAAGACAAGATCACATGAAATACAACCTTCAATGATGAGCAAATGCTTCTTCGTTTAATATGGAGTGTTCTAAATGACAATGTTCGAAACAGTAGAAAGCCATATAAGTAGGGGAAAAGGGGGGGCAATATCTTTACTGTTAACATGTTTTGGGCATTTTACATGTCTGTTAACTGGTTTTTTTTATTAAAAACCATGTTTACTGTACATTTAATAATAATCAGAACAATGTTAACTGTTTTACAGATTTTTCTCTGTTATCTGTTAATTCATTTTAATCACCACATATTTCAATGTAATTAAGTCTCCCTATAAAGGGAGGTATATACATAAGATCACATACTTGTTTCTATGGAAACACTGATTAATTAATGCATTTTTTCACTGTATCACACTTCGATAAGATTCTGATGTTATCTGTTTTTTCAATCTATGAACTCACTGTTTTCTAATGTAAATGGCTGTTATATGTTAGTGTTATCATTATTTTAAAAGTACTCTTATCTGTTTGGAAAAAATTAAAAAATTGTTAGCCTGTTAATGGACCCCCTCTTGCCCTTCCAAAATGTTCCGTTTTACGGGTGTTTTATACAAAATGTCAACATTTATTATTATTACATACTGTGCCACTTATCATTTTAGTTATTTCTAGATCTGTCCAATACAAATACACTGTATATATATTTTTCAGAAAGCCAAGCGGATCATAACCGCACTAGACAATATCGAGATGAGAGATGTCAAGAAGATGAGACCTGTCTTAATGGCCTATATATGACCTCATATGAGGAATGTCAAGATGGATTTATTACATACAAGACATCTTCAACGTTGGATAAATTTAAAGAATAAAAGATGAAATTAAACTGTAAATTTATTGACATTTGTTCAACCAAAAGCAGAAAGGACAGAAAATAAGCCACCATAAATGAACTAAAACACCTTCATCTTGGATTGTGAAACAGATTGAAAAATGTACATATTGACATAATGAGCATTTGTTCAAAAATCGTTGAATTGTTTAATTCTTTTTTATTTAATATTGATCCACTTGAAGAAAATGAGAAAATTGTAACTAATAAAAGATACCAAGGTTAATAGAATTTACAACTTTGGGATTAATTGCCATTAGACAAGCATGTGAGATCAGTGATAATAGGCAATTGTATTAGCTATTACACTTTAACTCTACTTACTAAATTATGTGCCATCTAGAATTCCTTGACAATTGTTCCAGTTAGTGGTCATCCTATTAATATAAATTCAACAGTCCAATATTAGAGCTTAAGTGAGCACAGTGTCAGCAATATTTCTAGCGTAAAACTTGCCCAACCTTTTCATTAGACTAGACATGTTCTTTATATCACAAGACTAGTATTATTGATAAATGTAAGTCAGCAATGATGCTCACTAGTTTACAAAATGAGAGGTAAAGGTGGACATTTTTGGAATGCTGAAAAAAGGTTCAAAAAAGAAAATATATGTGAGCCTAACTGTAGCTTTTTTTCATCATATCATCTTTCCTCTAACCTAAATGTCCATTTTGTAATGTTTTTCATGCAAAATATGGACTTTTAGAACCTTTGGACCATATTTAAGATTATAACAAGTTACCTTTTATGCATTTGTTTTTGTAATGTCATCAATATAAAAGGAGACCTTTTGGATTTTAATTTGGTCAAAATACCATATGACATTGGTCTTTTGGTTTTAAAAATTCCATCTGTGGCCAACCTTTCATCACCTTTTCTTGTCTGGATATTTGACCTTTTTATTATCTTTTGTTTACAACAGATTATATTTTGGAAAAAATGTCATATTTTGTTGTTCACCTTTTGAACATATTTTAGACTTGGAAAGGTAAACTTTGCAACACCTTTTGTCAAATCAAAAGTGGGCCATTTCGACTGACTTTTGAAGTCAAAAAGGTATACAGAATGGTGATCTTTTAGATCTTTTGTATTTTTTAAAAATGTGTTAAAAAGACAACAAAATGTATTCAAAATTGTGACTTTTGGATAGCGTTTGACTACCCTAAAAGTTATTGTTTCATGCAGTGCCACTCCCGTATGTCGCGCACATGTACTTTGATCAGTGAGGTGTTATTACCTGTAACCTACTTAACAACTTATTTCACTGTTCTTTAAAATCTGAAGCGTCCCTTGAACATGTACAATTTATTTATGTACACTGAATATTTAAACTACAGTAGATGGAGATAACTAAGAGCACAAACAGGGCTTTATTTTAAAAGTATAATTCGTATAGTACTTAATAGAAATATTGACACTTGTCGACATATTAAACAGAGTCGACAGAACCATCAATGATAAACCCAGTTAATATCAACATTTTAAACCGTCTTAAACTGTTTTCATTTCCGAGAGTTAGTTTTATTTATATTATGATATTTTAGTAAAGTATATTACAACTCTATACCGACTGTAGATTTACTATATCAAATTATAATTGGTAATATTGTACACATATCATTGTCTAATACATTTACTTTATTTTACTTTAGCATTGCATCTAGTATAAAAATTGTTATGTTATTTCAAAATAAAACTGGGAAATAAAAGACCTTGTGTTGTTGTTTTAAGTGTGTTTGTTTGTTTGTTTGATGGTGTTTAACGCCACTTTCAGCAATTTTTCAGCTAAATCATGGCGCCCAGTTTTTATTGGAGGAAGTCGGAGAACCCGGAGAAAAACCCCGACCTGCGGTAGGAAAACTGGCAATCCTTGTCAATTAAGATTGGAGTCGAGTACACCCTGCCTGCAGTGAGAATCGAACCCGCAATCTCAGTGTTGACAGACCACGTGATCAATAGAAGACGAACTGCCTTGACCACTCTGTCACCGAGGCCCATGTTGTTTAAAGCATGAAACCCGGTCTATTACATATGAACAGACGCTAAAAAACACAGATTGAATTGAGGTTGATTGATTGATTGATTGATTTTTCAGCTATATTCAGGACGTTTAGAGATTGAAATGGGACGATACAGGAGTGCTTGTTGATTGTATGCAATCTATGCAATTTTGGCATAGAGGATGAGTTTCATCTTGTTATGACATGTCCTATATTAAGTACAGAACATGACTATCTTTTTTCCGAGGCATAAGTTATTAACGTGTAACGGCAGCCAAATGCCAAGAAGACAAGAGAAGATCTACAGTCTGGGAAATAACAATAATAACTATATAATTGTGTAGATTCCAAAGCTTTGGGGGCATGGATTCTACCCACCCCAACCCCTTGTTACCTAGACAGGCCATAGCCAGCTAACCGTATAATTGCAACACTAACATGATTATCTAGATGTAGATAATAACAAAAATTTAGCTAATGTAACCATAACAACGTTCTTGTTTCATGCATTTCGATTGGATGACGCAACAAGTACAGATGAACACGCGTAAGTTCATCTGTACTCAGTAATTTGTTCCAGACATCAGCCATTTACGGAAGAAATGTAGCGTCTATCTCAAAGCCAGAAAAAAAACCGATTCAATAAATTAAACTTATTTTATTGTCAAAACACAGACAAAAGGATCGGACACAATATATAAAAACGAAAAGCGTAGAAAAAACATCGAAAGAAAATAAGTACAAAAGGTAAAATAAATGCATAAATATATAAATAAAGTAAAACAAATGCTCTGGTCGTACTTGTAGTAATGTGAGTGCTGAAAATTTAGTCACGAAGAAATCGTCCTGTATCTCTCATGTAAGTTTCAACATAGTTAAAAATCAAACAGTAAATTTTGTCATTTGTTTGTGCTATCACCAAGTAGAATATGGTTTGCAAGTTGATAGGAACTTTCAGGCTTCGTAAATTTTGAAGCATGACAGTTCTTTGATACACATATCTTTTGCAAGAAAGAAAATAATGTTCCGATGTCTTTTTATCTCCTCTACAGTCACATAATTCATCATTTATGATATTTCTTCTAAAAAGGTCATGTTTTAGAGCACTACACTGATTACGTATTCGAGTATGTAATATGTTTAGCAGCTGGTGGCCCACTTTATAATGAGTAGGAGGTATAACTGTCGTTCGATATTTAAGTTTCAATCTTGTTTTGAATATTTCAAAAGATGGAGCATCTGTTAGTGAGGTTTCAAAGTTCTTCCATAAATTAAATGTAGCTGGTAATAAAGATTGTTGCAATACAGAAAGTCGAGAAACTTGGATATTGAAATTATTTCTGTCGCGTAAGTTATAATTTGAAGTTTCTGATACAAGTGGGGGCAGTAAATCAATTAGATATTCAGGACACTGTCCGTTAGCCATTTTTATAGAAGAGATTAAGTTTCTTCCGTTTCCTCCTACTTTTTAATGACTCCCGTCCAGTCTCCCGATAAATAGATTCTATACTACAGTAACAAGTTTAACCAGTTACAATTCTACCTGCCTCGTGTTGCACCCTTTCAATTCTGTCCGAATTAAATTTTCCACAGATGTCCCAAACCTCACATGAGTATTCTAGAATAGGACGAATAAATGTGATATATATGTTTTCAAGATACTCCTGTTTTAGTTTAAAATTATTTTTTTTGCAAAACATTAAGCTGAATAGAAGTTTTCTCAATAATGTAATCGACATGTCTAGTCCATTTACAGTCGGAACTGAAAAACACACCTAGATGTTTGTGTTGTGTTACCGGTTCTAGAATCGAATTTTCAAATCTAAAGTTAATGTCGATAGTCCTATTGAAAAAAATTAAAAACAATAATATCTGTCTTATCAGGATCAAGCTTCACTAACCATCTTTTTTGACCATTTGGAGATATTATGAAGGTCGGAATTCGTAATATTCACAAGTGGATTGTTATCATGTGCTGTATGTGACCAATAGATGTATCGTCTGCAAACAATCTACACAAACCTATCTTGTCATCAGATATATCATTAACGTAAATAAGAAATAGGAGGGGTCCTAGAACTGATCCTTGCGGGACACCGGCTTGCAAAAACCCTATAGAATATACATTTTCATTGGGGACAACTCGTTGACTTCTTTTAGTAAGATAACTTTCTAACCAGCAAAGACATTTTCCTTTAATGCCAAATCTTTCTAGTTTAAATATTAACCCCAGGATCCATACTCGATCGAAAGCTTTTCTAATGTCACAAAATGTAATACATGTCTTGGGACCAGAATCTAGTGATATTAAAACATTGTGGTATAATTCAATCAGTTGAAGAACTGTGGAGAATCTGGGTAAAAAACCAGACTGATATTTATACAAAACATTTTTTTCATACAAATGATTGTAGATGAATTTATATACAATTTTCTCAAAAACTTTACTTATACAAGATAACAGTGAGACGGGCCTATAATTGGAAACTAAGGACTTATCTCCCTTCTTGTAAGAGCTATTACATTCTATTATGTTCTAATTGTATTATTTTTGTTATAAAATTAACACTAAAGTTGTGTTCTTTAAAATATAGCTCTTGTTCAGCTTGTACATTTTAATAACAATATTATGATGTTATTGTTAAATCTTAACTGTAAATTTTTTCAGAAACAAGACACAGAATTATCAATCATGGAATTAAAGTCACTTGCTTGCAGAACCTATGCATATATTAAGTTGGGTATACAAATACTGAATCTGATTGTTGGACTGGACAATTGGCCACAGTTTTACAGCAGCAGCATAGATGAAACAATTGATGAACAGTGTGTCAAATTAGCCCTTTTAAGGGCCACCACAATTATCTAAATTGTTAGAAGTGATCAATTTTTTTAAATTTTGGATACAGTTTGGAAGTGGTATGGTACTTTCACACTACCAAATGGCTTTCCAGAACTATCGGTGGAATTTTGTTATTGACTATGTTAAAATCAACAAAGAGGAAAAAAGACGTCTTTATTAACTGTGTTTTTGTTCCTAAGAGCCAGAATGTGGTGAGTAAAGAAAGTTAGATTTTTCACTCTGCATTGGCACCAAAGGCAAAATTTTTGTCATGTTTAATTGAAAACAATAGAAATACAAGAAATGTATGAAAATTTAACAGTCTTTTTTTTTTATTTTTAGGGTCTTTTTTGAAAATTTGGTTCAAAATTATTACTTTTCTATATGATTTTCTAATAGAGGACTTCTATTGCCCCTTATTTTTGTTGACAGAAAGAATACCCATTTCCATGGAAAGAAAAGTTGTAGGATTTTAAAATGTAAGGTTTTTTCAAAAATATAGCCAGAAAATTGAGAAAAACTGTGCCAAGGGGCTCAACGGAGAGTGCTTAATTTGGCTTGTACACCCAATCCAATGACAATTATGGGATTTTAAATAGCAAATTGCCAGAAGCCAGGAGGTGGAGACAGATGCACATGCGTGCACAGACTGGCATACAGTATACAACAGGGGATACTTCAATTTTTCTAATGCTGATGATTCGCATCTGTGCCACAACAGGAATAGTGAGTGTCGGCCATCTTGTGTTGGAGCTTCAACAACAGTAGATTAGGCCACCCTGCTCGTTTGCGGTATTGTAAAATTGCTCGAAATATTGCAAAAAACAACATTGATAGTCTATTCTGTTTACTTTAAACGAATGAGAAAAGAGGTTTTTTTCTTGGTTTTCTTTTTTTAAAGGGGGGGGGGGGTGTGGCATTTGAATTCTGTTTACTGCGAAAAGGAGCATGTTGACCTAGTATTATTTGTATATATGTATTTGTTTATTTCATTTTAATATTGAAACAACAATTTAGATTATTATTGGAAAATCTTATTTGCCCTAATAAGTGCCTTTTTTCTGTAATCAGCAGGATCTCTGGGTAGTTTCTTCTTGCAGCAGTCACTGTTGTGTACAGTTCAGATCTAGCTGTTCTTTCTTGAACTCTGGATTCTTACTGTGCAGATCTTTTGTCTTGTGTTCTTGAAGTCTGACAACACCTTACTTGAGTGGTCTTTTTCTGTATTTAACTATTTGTAGGTATTTAGTGCTATCTTCACATAGCTAACATCTCTCTGTAATACTTGTGTGAAATTTTAATATTCACATGAAAAGCTGCATAGCAACTGTGCAAAATCTCAGAACTGTATTGTTAATAGTTTTTAAGTTTTACTTTTCACAAGAAATTGTTGATGGATGGACAGACAGGTGGACTGACAAAGTGAAAACTATAGGGTGTCCGTATCTTCGATACAGGGCCCAATAATATTTAGATGTACAACAGACCTTGCTTTGACGAAATTTATTATAATTGTACTAAAAATGAAAGCAAGTCAACAAATGTTTAACAAGTGTGAACACTAAAAATGTAACATACATGTATTTGCCACTGCAACAATGAACTCATAAAAGGACCAGAAATCATAGTTGATGGAGCCTTACTGCAGGCCAAACATGCCGTTGTGAGAAAAACACGTCTTGTCTTCCACAAATTTTGAATGACTAAGTCAGTTAACAGGAATTAGTCATCTGATGAAACCTAAAAATGTGTCACATATAAAGTTTCAAATGTCTACAAGAAGTAGTTGCTAGAAAACTGTTACAAAAACTTTTAACAATGAAACACAAAAGTTCAATAAAAAGCTACGCCATAACATAATACAATATTCGTATAAAAGAGGGGGATATGTGTTAAAGATTCTTCCATGATTTTTCACTAGACTTGAAAAAAATTGAAATCAGACAAGAAATAAAAAAGATCATTTTACCCCCCTTGGCCATTAGTTTCCTAACAGAAAAAAAGGGCTCAGGGAAAAAATTCTTTATCTGTTTAGTAACCAATATGTGTCACAAATTACCTTGCAAACAATATTAAAAACATGACAAGCAATATATTGACCCAAAACCAATCCCATAATCCTTTTATAGTAAGGAAAATCACTATAAAGTTTCATAGCAATCAGTCAGCCATATCAAAAGTAATTGTTGGCGAAAAAAACAAGAGGCTCCCAGGAGCCTGAATCTCTCACCAGGTCCATAGGGGTCTATATTATCAGGCATAACACCTAAAACATATTAGTCAAAGATGCATAAAAACAGTTGCACATTTAGTTGACAGAATTTACTGAGGAATACAATAAGAAACGAATGATCAAAATCGGATGAAAAATAAACATTCTAAAGAAGTTTTGTCTATAAACCCATTTTGGCCCTTTTTCTGGAAGGGTAGGGGCCAGAAAACCCAAATGCAATACCAACCTTCCTTTAGTGGATAGAAACATCATATCAAAATGATATATATCATTTAATTTTGATTTTTATTAGGGTTATTACCATTTATTGTAAATGTGTTAAATGTCATGATATACTCATGCATCGTCATGGTATATTAAGATGTCTTCATGATATAGTAAAGTGTCTTTATGGTATAATAAGATGACGTCATAGTATAGTACCGTCATGGTATACTAAGATGTCTTCATGATATACTCATGCATCGTCATAGTATATCAAGATGTCCTAATGATATAGTAAAGTGTCTTTATGGTATAATAAGATGACGTCATAGTATAGTACCGTCATGGCATACTAAGATGTCTTCATGATATACTCATGCATCGTCATAGTATATACAGATGTCTTAATGATATAGTAAAGTGTCTTTATGGTATAATAAGATGACGTCATAGTATAGTACCTTCATGGTATACTAAGATGTCTTCATGATATACTCAAGCATCGTAATGGTATATTAAGATGTCTTAATGATATAGTAAAGTGTCTTTATGGTATAATAAGATGACGTCATAGTATAGTTACGTGTCTTCGTGGTATAGTAAATGATCATCATGATATAATGAAGTATCTTTATGTCATAGCATAATAGTTAAATAATGTAAAAGAATATCGTTATGGTGTATTTTAACGTCTTTATAGTTTTAAAATGTTGCTTATTGAAGTTGGATTAGCGTCAATATAGTATAACTAAATGTCTTAATGGTGTAGAATAATAGCTAAATAGTATGTTTGTTGTCTTCATGATATATGTTTGTGTATCATAAGGCAGCTGTGGTGTTCCATACACACACACAGGTGCAAGCAAACATATACGGTGTACATTACAATAAAACACAAAGGATTTGGAAAAAAGTTATAGGAGTTTCATTATATCCGATCAAATTATAATATAAATTATCAAGATATCTAAACATGCTATATGTCCATTGTTTTGTAGTTTAACCCAAGCAAGGATTTACAATTATAAATTTTGTTGTTTTGTAGATTAACCCGATCAACGATTTACAATTACAAATTTGAATGTTTTGCAGATTAACCCGAGCAAGGATTTACAATTATAAATTTTTCTGTTTTGTAGATTAACCCGAGCAAGCATTTACAATTATAAATTTTGTTGTTTTGTAGATTAACCCGATCAACGATTTACAATTACAAATTTGAATGTTTTGTAGTTTAACCCAAGCAAGGATTTACAATTATAAATTTTGCTGTTTTGTAGATTCACCCGTTCAAGGATTTACAAGTATAAATTTTGTTGTTTTGTAAATTAACCCGATCAACGATTTACAATTACAAATTTGAATGTTTTGTAGATTAACCCAAGCAAGGATTTACAATTATAAATTTTGCTGTTTTGTAGATTAACCCGATCAAGGATTTACAATTACAAAGTTTGCTGTTTTGTAGATTAACCCGAGCAAGGATTTACAATTATAAATTTTGTTGTTTTGTAAATTAACCCGATCAAGGATTTACAATTACAAATTTTGTTGTTTTGTAAATTAACCCGATCATGGATTTACAATTATAAATTTTGCTGTTTTGTAAATTAACCCGATCAAGGATTTACAATTATAAATTTTGCTGTTTTGTAGATTAACCCGATCAAGGATTTACAATTACAAATTTTGTTGTTTTGTAAATTAACCCGATCAAGGATTTACAATTACAAATTTTGTTGTTTTGTAAATTAACCCGATCAAGGATTTACAATTATAAATTTTGTTGTTTTGTAGATTAACCCGAGCAAGGATTTACAATTATAAATTTTGTTGTTTTGTAGATTAACCCGAGCAAGGATTTACAATTATAAATTTTGCTGTTTTGTAGATTAACCCGATCAAGGATTTACAATTACAAATTTTGCTGTTTTGTAGATTAACCCGATCAAGGATTTACAATTATAAATTTTGCTGTTTTGTAGATTAACCCGATCAAGGATTTACAATTACAAATTTTGCTGTTTTGTAGATTAACCCGATCAAGGATTTACAATTACAAATTTTGTTGTTTTGTAAATTAACCCGATCAAGGATTTACAATTATAAATTTTGCTGTTTTGTAAATTAACCCGATCAAGGATTTACAATTATAAATTTTGCTGTTTTGTAGATTAACCCGAGCAAGGATTTACAATTATAAATTTTGCTGTTTTGTAGATTAACCCGATCAAGGATTTACAATTATAAATTTTGCTGTTTTGTAAATTAACCCGATCAAGGATTTACAATTATAAATTTTGCTGTTTTGTAGATTAACCCGATCAATGATTTACAATTATAAATTTTGCTGTTTTGTAGATTAACCCGATCAAGGATTTACAATTACAAATTTGAATGTTTTGTAGTTTAACCCAAGCAAGGATTTACAATTATAAATTTTGTTGTTTTGTAGATTAACCCGAGCAAGCATTTACAATTACAAATTTTGCTGTTTTGTAGATTAACCCGATCAACGATTTACAATTACAAATTTGAATGTTTTGTAGTTTAACCCAAGCAAGGATTTACAATTATAAATTTTGTTGTTTTGTAGATTAACCCGAGCAAGGATTTACAATTATAAATTTTGTTGTTTTGTAGATTAACCCAAGCAAGGATTTACAATTATATATTTTAATGTTTTGTAGATTAACCCGATCAAGGATTTACAATTACAAATTTGAATGTTTTGTAGATTAACCCATGCACGGATTTACAATTATAAATTTTGTTGTTTTGTAAATTAACCAGACCGACGATTTACAATTACAAATTTGAATGTTTTGTAGTTTAACCCAAGAAAGGATTTAAAATGATAAATTTTGCTGTTTTGTAGAATAACCCGATCAAGGATTTACAATTATAAATTTTGATGTTTTGTAGATTAACCCGATCAAGGATTTACAATTACAAATTTGAATCTTTTGTAGATTTACCCGATCAAGGATTTACAATTATAAATTTGAATGTTTCATAGTTTAACCCTATCAAGACTTTACAGTTACCATCTGATCGCGGATTTACAATTTCCCTCGTTTCTGGCGCCCTATTACTCCCGTAGGCATTGTTTATTCCTTTTTTATGGCACGCCGTTCTCGTCAAAAGTATGGTTCAAAATGTCATCACAAATTACACACTCAAAATTTTAAACTACACACTCAAAATTAAAAATATGCACTCAAAATTTTAAATTACACACTCAAAATTAAAAATATGCACTCAAAATTTTAAATTTCGCACTCAAAATTAAAATATGCACTCAAAATTTTACGAAAACACACTCAAAAGATAAATTGAAATTACACACTCAAAATTTTAATTCATGCACTCAAAACTGAAAATTACGCACTCAAATTTGTGCGCATTGCTTTCGCGCAAAAATCATAAATATTCATAAAGATATAAATAAATAAAATTTCATCTGGGTGCTTTTTGAGTTTAAAGCGAACCGAAATGCTGAAATCCAAATGTCAATCCACGACACAGGAGATTTGCTCGAGTTTTTTCAATCCTTGTTGCACGTGTATGAAAATACAATGCAACTTTTATACCCCTTATCACGAGACAACAACGCTTTGGAAAATATTGTTCGAAAGCTTTCAAGCTGTATGGAAGTGTTGTATGTAATGGCTACAAGAGTTCCTGTTGAAATTCAATTATATCAGAA
Organism: Limnoperna fortunei; assembly: GCA_944474755.1. Taxonomy (NCBI): domain Eukaryota; kingdom Metazoa; phylum Mollusca; class Bivalvia; order Mytilida; family Modiolidae; genus Limnoperna; species Limnoperna fortunei. The sequence continues at coordinate 7,077,444 of OX104119.1, read as the reverse complement.
ACTAGAACGAATTTATACTCTTTCATTCAATCTGCATGATATATATATAGCTGTAAATCACCTATTTTGATAAACCCGTTGAAAAAAACTACTTGTTTTACCATAAAACATAATTCAATAATGGAATAAATCATACTCTATAGTTAATATGAGTCTTAGATACAAGGTAAGAAAATAAATACAGATTGTTTCGTCTGTTTCGTTCGTTGCTTTACAGGGACCCGTTTCAAGCTTCAAAAAAACAGGATTGAAATATTCAAATCAATTTAATGAATATTTATAAGTCCTGCGTAAGAAAGGTGCGCACAATTTTGAGTGTATATGTTTTCTGTTTGAGTGCGTAATTTTCAGTTTTGAGTGCATGAATAAAAATTTTGAGTGTGTAATTTCTATTTATCTTTTGAGTGTGTTTTCGTACAATTTTGAGTGCATATTTTAATTTTGAGCGCGAAATTTAAAAATTTTGAGTGCATTTTTTAAATTTTTGAGTGTGTAATTTAAAATTTTGAGTGTGTAATTAAAAATTTTGAGTGTGTAATTTGTGATATTTTGAATCATACTTTTGACGAGAACGGCGTGCCATACTTTTTTACATCTTTGAGGAAGTCATCGTTTAGTTGAACGAATTGTATCAGCATTGTTGTTAAGACTATTGTTAAGACTACTATTTCGATACAGTATCGAAGCAGTATTATGTGGTTACTTATTATTTATTACGGGACATTAGTTTGTATTAAGCCTTGGTTTCCAGAGAGAAAAACGGGTGGGTAAGAAAGGCCGCTTCACTAGGAACCTTGTCTCATCACGTTTCAAGTCGAGTGTACCCTTTTTGTATACCGGTCACGAAATAATTCCTTGTTGTATTAGTTTATATGAGGGATTAATGAATATCGGTCCATAATAAACTATGTAACTTTTGGCGTTTTTTTCTGTTTTCGTGTGTGTGTTTTCTGTTTTTTTTCTTTATTTTTTGCTTCTCAAATTAATATGACGGACAACAACGTACCAAACATACATCTTCTGTGTAAGATTTAATAAACAAAATCTAAATTCAGTAAGTAGTCACATGGTACAGATGTTTACTCGGGTTTTTAAAGAAATAGCGCCTCACAAATTTTCAAAATTGAATCAAACGATATCTTTTGAAATACCTTGCCTAGCAAAACATCTATAGCTAATAAAACTTCGAAGATCGTTGTTCATGTTTATGCAAGTGAGGGTGGATTAACAAGGGTATCTAGTTTTCCTGGGTGTTTTAATCGACCGGATACTCATGAATACTTCTATTCCCCCGGCAAAAACAATATGCGCCATGATACGACTAAACCCAATTCAATCAAACAAACTTCCATGACGAGAAATAACTTTCTCAGATCTGATTTGTAATAAATGAACATATAAAAAACCGTACCTCTCTAATCTAAAGATCAGAAGTTCTTAAAAAAGTTGAAAAGTCTATCCTGATACACGTTTGTCATCTCTGGTGAGCAAGTCTGTATTATTTGTCGGTTTTTAGATATATTGTAGTACTGTGTGTACTCGGACATAACATGTATTAGGTTGTAGTACTGTGTGTACTCGGACACGACATGTATTAGGTTGTAGTAATGTGTGTGTACTCGGACATAACATGTATTAGGTTGTAGTAATGTGTGTGTACTCGGACATAACATGTATTAGGTTGTAGTACTGTGTGTACTCGGACATAACATGTATTAGGTTGTAGTACTGTGTGTACTCGGACATAACATGTATTAGGTTGTAGTACTGTGTGTACTCGGACATAACATGTATTAGGTTGTAGTACTTTGTGTACTCAGACATAACATGTATTAGGTTGTAGTACTTTGTGTACTCGGACATAACATGTATTAGGTTGTATTACTGTGTGTACTCAGACACGACATGTATTAGGTTGTAATAATGTGTGTACTCGGACATAACATGTATTAGGTTGTAGTACTTTGTGTACTCAGACATAACATGTGTATTGAGTTATTACATTTTAGTTGATAGAATTGTACTGTGCGTACTGAGGCATATAATCTTATTTGATATTGATAGTTCTTTACTATTTTATGAGGTCAAAGCATAGGTGGTCACTTGGACGACGGAGGACGTAAAGAGTCGCATGGACCACGAAGTGTAAGTCGCCTATATAACGACTTATAAATGGTCGCAAGGACGACAGAGGATAAGAAGTCACTTAGACGGAGAAGTTGTGTTTAGTATTTCAATAGCGCAAACTGGACTTGGTGTGAACTGATCAGTAAAACGAACAATAAGACATTAAGACCTTTATTATTTTATTATTACAATTCCGGGGGGGGGGGGTAATTTTATATACTGTAATTGTCTTGTATGTAAATATATTTAGTTGTGGATTTTTGTGTTTTCTGTAAATAATATAATCAACCTCAATAAACTCGGTATTACTTGACAGTCTCATCCTTTTTGCGTCGATTATTTGTTCTCGTTCTGAACATAACTGATATAATTGTTTTCTGGAGTAAAACAAACGTCCAATCAATGAATAATTATTTTTTCGAAGTATACAAGGTTTCAATAACATACAAAACGGTAATGCCATGTCTATTTTTATTTGATTTTTACCATCGATTTGCTGAAGGAAACGGAACTAATTTTATTACATCGTTAAAAAAAGTCTAAATACTTTTCATGGTATTTAATTTCACACCATTTATACGGGTCAAAATAGTATACCCAATCAAGAAGGATTATAAATTATCATGAGGGAAACTGAACAATTAAAATTATTTCTGCAATACGACCACTTTCTTTTGGACATTATGTTTTGAGTTCGAACTCGTTTAAACCTTTTACATTTTACACCCTTTAGAAGCAAGAAAAACAAAACACATGCAAATGACATTTAAGAAACGAAGGAAAACAAAGAAAAGAGAACAACTACATACAATATAAAGACCTAAATAATAGTACAAATAAAAGTATGTTTATGCGCATAGCGTAAAGCTTTGTGGTGCAGAGCAGACTTTCTCATGAAAATGTGTGCAATTTCTTATCCTTCATTGGTTTTTTGCCAGTGGGAGACAAAACAAGACTAATAGAACCTGACCGTTAAATAATCGGTTTTGTTTTTTCTCTAATTAGCGTCTTGTGTGTTTATTTCAATTTATTTTGCGGTACATTTCGGCTATTTCTTTTGCGCCATTTTGCGTTAATGGAATAAATGTGGAAATGACGTCGTTGCTGCACAAAATCAAGCTTCTTGGAATTAGTAAAAACCCTTAAACATTGTGTTTAAATGTATTGATTCAATTCTGCATTGTTCAGCAATAGTTTAGCAGTACATTTCCTGTTGTGAGCACATTTTCTTTTAGTTTTATTAAGTAGAATACTGTGTTCTTTCAGTGAAGAACGCAATTTTAACTAGATTATAGAGCACGTTCTCGTTCAACGAGAGCTGTAACTCTTATACATAGATACAATTATTATTAATTAGATATTAAAGCATTGTTTATGACTTATTTGTAATTACATTCTTAGTTCCGCAAATCTTCCACAAAAAGTCCGAATTGTGCGTAAATTTTACGAAAGTTGAATGTGTGAATACGACGTAAAGTTTCCGTAAACGTTCTGTAAAAGATGCGAAAATGGTTCGTAAGGACTTCCACACATGTGGAATTTACGGAGACTTCGTGAATAAGGTCCTGGGTCTAAAATGTTTAGTTTAGGTAACGACAAAACAGCTTTGAATTAGAAAAAATAAATTGTTGTTAATATCATATCTCTTTTCCGTTACTATCGTTCACCATTACGTATACTTTTGCCAAATTTTCCTAGTCAAATATCTGTCTATACGAGCATTGTACATCACAAAATACTCAAAAACTAATATTCTTCAGACGAGGAGGTGCAATCTTACCATAAAGATGATGGTTAAAATGCAACAAAAATAATGACAAAAGATCATTCTACCAGTTTTTTTCTTCATCTGCCATCTTGAGATGGTAGTAACGTACGTTACTATAATCAGTTTAATACAAGCAAGTATGTTAAAAATCTAAAAATGACGTTGCCACAAAGAGTGTTGATCGTTTATGACGTTGATCACGAATACACGTTTTACACCCGGTGTAGACTCAAAGCGTTTTAGACACGTCATATAACTTCCTGTAAGGTTTGCTCGACTCCATTTTCCATTCCTGATATTGGCACACAAACACGTCGCATTATATAAACAAAATGTTACCAAAGATACCAAGGTTATCAATTAACAACGCCAGACACGCATTTCGTCTTATCAAGACTCGTCAATGGCGCTCAAACCCAAATAACATAAAGAAAAACATATAACATAAATGATTGTTTTGTATTTTTAATAAACGTTAGTCTTAAAGCGACTAATCCAGATGCTCTGGTATTTGTGTCTAGTTTTAGAAACATTACAGACCTTACAGGGGTGGTTCCCAGAGCTCCACCTACATAGCTGCCCAGCGCGCCTTTGGGTGACGGATAAGGGCGGCCGTCTCGTTTGGAGAAGGTTAGGTCATGGAAAGCCTTGTTGCGACTATAGTGGATAAGTTTTGTTCTGGAGACGTCAAACATCTGTTTTGTAGATTTCGGAAGCTCATCGTGGCTGCAGCTGTAGAAGGCTGTATTCTCGTTGATTGTTACCTTGTTCTAGTTCTAAATACAGATAAAATGCTTCTCCCTGGGCGTTAAGCAAACAATTGATCAATCAATAAACGCATGGTGTATTTGATACACACTTTACTCGCTTAAAGATAAGCAATTATTTGCACGTGCAACTGCCCTACTTATTTCCATAAAGATTTAATTAACAGCCATTTTAAATTAAACGGACATTCAAATGAAAACACGAGCATGTTATTATGTCTCGATCACGCAATTTGAGAAAATTCTTAATTGGACGCAACTGTTGGATGATTCTTTTTTCTTCAATATAAGACATACAGTCCAACAACACCACACTACTTACAACTCCATACCTTACAGCTCCACATAGATCCGGCTTTCTGTTGTATATAGTTTGTCTCAAGACAAGAAAATTCTCGTAAAACTGCAATCATGGTACGTCTTTATGTTATATTTAAATTTTTCGAAGTGCATTATAAAGCAAAATGTATTCTTTCTTTTTGGCAAATTAATTTTTGAAAATAAATTTTTACATTTTTTTCTAGAAAATATTCCAGAAAATTGATTTCGACAATCAATCAAAAATTTATTTCGTCGATGAAAGCGAACATATTATTGTTCTGTGTATTGCGACTTGACTAAAGTTACAAATGAAGTACACGTCTTACTGGGTAAGTTACACGTCTTACTGGGTAAATTACACGTCTTACTGGGTAAATTTCACGTCTTAATGGGTAAATTACACGCCTTACTAGGTAAATTACATGTCTTACTGGGTAAATTACACGTCTTAATGGGTAAATTTCACGTCTTAATGGGTAAATTACACGCCTTACTGAATAAATTACACATCTTACCAGGTAAATTAGACGTCTTACCAGATACATTACACGTCCTACCAGATACATTACACGTCTAAATTATAAGGAAATTCATTAAAGATAAAACAAGGCTAGTACATGTAATCACCGGTTACTTAATTTCCGTCATCTGTCATTCACACTAGAACGCTAGAGATCCTAGCTGTGTTTACAACTTGCATCCAAAAAAAGTTTTGTGCGCGTTTGAAAGAGATTTTGCAGCTTTCGTAATACTAATGTAACGACAGACAGCAGACATTCGGAACACTTATGTAACGATTGAGAACGTACCCAAGAAGATTCATATATAAATAACGTTCGCCACACAACGGGAACTACTCCAAAATACAGCGTTCTGCACACACCGATAGCTACTATGAAATACAGCGTTCTGCACACACCGAGAACTCCTGTAACATACTGCGTTCAGCACACACCGGGAACTACTCCAAAATACAGCGTTCTGCATACACCGGGAACTACACCGGAATACAGCATTCTGAATACACCGGGAACTACTCCACTAACAGCGTTCTGAATACACCGGGAACTAATCGTGGAGAATGGGAGATAACTCCATTGTCCCTAATTGAACAATAGTTATTGCTCTCTATCGTGGAGGTTTATTTGTATATGTTTATTCCCCAACCCATAGTTGGCGCGGTTTAAATTTTTTTTTCTTGTTTTCCTCAATGGAGACAAGATCAGCTAAAGGTAGAAGATTACCAGATCATCTTAAAGACTTTATAGTGCATGAAATGTCAATACACTCAGAGAATGACATTCCTTCTACTCTGATTCAGCTGATTAGAGGTGAAATCTTTATTTTATTGAACGTGGAAAAGGAGTTTATTCAATTTAGACAATCACACTTGCTAAATTTACTGTATTTGGCTGAGAAATTTCCATTCTCTGAAATTAAAGCTTATCATGCAGAAGTCCTTCGTGCTATCGAGAGAGGCTTAAAATCCTGGAATGACTCGTTTGCGGATGAGAAATATAGAACATTGGTAACACCTATATCATCTTCCAACGTGAAAATCGGTACATCGTTTGTGGTTCTTACCAAGCTGGAAATTGCCAAACTTCAGGTGATCATTTCGGAAAATTCGGTGATAAAAAGTTGTATCATTCCTGTCGAAAATGTGTGCGTAGAGGTAAAAACCCGTTCGATTCCGCCTGCAGACATCCAGCAAAATCTTGTACAGTGATAGAAAATACAGCCGAAAGTCAGAGTTGACTATTAGTATTTCAGTCTTTGAATATGTGTATTTTTAGTTATTTTAACTCATATGATGAAATTGTACATGTAAATATTGACCCTAAAATATCTGTACATGTAGGTACCAGCCAAGAGAAATAAGCTGAGTTAGATTTAAGTTCCCCTGCCAGGTCAGGTGTGTTTTTTCCTGAAAATTCAGGTGTGTCTTCTTTTACAGAGTGGAATGTGTGTTCCCCACTTTGTACCGATAATAGGGTCCTTAGTAATTTATTTCACTCAGAAGTCTCTTCCCCTGTTGATGCAGGTGTGCTTATTGATTTGGATTACGATATTCCCGCCCCTGAAAATGAAGGTGTGCCTACAGTTTTATCCACATTAGATGTGCTTCCCTCTGAATATGCAGGTGTGTCCCCTGATATGAGGGACTTTAAAGTTCTCCCCCCTCTTAGTGCAAGTGTGCCTATGGAATTGAAGTCAGATGTTCCTGCCCCTGAAAATGCAGGTGTGCCTAATGTTTTATGTACATTAGATGTGCTTCCCTATGAAAATGCAGGTGTGTTCCCCATTCCCATGAATTCTAAGGTACCTGTAGTCCCTCCTCTCGGTGCAGATCAACTCGTTCAAGACTTACCTTCTCTTGATCATCAAGATATTTCTATTGAGAAAGATATCTTTTATGAATTTTACCCTGATAATTTTTTTATTGAACATATAGACTCTGGGTATTGTAAAAATTGTAAAGTTAATAATTGTATGTGTAGATTTTCATGGTTCACTAAGCCAGCTGGACCATTATATTATGAATATGCTGATATTACCAAATATTTTTTGTTTGATGTTATTAATGATTTGTATACAACCAATGCTGATATTTTATTACATGACAGAGTGTTATTATCAGGGAAACCTAATTATGTTCATTGTAAGCTCAAGGTTGAAACAGATTTAAATATTTCAAAGTGGTATGAATATGCTACAGATTTTCATGACTCCAAAGTATTGCAGTTTTTAGAATTTGGTTGGCCTATCAATTTTACTAGTAATGTTTTGCCAAATCCGCCCATTAGGAATCAAGTACGATCAGAATTTGACAGTGACATTGAAAAGTTTATATCGGATGAGCTAGCTACAGGACACATTGCCGGTCCTTTTCTTGATAACCCTTTTCGTTTAACTCCGTCAGTGGCCCCCATTTTCTCTGTACCAAAAAAGGAGGGTGGCCGTAGAGTAATTGTAGATTGTTCATACGGAGGACCACAGTCAGTTAATGCTGGGATCGTTAAAGACTATTTTTTAGGGGAAGAATTAACTTTACAATACCCTCGTCATGAAAAATTCATTGAATTGCTATCAAAGTACGGTCGAGGCTGCCACATGTTTAAGATTGATCTTGCCAAGGCTTTTCGTCAATTTGCTATCGACCCCCACGATTACTTTTTACAGTGTTTTCGTTGGAAAGACTTTATCTATGTTGATAAAAGACTGATTTTTGGGATGCGTTCATCGCCACAAGCATGTCAAAGAATTACCAATTTAGTACATTTTATCCTTAGTAAGCATGACATTGATTCTATCAACTATCTCGATGATTTTGGAGGGGTTGCTTCCCCTGAGCATGCTTCTACCCTATACCATAAAACACTTTATATATTCAAGGAATTAGGTCTTAAGATTAGTGAGGATAAATGTGCATCCCCTTACCATATCATGGTTTTCTTAGGGAAAGAATACAATACAGAGCAAATGACAGTTGAAATTCCTAGTCAAAAATTAAGGGAAATAATTTATTTTGTGACACTATTTTTAAAACGGAAAAAGTGCACTAAACGACAATTGCAACAGCTTGTAGGAAAGCTAGCATTTGCAGCAGAATGTGTAAGAGGAGGCAGGTTATTTATCTCTAGACTTCTTGCTACCTTGAGAAAGTATAAGTACAATCATTACAGAATTTCTTTAGATAAGGAACTGCGAGCTGATATTAAGTGGTGGATTTCTTTTTTTGAAACTTTTAATGGAGTTAGTATAATTCCAGATGTAATTTGGAGTCATCCCGATACAATAATTTCAACTGATGCATGCTTGAGTGGCCTAGGAGGCATTAACTCTGATTCTTTAGAATATTTCCATTGTGACATTCCAGAAAAATTTGTTGAAGACCACATAGGAGTACTTGAAATGTTGGCCATCTATATATCTCTTAGATTGTGGTGCAAGGCCACTACCAATAGACGATTACAATTATATTGTGACAATCAAAGCGTTATAAGTATTTTAAACAGCGGAAAGGGTAGAGACCATAAAATGTTGCATATTGCAAGACAAATTTCTATGTTATCTGCGTTCAATAATGCGGAAATAAGACTTGTTTATATTCCCAGTACTGATAACCGGCTTGCAGATGCTTTGTCGCGTTGGAATCTTGGACAGAAGTACAGAAGAGACTTCTTAGATTTTCTTTCTACTCAAAGATTTGATTACAGAGAGTGTGTCATAAGCAACGTTTTGTTTGATGATATTTATGAAGTATAAGTTGACATTATTTTGTTTTTGCAGATTTTTACTCAAGAAGACATCTAATAGATACTGGCGTTAGATCTGTTAAGCGAGCTGCTTTCCGACCTGGAACGAGAAAGAATCTTCATACTCAGCTTGTGCATACTATGGATTTAAACCATTCACTTGCCGAAATGATGCTCTTTGCGGATTTGCCTATTTCTTATCTCTTAGTTTTGATAGCACGTCCTCCATTAAAAATTACTTATCAGGAGTCAAAACCTTTTGCAAACTTTTGGGTCATGAATTAGCAGTTTTTGAAAGTGTTGATTTAAAGCTAACTACCAAAGTCTAAGTTACCTATTTCTAGCATAGAGTTGAAATTATTAGTTAACACTTTAGATGTAAAAATTCCCTTACATGCTTGTATGTGGGTCTTTTTGACCTTTGCCTTTTTTGGAATGCTAAGAGCTTCTAATTTATTATGTACTTCTGTGCAAACTTACAAAGACTATGAACAATTAAATAGATGTGATGTACAATTTTCTTCCGAGGGCTTAAATTTGAACGTTAAATGGTCAAAAACCAGGCAAACTCATGAATTCTTACATGTCATTCCTTTAGCGACATGTCAAGATAGGAAGCTTTGCCCTGTTCATGCCTACCTTAATCTGTTAGAAGTTATCCCTGGTCTTCCTAAAAACCCAGTTTTAGGTCTTCCATCTCGTTCAGATGATTTATTTTTAATTCCCTTGTGCAAATACCAAATTTATTCTCTTTTCAACAATTATTAATTAAATGTGATACGGAGCCAGGCAATTACAGTTTACATTCACTTAGACACGGCGGTGCTACTCTTGCGGCTAAAGCAGGGGTTTCAGAATTGATGTAAAAGTCACATGGTGACTGGAGGAGTAATTGTTATGAAACTTATATTAAAAATGCAAAAGCCTCATCTTTTGCTGTGACCAAAGACATGTACAAAGTGTTATTTGCATAAAACTAATTGCTTTTCCTCCCCCTCTTACTCTAGTGTTTGGCTCTTTCTTGGCATTGGTGCTTTATGTTATATTAGATTAAGTATTGTGGATTAGACTTAATATGTTATGCATTGTGCATGTTATGATATAATGCTGATTTAATTATTATTAATAAAGCACCCTTCTCCAAACACTAGAGTCTCAATTGTGGAGAATGGGAGATAACTCCATTGTCCCTAATTGAACAATAGTTATTGCTCTCTATCGTGGAGGTTTATTTGTATATGTTTATTCCCCAACCCATAGTTGGCGCGGTTTAAAATTTTTTTTTTTTTTTGTTGGTTCTTTTCGATTCTTTTATTAATTTGGTTATTCTTGTATTATTATTATTATTATTATTATTTTTTTGTATTGGTGCTTTATGTTATATTAGATTAAGTATTGTGGATTAGACTTAATATGTTATGCATTGTGCATGTTATGATATAATGCTGATTTAATTATTATTAATAAAGCACCCTTCTCCAAACACTAGAGTCTCAATCCGAAATAAAACATTCATCAAACAACGGAATTGCTATTCATCAATATGTCGTTTACCAAACGACTGGAACTACTCCGAAATATTACGTTCATCAAACGCCGGGAATGACTCCGACACACAGCGCTTATTAAGCGCTAGGAACTACTCTGAAATGCAACGTTCACCAAACCCCGGGGGAAATTCTCGTAAAACTGCAGTGATACGTCTTTATGATATATTAGTTGAATTTAAACAGTATTAGACCTGTTTATGTGGTCAGTTGAATAATAATCAGTATTAGACATAAGATAGCAGAAATAGAAAGCATAGAAAATGTGCAGAGGAGAGCTACAAAACTTATCCCCTCGCTAAAAGGCATGGATTACCAACAAAGATTAAGGAAACTAAAAATGCCTACACTAAAGTACAGAAGACTGCGTGGGGATATGATTGAGACATTCAAGATTCTCAGGGGGATATATGACAAGGAAGTTACTGGCAATCTACTAGATCGAGACAACAACACAAGAACAAGAGGAAACAGCATGAAACTAAAGAAAAGATTTTGCCGGTTAAACCTCCGTAAATACTCATTTACCAACAGAGTAGTTGACCCCTGGAACAGCCTACCAGAATCTATAATTCAATCCAAGAATGTAAAGAGCTTTGAAATAGCACTAGACAAATTTTGGGAGACACAAGAGATTAAATATAGCTACAAAAAAGACCTGGATATTACATCAAAACCAGGAAGTTGCCAACATGACATTAACGAAGAGACCACAGAGATGGATATAGGGGCCTTGGGAGGCCTGCGTCCATAAACGGTTCCTACAGATTCCTACAGATAGACTTGTGTATGTTGTCACTTGTATGGTAAACAGTATTAGACCTGTGTATGTGGTCAGTTGCATAGAAATCAGTATTAGACCTGTTTATATGGTCAGTTGTATGCGTAGTCAGTATTAGATCCGTTAACTATGTTAGTTGTATGGTGATCAGCAGAAGATCTTTTCCCATTGTCACTTGTATGGTTATCAGTATTAGACCCCTTTATGTGGTCAGTTGTACAGTAATCAGTATATGACCTGTTTATGTGATCATTTTTATGGTGATCAGTATTAGACCTGTGTATGTGGTCAGTTGTATGGTAATAAATATTAGACCTGTTTATATGGTCAGTTGTATGGTAATAAATATTAGATCTGTTTACAGTGTTTGTTTTATGGTTATCAGCATAAGATCTTTTCACATTGTCACTTGTAATCAGTATTAAACCTGTATATGTGGTCAGTTGTATGGTAATCAGTATTGGACCTGTGTATGTGGTATCGTACATGGTAATCAGTATTAAACCGGTTTATGTGGTCAGATGTATGGTAATCAGTATAAGATCTGTATACGTGGTCACTTGTATGGTAATCAGTATGAGACCTGTTTATGTGGTTAGTTGTCTGGTAATCAGTTTAGACCTGTTATGCGGTTAGTAGTCTGGTAATCAGTATTAGACTTGTTTATGTGGTCAGTTGTATGGTAATCAGTATTAGACCTGTTTATGTGGTCACTTGTATGGTAATCAGTATTAGACCTGTTTATGCGGTTAGTTGTCTGGTAATCAGTATTAGACCTGTTTATGTAGTCAGTTGTATGGTAATCAGTATTAGACTTGTTTATGTGGTCAGTTGTATGGTAATCAGTATTAGACCTGTTTATGTGGTCACTTGTATGGTAATCAGTATTAGACCTGTTTATGCGGTTAGTTGTCTGGTAATCAGTATTAGACCTGTTTATGTAGTCAGTTGTATGGTAATCAGTATTAGACCTGTTTATGTGGTCACTTGTATGGTAATCAGTATTAGACCTGTTTATGCGGTTAGTTGTCTGGTAATCAGTATTAGAACTGTTTATGTGGTCAGTTTTATGGTCATCAGTATTAGACCTGTTTATGCGGTTAGTTGTGTTGTAATCAGTATTAAAACTGTTTATGTGATCAACTGTATGGTAATCAGTATTAGACCTGTTTGTGTGGTCACTTGTATGGCAATCAGTATTAGACCTGTTTATGCAGTTAGTTGTCTGGTAATCAGTATTAGACCTGTTAATGTGGTCAGTTGTATGGTAATCAGTATCAGACCTGTTTATATGGTCACTTGTATGGTAATCAGTATAAGACCTGTTTATGCGGTAAGTTGTATGATAATCAGTATTAGACCTGTTTATGTGGTCAGTTGTTTGGTCATCAGTATAACACCTGTGTATGTGGTCACTTGCATGGTAATCAGTATTAGACCTGTGTATGTGGTCACTTGTATTGCAATCAGTATTAGACCTGTTTATATGGTCAGTTGTATGGTAATCCGTATTAAACCTGTTTATGAGGTCAGTGTATGGTAATCAATAATTGGTTATTACATGTTTCTGGGAAGGACTGGGTTATCTTCCATGTGCAGATGAGTCACCTCTCACAAACACATGTTGCTTCACAAATATCATTGAAGCTAGTGACATGCTATTACAAGACACATTTTTTTTAAATTTATATACATAAAACATTTCACTCTAACATATGTCCTCTCACAAAGTCAAAAGTCACCTAAAAGATATAATTTACATCACACGTCTCTCAAGGACACATGTCATCTCTCACAAAAACTAAACTCTGGCACATTCCACACGTCATCTCAGACATGTCACTTGGAGTAATATTATCTCACATGACATCACACCGACACTTCTCACATGACATCACACTGACACATATCACAATGAGATATATCATCCCACAGCGACAGGTGTCACCGTACACAGTCTAGTCTTTTAAAACTAAGCAATTATTTTAATCATTTCATGTGCATATTTTATTTCAAGTAAACCATTTAACAGAGAGAGTAATCATATTGATTACAAAAGAATACAAAAGAATTGACATCATTTTCATTTCATAACTATTTATATTACAAGGTATCACCAATACACATAGACAGTAAAATACCTGATGTTATAACCAAGTCAGTGAATATGATACATGTACTGTAAATAAATTGTTGACTTGTCATTAAAATACACAAATATAACCAAGTCAGTGAATACGATACATGTACTGTAAATAAATTGCTGACTTGTCATTAGAATACACAAATATAACCAAGTCAGTGAACATGATACATGTACTGTAAGTAAATTGTTGACTTGTCATTAAAATACACAAATATAACCAAGTCTGTGAATATAATACATGTACTGTAAATAAATTGTTGACTTGTCATTAAAATACACAAATATAACCAAGTCAGTGAATATAATACATGTACTGTAAATAAATTGTTGACTTGTCATTAGAATACACAAATATAACCAAGTCTGTGAATATGATACATGTACTGTAAATAAATTGTTGACTTGTCATTAAAATACACAAATATAACCAAGTCTGTGAATATGATACATGTACTGTAAATAAATTGTTGACTTGTCATTAGAATACACAAATATAACCAAGTCAGTGAATATGAAACATGTACTGTAAATAAATTGTTGACTTGTCAGTAGAATACACAAATATAACCAAGTCAGTGAATATGATACATGTACTGTAAATAAATTGTTGACTTGTAATTTTAATCAAAATATACATTAAAATTGTTTACATTCAAGAAGTCCTACAATGATCAATCATTACTAGGACCTGTTCATGTAAAAATTATTTAACAGAGTAATTATATTGATTACAAAAAAAATACACAGAAACTGACATTACCTTTAAATAGTAACTATTTATATAACATGACTAATAATAGATATTTAGGTTACTAGGTCAAAAATTCTAAACATGTCGTGTCAGCTTTCATGCTATATTTGACATTTATTTAAGAGTTCATTAGACAGAATATTATCTATAATTCTTTACATTTTCACAATATTTGACATGATTTTTTAGTTCACATGTTACATGTAGTAATTTAATACATTGATACACATTGTTTACATCCAGTGATCAAAAACAACAGATAAGTCAGACATATGTAAACTACATGATCACTTCCTGGTGTCAATCAGAATATATTGTACTGTGGATTATTTATACTTTCTTATAAACATAAACATTGTCATGACAACCAATAACAACAGTTAAGTCAGACATATGTAAACTGCATGATCACTTCCTGGTGTCAATCAGAATATATTGTACTGTGGATTATTTATACTTTCTTATAAACATAAAGATTGTCATAGCGACCAATAACAACAGATAAGTCAGACATATGTAAACTACAGGATCACTTCCTGGTGTCAATCAGAATATATTGTAATGTGGATTAATTATACTTTCTTATAAACATAAACATTGTCATGACAACCAATAACAACAGTTAAGTCAGACATATGTAAACTACATGATCACTTCCTGGTGTCAATCAGAATATATTGTACTGTGGATTATTTATACTTTCTTATAAACATAAACATTGTCATGACGACCAATAACAACTGATTTAGACAGTGAATTATAACATATGTATGGATACCGACCAGATGGTGGTGGTATCTGTGTAATAATAACCTGACTCTGTTTACCATCAGGACTAATCCTGAGTACATTGTTAGACTCATCACATATAACAAGTAGATGTCCTTCATCATCTGTTGTAATTCCCCATGGTCTACTCATGTTAGGATCAGTAAATGTAAACAAAGTGTTCCCCACTGTATCAATACAGTACAACTTATTACTGTAAGTATAGTAGATACGTCCTGCCTCACCACCACAGATATAGAAAGGTAATACACCCACTGTTATTGTACGTGTTACCTCCCCTGACATGTTCATTACCTTTATTGTGTCATCACCACAGCCTACAAACAGCTGGTTATCTCTGTACATGATACCACGACACCACACCTTTACATCAATACGTTGTATAACTTGTCTCTGTCTGACATCTACTATGATCACTACAGTAGTAGTATATAATAATGTAACAGCTACAGTGTTGTTGTCTACTACAGCTATACGCCATGGTTTACCAGGTAATGGAATGGTATGTTGTTGTTGTCCTGTTATATCACATGTTACTAATTGATAACCACTCACATCAGCTATAACTAACACATCATGTAACACCTTTATATCACTGATCTTCTCTAAATTGACCTTGAAGTTAGAATCCAGTGAATACATGTCCTGTACATGTTGTACAATGTGATCTGTTGATTCCCTGTGTTGATTGTTACAGTCCTGACACATAGATCTCTGACAGCCATGACACCAGTATACAGATGGTTCCTTGTCACAGACATGACACCTGTAAAGGATTTATATAAATGAAATATCACAATTCTGATATAAAAAATAAATGAACTTGAAATTATATTAAGAAAACAAAACACCATGTTTTGTACGCTACATTCAAATAGATCAAAGGATGACCTCAAATCAGCATTAATTCATATAAATACAATATCCTTATGAATCCACCTATTATAGTGTACAATTATATAGTAAACATAATAAAATAAACTTGAATGCTTAAACCTGTGTGTTAGTTACAATGTCTGTATTTGAATAGGTCATATGATGACACCTTGACTGCTTAAACTTGTGTGTTAGTTACAATGTCTGTATTTAAATAGGTCACATGATGACAACTTGAAGGCTTAAACCCGTGTGTTAGTTACAATGTCTGTATTTAAATAGGTCACATGATGACAACTTGAATGCTAAAACCTGTGTGTTAGTTACAATGTCTGTATTTAAATAGGTCACATGATGACAACTTGAAGGCTTAAACCCGTGTGTTAGTTACAATGTCTGTATTTAAATAGGTCACATGATGACAACTTGAATGCTTAAACCTGTGTGTTAGTTACAATGTCTGTATTTAAATAGGTCACATGATGACAACTTGAATGCATAAACCTGTGTGTTAGTTACAATGTCTGTATTTAAATAGGTCACATGATGACAACTTTAATGCTTAAACCTGTGTGTTAGTTACAATGTCAGTATTTAAATAGGTCATATGATGACACCTTGACTGCTTAAACTTGTGTTATCAGTTACAATGTCGGTATTTAAATAGGTCATATGATGACAACTTGAAAACTAAAACTTGTGTGTTAGCTACAATATATGTATATAAATAGGTCACATGATGACAACTTGAATGCTAAAACCTGCGAGTTAGTAACAATGTCTGTATTTAAATAGGTCACATGATGACAACTTGAATGCTTAAACCTGTGTGTTAGTTGCAATGACTGTATTTAAATAGGTCAAATGATGACAACTTTAATGCTAAAACCTGCGAGTTAGTAACAATGTCTGTATTTAAATAGGTCACATGATGACAACTTGAATGCTTAAACCTATGTGTTAGTTACAATGACTAATTAAATAGGTCACATGATGACAACTTGAATGCTCAAACCTGCGAGTTAGTAACAATGTCGGTATTTAAATAGGTCATATGATGACAACTTGAATCCTAAAACTTGTGTGTTAGTTACAATGTCTGTATTTAAACAGGTCACATGATGACAACTTGAAGGCTTAAACCTGTGTGTTAGTTACAATGTCTGTATTTAAATAGGTCACATGATGACAACTTGAAGGCTAAAACCTGTGTGTTAGTTACAATGTCGGTATTTAAATAGGTCATATGATGACAACTTGAATCCTAAAACTTGTGTGTTAGTTACAATGTCTGTATTTAAACAGGTCACATGATGACAACTTGAAGGCTTAAACCTGTGTGTTAGTTACAATGTCGGTATTTAAATAGGTCATATGATGACAACTTGAATCCTAAAACTTGTGTGTTAGTTACAATGTCTGTATTTAAACATGTCACATGATGACAATTTGAAGGCTTAAACCTGTGTGTTAGTTACAATGTCTGTATTTAAATAGGTCACATGATGACAACTTGAAGGCTAAAACCTGTGTGTTAGTTACAATGTCTGTATTTAAATAGGTCACATGATGACAACTTGAAGGCTAAAACCTGTGTGTTAGTTACAATGTCGGTATTTAAATAGGTCATATGATGACAACTTGAATCCTAAAACTTGTGTGTTAGTTACAATGTCTGTATTTAAACATGTCACGTGATGACAATTTGAAGGCTTAAACCTGTGTGTTAGTTACAATGTCTGTATTTAAATAATTCACCTGATGACAACTTTAATGCTTAAACCTGTGTGTTAGTTTGAATGTCTGTATATAAATAGGTCACATGATGACAACTTGAATGCTAAAACCTGTGTGTAAGTAACAATGTCTGTATATAAATAGGTCATATGATGACAACTTGAATGCTAAAACCTGTGTGTTAGTTACAATGTCTGTATTTAAATAAGTAACATGATGACAACTTGAATGCTAAAACCTGTGCGTTAGTTACAATGTCTGTATTTAAATAGGTCACATGATGACAACTTGAATGCTAAAACCTGTGTGTTAGTTACAATATCTGTATTTAAATAGGTCACATGATGACAACTTGAATGCTTAAACCTGTGTGTTAGTTACAATGTCTGCATATAAATAGGTCACTCAATGACAACTTGAATTTTTAAACCTGTGTGTTTGTTACAATGTCTGTATTTAAATAGGTCACATGATGACAACTTAAATGCTTAAACCTGTGTGGTAGTAACAATGTCTGTTTTTAAATATGTCATATGATGACAACTTGAATGCTTAAACCTGTGTGTTAGTTACAATGTCTGTATTTAAATAGGTCACATGATGACAACTTAAATGCTTAAACCTGTGTGGTAGTAACAAAGTCTGTATTTAAATATGTCATATGATGACAACTTGAATGCTTAAACCTGAGTGTTAGTTACAATGTCTGTATTTAAATAAGTAACATGATAACAACTTGAATGCTTAAACCTGTGTGTTAGTTACAAGGTCTGTATTTAAATAGGTCACATGATGACAACTTAAATGCTTAAACCTGTGTGGTAGTAACAATGTCTGTATTTAAATAGGTCACATGATGACAACTTGAATGCTTAAACCTGTGTGTTAGTTACAATGTCTGTATTTAAATAATTCACATGATGACAACTTGAATGCTTAAACCTGTGTGTTAGTTACAATGTCTGTATATAAATAGGTCACATGATGACAACTTAAATGCTTAAACCCGTGTGTTAGTTACAATGTCTGTATTTAAATAGGTCACATGATGACAACTTGAATGTTAAAACCTGTGTGTTAGTTATAATGTCTGTATTTAAATAGGTCACATGATGACAACTTGAATGCTAAAACCTGTGTGTTAGTTACAATGTCTGTATTTAAATACGTCATATGATTAGAACTTGAATGCTTAAACCTGTGTGTTAGTTACAATGTCTGTATTTAAATATGTCATATGATGACAACTTGAATGCTTAAACCTGAGTGTTAGTTACAATGTCTGTATTTAAATAGGTCATATGATTAGAACTTGAATGCTTAAACCTGTGTGTTAGTTACAATGTCTGTATTTAAATACGTCATATGATTAGAACTTGAATGCTTAAACCTGTGTGTTAGTTACAATGTCTGTATTTAAATATGTCATATGATGACAACTTGAATGCTTAAACCTGAGTGTTAGTTACAATGTCTGTATTTAAATAGGTCATATGATTAGAACTTGAATGCTTAAACCTGTGTGTTAGTTACAATGTCTGTATTTAAATAGGTGACATGATGACAAGTTGAATGCTTAAACCTGTGCGTTAGTTACAATGTCTGTATATAAATAGGTCACATGATGACAACTTGAATGCTAAAACCTGTGTGTTAGTTACAATGTCTGTATTTAAATAGGTCATATGACAACTTGAATGCTTAAACCTGAGTGTTAGTTACAATGTCTGTATTTAAATAGGTCACCTGATGACAACTTTAATGCTTAAACCTGTGTGTTAGTTTGAATGTCTGTATATAAATAGGTCACATGATGACAACTTGAATGCTAAAACCTGTGTGTAAGTAACAATGTCTGTATTTAAATAGGTCACATCATGACAACTTGAATGCTAAAACCTGTGTGTTAGTTACAATGTCTGTATTTAAATAAGTAACATGATGACAACTTGAATGCTAAAACCTGTGTGTTAGTTACAATGTCTGTATTTAAATAGGTCACATGATGACAACTTGAATGCTAAAACCTGTGTGTTAGTTACAATATCTGTATTTAAATAGGTCACATGATGACAACTTGAATGCTTAAACCTGTGTGTTAGTTACAATGTCTGCATATAAATAGGTCCCTCAATGACAACTTGAATGCTTAAACCTGTGTGTTTGTTACAATGTCTGTATTTAAATAGGTCACATGATGACAACTTAAATGCTTAAACCTGTGTGGTAGTAACAATGTCTGTTTTTAAATATGTCATATGATGACAACTTGAATGCATAAACCTGTGTGTTAGTTACAATGTCTGTATTTAAATAGGTCACATGATGACAACTTAAATGCTTAAACCTGTGTGGTAGTAACAAAGTCTGTATTTAAATATGTCATATGATGACAACTTGAATGCTTAAACCTGAGTGTTAGTTACAATGTCTGTATTTAAATAAGTAACATGATAACAACTTGAATGCTTAAACCTGTGTGTTAGTTACAAGGTCTGTATTTAAATAGGTCACATGATGACAACTTAAATGCTTAAACCTGTGTGGTAGTAACAATGTCTGTATTTAAATAGGTCACATGATGACAACTTGAATGCTTAAACCTGTGTGTTAGTTACAATGTCTGTATTTAAATAATTCACCTGATGACAACTTGAATGCTTAAACCTGTGTGTTAGTTTGAATGTCTGTATATAAATAGGTCACATGATGACAACTTAAATGCTTAAACCCGTGTGTTAGTTACAATGTCTGTATTTAAATAGGTCACATGATGACAACTTGAATGTTAAAACCTGTGTGTTAGTTATAATGTCTGTATTTAAATAGGTCACATGATGACAACTTGAATGCTAAAACCTGTGTGTTAGTTACAATGTCTGTATTTAAATAGGTCATATGATTAGAACTTGAATGCTTAAACCTGTGTGTTAGTTACAATGTCTGTATTTAAATAGGTGACATGATGACAAGTTGAATGCTTAAACCTGTGCGTTAGTTACAATGTCTGTATATAAATAGGTCACATGATGACAACTTGAATGCTAAAACCTGTGTGTTAGTTACAATGTCTGTATTTAAATAGGTCATATGACAACTTGAATGCTTAAACCTGAGTGTTAGTTACAATGTCTGTATTTAAATAGGTCACATGATGACAACTTGAATGCTTAAACCTGTGTGTTAGTTACAATGACTGTATTTAAATAGGTCAAATGATGACAACTTTAATGCTAAAACCTGCGAGTTAGTAACAATGTCTGTATTTAAATAGGTCACATGATGACAACTTGAATGCTTAAACCTATGTGTTAGTTACAATGACTGTAATTAAATAGGTCACATGATGACAACTTGAATGCTCAAACCTGCGAGTTAGTAACAATGTCGGTATTTAAATAGGTCATATGATGACAACTTGAATCCTAAAACTTGTGTGTTAGTTACAATGTCTGTATTTAAACAGGTCACATGATGACAACTTGAAGGCTTAAACCTGTGTGTTAGTTACAATGTCTGTATTTAAATAGGTCACATGATGACAACTTGAAGGCTAAAACCTGTGTGTTAGTTACAATGTCGGTATTTAAATAGGTCATATGATGACAACTTGAATCCTAAAACTTGTGTGTTAGTTACAATGTCTGTATTTAAACAGGTCACATGATGACAACTTGAAGGCTTAAACCTGTGTGTTAGTTACAATGTCGGTATTTAAATAGGTCATATGATGACAACTTGAATCCTAAAACTTGTGTGTTAGTTACAATGTCTGTATTTAAACATGTCACATGATTACAATTTGAAGGCTTAAACCTGTGTGTTAGTTACAATGTCTGTATTTAAATAGGTCACATGATGACAACTTGAAGGCTAAAACCTGTGTGTTAGTTACAATGTCTGTATTTAAATAGGTCACATGATGACAACTTGAAGGCTAAAACCTGTGTGTTAGTTACAATGTCGGTATTTAAATAGGTCATA
This sequence comes from Limnoperna fortunei, assembly GCA_944474755.1. NCBI lineage: Eukaryota > Metazoa > Mollusca > Bivalvia > Mytilida > Modiolidae > Limnoperna > Limnoperna fortunei. The sequence continues at coordinate 7,055,591 of OX104119.1, read as the reverse complement.
TGATGACAACTTGAATCCTAAAACTTGTGTGTTAGTTACAATGTCTGTATTTAAACATGTCACATGATGACAATTTGAAGGCTTAAACCTGTGTGTTAGTTACAATGTCTGTATTTAAATAGGTCACATGATGACAACTTGAAGGCTAAAACCTGTGTGTTAGTTACAATGTCTGTATTTAAATAGGTCACATGATGACAACTTAAATGCTTAAACCTGTGTGGTAGTAACAATGTCTGTACTTAAATAGGTCACATGATGACAACTTGAATGCTTAAACCTGTGTGTTAGTTACAATGTCTGTATTTAAATAATTCACCTGATGACAACTTTAATGCTTAAACCTGTGTGTTAGTTTGAATGTCTGTATATAAATAGGTCACATGATGACAACTTGAATGCTAAAACCTGTGTGTAAGTAACAATGTCTGTATTTAAATAGGTCACATGATGACAACTTGAATGCTAAAACCTGTGTGTTAGTTACAATGTCTGTATTTAAATAAGTAACATGATGACAACTTGAATGCTAAAACCTGTGTGTTAGTTACAATGTCTGTATTTAAATAGGTCACATGATGACAACTTGAATGCTAAAACCTGTGTGTTAGTTACAATATCTGTATTTAAATAGGTCACATGATGACAACTTGAATGCTTAAACCTGTGTGTTAGTTACAATGTCTGCATATAAATAGGTCACTCAATGACAACTTGAATGCTTAAACCTGTGTGTTTGTTACAATGTCTGTATTTAAATAGGTCACATGATGACAACTTAAATGCTTAAACCTGTGTGGTAGTAACAATGTCTGTTTTTAAATATGTCATATGATGACAACTTGAATGCTTAAACCTGTGTGTTAGTTACAATGTCTGTATTTAAATAGGTCACATGATGACAACTTAAATGCTTAAACCTGTGTGGTAGTAACAAAGTCTGTATTTAAAAATGTCATATGATGACAACTTGAATGCTTAAACCTGAGTGTTAGTTACAATGTCTGTATTTAAATAAGTAACATGGTAACAACTTGAATGCTTAAACCTGTGTGTTAGTTACAAGGTCTGTATTTAAATAGGTCACATGATGACAACTTAAATGCTTAAACCTGTGTGGTAGTAACAATGTCTGTATTTAAATAGGTCACATGATGACAACTTGAATGCTTAAACCTGTGTGTTAGTTACAATGTCTGTATTTAAATAATTCACCTGATGACAACTTGAATGCTTAAACCTGTGTGTTAGTTTGAATGTCTGTATATAAATAGGTCACATGATGACAACTTAAATGCTTAAACCCGTGTGTTAGTTACAATGTCTGTATTTAAATAGGTCACATGATGACAACTTGAATGTTAAAACCTGTGTGTTAGTTATAATGTCTGTATTTAAATAGGTCACATGATGACAACTTGAATGCTAAAACCTGTGTGTTAGTTACAATGTCTGTATTTAAATACGTCATATGATTAGAACTTGAATGCTTAAACCTGTGTGTTAGTTACAATGTCTGTATTTAAATATGTCATATGATGACAACTTGAATGCTTAAACCTGAGTGTTAGTTACAATGTCTGTATTTAAATAGGTCATATGATTAGAACTTGAATGCTTAAACCTGTGTGTTAGTTACAATGTCTGTATTTAAATAGGTGACATGATGACAAGTTGAATGCTTAAACCTGTGCGTTAGTTACAATGTCTGTATATAAATAGGTCACATGATGACAACTTGAATGCTAAAACCTGTGTGTTAGTTACAATGTCTGTATTTAAATAGGTCATATGACAACTTGAATGCTTAAACCTATGTGTTAGTTACATTGTCTGTATTTAAATAGGTCACATGATGACAACTTGACTGCTTAAACCTGAGTGTTAGTTACAATGTCTGTATTTAAATAGGTCACATGATGACAACTTGAATGCTTAAACCTGTGTGTTAGTTACAAAGTCTGTATTTAAATAGGTCACATGATGACAACTTGAATGCTTAAACCTGTGTGTTAGTTACAAAGTCTGTATTTAAATAGGTCACATGATGACAACATGAATGCTGAAACCTGTGTGTTAGTTACAAAGTCTGTATTTAAATAGGTCACATGATGACAACTTGAATGCTTAAACCTGTGTGTTAGTTACAAAGTCTGTATTTAAATAGGTCACATGATGACAACTTGAATGCTTAAACCTTGTGTTAGTTACAATGTCTGTATTTAAACAGGTCACATGATGACAACTTGAAGGCTTAAACCTGTGTGTTAGTTACAATGTCGGTATTTAAATAGGTCATATGATGACAACTTGAATCCTAAAACTTGTGTGTTAGTTACAATGTCTGTATTTAAACATGTCACATGATGACAACTTGAAGGCTTAAACCTGTGTGTTAGTTACAATGTCTGTATTTAAATAGGTCGCATGATGACAACTTGAAGGCTAAAACCTGTGTGTTAGTTACAATGTCTGTATTTAAATAGGTCACATGATGACAACTTAAATGCTTAAACCTGTGTGGTAGTAACAATGTCTGTATTTAAATAGGTCACATGATGACAACTTGAATGCTTAAACATGTGTGTTAGTTACAATGTCTGTATTTAAATAATTCACCTGATGACAACTTGAATGCTTAAACCTTGTGTTAGTTACAATGTCTGTATTTAAATAGGTCACATGATGACAACTTGAATGCTAAAACCTATGTGTGTAAGTAACAATGTCTGTATTTAAATAGGTCACATGATGACAACTTGAATGCTAAAACCTGTGTGTTAGTTACAATGTCTGTATTTAAATAGGTCACATGATGACAACTTGAATGCTAAAACCTGTGTGTTAGTTACAATATCTGTATTTAAATAGGTCACATGATGACAACTTGAATGCTTAAACCTGTGTGTTAGTTACAATGTCTGTATATAAATAGGTCACTCAATGACAACTTGAATGCTTAAACCTGTGTGTTAGTTACAATGTCTGTATTTAAATAGGTCACATGATGACAACTTAAATGCTTAAACCTGTGTGGTAGTAACAATGTCTGTTTTTAAATAGGTCATATGATGACAACTTGAATGCTTAAACCTGTGTGTTAGGTACAATGTCTGTATTTAAATAGGTCACATGATGACAACTTAAATGCTTAAACCTGTGTGGTAGTAACAAAGTCTGTATTTAAATATGTCATATGATGACAACTTGAATGCTTAAACCTGAGTGTTAGTTACAATGTCTGTATTTAAATAAGTAACATGATAACAACTTGAATGCTTAAACCTGTGTGTTAGTTACAATGTCTGTATTTAAATAGGTCACATGATGACAACTTAAATGCTTAAACCTGTGTGGTAGTAACAATGTCTGTATTTAAATAGGTCACATGATGACAACTTGAATGCTTAAACCTGTGTGTTAGTTACAATGTCTGTATTTAAATAATTCACCTGATGACAACTTGAATGCTTAAACCTGTGTGTTAGTTTGAATGTCTGTATATAAATAGGTCACATGATGACAACTTGAATGCTTAAACCTGTGTGTTAGTTACAATGTCTGTATTTAAATAGGTCACATGATGACAACTTGAATGTTAAAACCTGTGTGTTAGTTATAATGTCTGTATTTAAATAGGTCACATGATGACAACTTGAATGCTAAAACCTGTGTGTTAGTTACAATGTCTGTATTTAAATATGTCATATGATTAGAACTTGAATGCTTAAACCTGTGTGTTAGTTACAATGTCTGTATTTAAATATGTCATATGATGACAACTTGAATGCTTAAACCTGAGTGTTAGTTACAATGTCTGTATTTAAATAGGTCATATGATTAGAACTTGAATGCTTAAACCTGTGTGTTAGTTACAATGTCTGTATTTAAATTGGTGACATGATGACAAGTTGAATGCTTAAACCTGTGCGTTAGTTACAATGTCTGTATATAAATAGGTCACATGATGACAACTTGAATGCTAAAACCTGTGTGTTAGTTACAATGTCTGTATTTAAATAGGTCATATGACAACTTGAATGCTTAAACCTGTGTGTTAGTTACATTGTCTGTATTTAAATAGGTCACATGATGACAACTTGACTGCTTAAACCTGAGTGTTAGTTACAATGTCTGTATTTAAATAGGTCACATGATGACAACTTGAATACTTAAACCTGTGTGTTAGTTACAAAGTCTGTATTTAAATAGGTCACATGATGACAACTTGAATGCTTAAACCTGTGCGTTAGTTAAAAAGTCTGTATTTAAATAGGTCACATGATGACAACATGAATGCTTAAACCTGTGTGTTAGTTACGAAATCTGTATTTAAATAGGTCACATGATGACAACTTGAATGCTTAAACCTGTGTTTTAGTTACAAAGTCTGTATTTAAATAGGTCACATGATGACAACTTGAATGCTTAAACCTTGTGTTAGTTACAATGTCTGTATTTAAATAGGTCACATGATGACAACTTGAAAGCTTCAACCTGTGTGAAAGTTACAATGTCTGTATTTAAATAGGTCACATGATGACAACTTGAATGCATAAACCTTGTGTTAGTTACAATGTCTGTATTTAAATAGGCCATATGATGACAACTTGAATGCTTAAACCTGTGTGTTAGTTACAATGTCTGCATTTAAAAAGGTCATATGATGACAACTTGAATGCTTAAACCTGTGTGTTAGTTACAATGTCTGCATTTAAATAGGTCACATGATGACAACTTGAAGGCTTAAACCTGTGTGTTAGTTTGAATGTCTGTATAGAAATAGGTCACATGCTGACAACTTAAATTCTTAAACCTGTGTGTTAGTTACAAAGTCTGTATTTAAATAGGTCACATGATGACAACTTGAATGCTTAAACCTTGTGTTAGTTACAAAGTCTGTATTTAAATAGGTCATATGATGACAACTTGAATGCTTAAACCTGTGTGTTAGTTACAATGTCTGCATTTAAATAGGTCACATGATGACAACTTGAAGGCTTAAACCTGTGTGTTAGTTACAATGTCTGTATTTAAATAGGTCACATGATGACAACTTGAATGCTTAAACTTGTGTGTTAGTTACAATGTCTGTATTTAAATTAGTGACATGATGACAAGTTGAATGCTTAAGCCTTTGTGTTAGTTACAATGTCTGTATTTAAATAGGTCACATGATGACAACTTGAATGCTAAAACCTGTGTGTTAGTTACAATTTCTGTATTTAAACAGGTCACATGATGACAACTTGAAGGCTTAAACCTGTGTGTTACTAGTAGTTACAATGTCTGTATTTAAATAGGTCACATCATGACAACTTGAATGCTAACACCTGTGTGTTAGTTACAATGTCTGTATTTAAATAGGTCACATGATGACAACTGAAATGCTTAAACCTGTGTGGTAGTAACAATGTCTGTATTTAAATAGGTCACATGATGACAACTTGAATGCTTAAACCTGTGTGTTAGTTACAATGTCTGCATTTAAATAATTCACCTGATGACAACTTGAATGCTTAAACCTGTGTGTTAGTTACAATGTCTGTATTAAAATAGGTCATTTAATTATAACTTGAATGCTTAAACCTGTGTGTTAGTTACAATGTCTGCATTTAAAAAGGTCATATGATGACAACTTGAATGCTTAAACCTGTGTGTTAGTTACAATGTCTGCATTTAAATAGGTCACATGATGACAACTTGAAGGCTTAAACCTGTGTGTTAGTTACAATGTCTGTATTTAAATAGGTCACATGATGACAACTTGAATGCTTAAACCTGTGTGTTAGTTACAATGTCTGTATTTAAATAGGTCACATAATGACAACTTGAATGCTTAAACCTGTGTGTTAGTTACAATGTCTGTATTTAAATAGGTCATATGATGACAACTGGAAGGATTAAACCTGTGTGTTAGTTACAATGTCTGTATTTAAATAGGTCACATAATGACAACTTGAATGCTTAAACCCGTGTGTTAGTTACAATGTCTGTATTTAAATAGGTCACATGCTGACAACTTAAATTCTTAAACCTGTGTGTTAGTTACAAAGTCTGTATTTAAATAGGTCACATGATGACAACTTGAATGCTTAAACCTTGTGTTAGTTACAAAGTCTGTATTTAAATAGGTCATATGATGACAACATGAATGCTTAAACCTGTGTGTTAGTTACGAAATCTGTATTTAAATAGGTCACATGATGACAACTTGAATGCTTAAACCTGTGTTTTAGTTACAAAGTCTGTATTTAAATAGGTCACATGATGACAACTTGAATGCTTAAACCTGTGTGTTAGTTACAATGTCTGTATTTAAATAGGTCACATGATGACAACTTGAAAGCTTCAACCTGTGTGTAAGTTACAATGTCTGTATTTAAATAGGTCACATGATGACAACTTGAATGCATAAACCTTGTGTTAGTTACAATGTCTGTATTTAAATAGGCCATATGATGACAACTTGAATGCTTAAACCTGTGTGTTAGTTACAATGTCTGTATTTAAATAGGTCATATGATGACAACTTGAATGCTTAAACCTGTGTGTTAGTTACAATGTCTGCATTTAAATAGGTCACATGATGACAACTTGAAGGCTTAAACCTGTGTGTTAGTTTGAATGTCTGTATAGAAATAGGTCACATGCTGACAACTTAAATTCTTAAACCTGTGTGTTAGTTACAATGTCTGTATTTAAATAGGTCACATGATGACAACTTGAATGTTAAAACCTGTGTGTTAGTTATAATGTCTGTATTTAAATAGGTCACATGATGACAACTTGAATGCTAAAACCTGTGTGTTAGTTACAATGTCTGTATTTAAATACGTCATATGATTAGAACTTGAATGCTTAAACCTGTGTGTTAGTTACAATGTCTGTATTTAAATATGTCATATGATGACAACTTGAATGCTTAAACCTGAGTGTTAGTTACAATGTCTTTATTTAAATAGGTCATATGATTAGAACTTGAATGCTTAAACCTGTGTGTTAGTTACAATGTCTGTATTTAAATAGGTGACATGATGACAAGTTGAATGCTTAAACCTGTGCGTTAGTTACAATGTCTGTATATAAATAGGTCACATGATGACAACTTGAATGCTAAAACCTGTGTGTTAGTTACAATGTCTGTATTTAAATAGGTCATATGACAACTTGAATGCTTAAACCTATGTGTTAGTTACATTGTCTGTATTTAAATAGGTCACATGATGACAACTTGACTGCTTAAACCTGAGTGTTAGTTACAATGTCTGTATTTAAATAGGTCACATGATGACAACTTGAATACTTAAACCTGTGTGTTAGTTACAAAGTCTGTATTTAAATAGGTCACATGATGACAACTTGAATGCTTAAACCTGTGTGTTAGTTACAAAGTCTGTATTTAAATAGGTCACATGATGACAACATGAATGCTGAAACCTGTGTGTTAGTTACAAAGTCTGTATTTAAATAGGTCACATGATGACAACTTGAATGCTTAAACCTGTGTGTTAGTTACAAAGTCTGTATTTAAATAGGTCACATGATGACAACTTGAATGCTTAAACCTTGTGTTAGTTACAAAGTCTGTATTTAAATAGGTCATATGATGACAACATGAATGCTTAAACCTGTGTGTTAGTTACGAAATCTGTATTTAAATAGGTCACATGATGACAACTTGAATGCTTAAACCTGTGTTTTAGTTACAAAGTCTGTATTTAAATAGGTCACATGATGACAACTTGAATGCTTAAACCTTGTGTTAGTTACAATGTCTGTATTTAAATAGGTCACATGATGACAACTTGAAAGCTTCAACCTGTGTGTTAGTTACAATGTCTGTATTTAAATAGGTCACATGATGACAACTTGAATGCATAAACCTTGTGTTAGTTACAATGTCTGTATTTAAATAGGCCATATGATGACAACTTGAATGCTTAAACCTGTGTGTTAGTTACAATGTCTGCATTTAAAAAGGTCATATGATGACAACTTGAATGCTTAAACCTGTGTGTTAGTTACAATGTCTGCATTTAAATAGGTCACATGATGACAACTTGAAGGCTTAAACCTGTGTGTTAGTTTGAATGTCTGTATAGAAATAGGTCACATGCTGACAACTTAAATTCTTAAACCTGTGTGTTAGTTACAATGTCTGTATTTAAATAGGTCACATGATGACAACTTGAATGTTAAAACCTGTGTGTTAGTTATAATGTCTGTATTTAAATAGGTCACATGATGACAACTTGAATGCTAAAACCTGTGTGTTAGTTACAATGTCTGTATTTAAATACGTCATATGATTAGAACTTGAATGCTTAAACCTGTGTGTTAGTTACAATGTCTGTATTTAAATATGTCATATGATGACAACTTGAATGCTTAAACCTGAGTGTTAGTTACAATGTCTGTATTTAAATAGGTCATATGATTAGAACTTGAATGCTTAAACCTGTGTGTTAGTTACAATGTCTGTATTTAAATAGGTGACATGATGACAAGTTGAATGCTTAAACCTGTGCGTTAGTTACAATGTCTGTATATAAATAGGTCACATGATGACAACTTGAATGCTAAAACCTGTGTGTTAGTTACAATGTCTGTATTTAAATAGGTCATATGACAACTTGAATGCTTAAACCTATGTGTTAGTTACATTGTCTGTATTTAAATAGGTCACATGATGACAACTTGAATGCTTAAACCTGTGTGTTAGTTACAATGTCTGTATTTAAATAGGTCACATGATGACAACTTGAATACTTAAACCTGTGTGTTAGTTACAAAGTCTGTATTTAAATAGGTCACATGATGACAACTTGAATGCTTAAACCTGTGTGTTAGTTACAAAGTCTGTATTTAAATAGGTCACATGATGACAACATGAATGCTGAAACCTGTGTGTTAGTTACAAAGTCTGTATTTAAATAGGTCACATGATGACAACTTGAATGCTTAAACCTGTGTGTTAGTTACAAAGTCTGTATTTAAATAGGTCACATGATGACAACTTGAATGCTTAAACCTTGTGTTAGTTACAATGTCTGTATTTAAACAGGTCACATGATGACAACTTGAAGGCTTAAACCTGTGTGTTAGTTACAATGTCGGTATTTAAATAGGTCATATGATGACAACTTGAATCCTAAAACTTGTGTGTTAGTTACAATGTCTGTATTTAAACATGTCACATGATGACAACTTGAAGGCTTAAACCTGTGTGTTAGTTACAATGTCTGTATTTAAATAGGTCGCATGATGACAACTTGAAGGCTAAAACCTGTGTGTTAGTTACAATGTCTGTATTTAAATAGGTCACATGATGACAACTTAAATGCTTAAACCTGTGTGGTAGTAACAATGTCTGTATTTAAATAGGTCACATGATGACAACTTGAATGCTTAAACATGTGTGTTAGTTACAATGTCTGTATTTAAATAATTCACCTGATGACAACTTGAATGCTTAAACCTTGTGTTAGTTACAATGTCTGTATTTAAATAGGTCACATGATGACAACTTGAATGCTAAAACCTATGTGTGTAAGTAACAATGTCTGTATTTAAATAGGTCACATGATGACAACTTGAATGCTAAAACCTGTGTGTTAGTTACAATGTCTGTATTTAAATAGGTCACATGATGACAACTTGAATGCTAAAACCTGTGTGTTAGTTACAATATCTGTATTTAAATAGGTCACATGATGACAACTTGAATGCTTAAACCTGTGTGTTAGTTACAATGTCTGTATATAAATAGGTCACTCAATGACAACTTGAATGCTTAAACCTGTGTGTTAGTTACAATGTCTGTATTTAAATAGGTCACATGATGACAACTTAAATGCTTAAACCTGTGTGGTTGTAACAATGTCTGTTTTTAAATAGGTCATATGATGACAACTTGAATGCTTAAACCTGTGTGTTAGGTACAATGTCTGTATTTAAATAGGTCACATGATGACAACTTAAATGCTTAAACCTGTGTGGTAGTAACAAAGTCTGTATTTAAATATGTCATATGATGACAACTTGAATGCTTAAACCTGAGTGTTAGTTACAATGTCTGTATTTAAATAAGTAACATGATAACAACTTGAATGCTTAAACCTGTGTGTTAGTTACAATGTCTGTATTTAAATAGGTCACATGATGACAACTTAAATGCTTAAACCTGTGTGGTAGTAACAATGTCTGTATTTAAATAGGTCACATGATGACAACTTGAATGCTTAAACCTGTGTGTTAGTTACAATGTCTGTATTTAAATAATTCACCTGATGACAACTTGAATGCTTAAACCTGTGTGTTAGTTTGAATGTCTGTATATAAATAGGTCACATGATGACAACTTGAATGCTTAAACCTGTGTGTTAGTTACAATGTCTGTATTTAAATAGGTCACATGATGACAACTTGAATGTTAAAACCTGTGTGTTAGTTATAATGTCTGTATTTAAATAGGTCACATGATGACAACTTGAATGCTAAAACCTGTGTGTTAGTTACAATGTCTGTATTTAAATATGTCATATGATTAGAACTTGAATGCTTAAACCTGTGTGTTAGTTACAATGTCTGTATTTAAATATGTCATATGATGACAACTTGAATGCTTAAACCTGAGTGTTAGTTACAATGTCTGTATTTAAATAGGTCATATGATTAGAACTTGAATGCTTAAACCTGTGTGTTAGTTACAATGTCTGTATTTAAATAGGTGACATGATGACAAGTTGAATGCTTAAACCTGTGCGTTAGTTACAATGTCTGTATATAAATAGGTCACATGATGACAACTTGAATGCTAAAACCTGTGTGTTAGTTACAATGTCTGTATTTAAATAGGTCATATGACAACTTGAATGCTTAAACCTGTGTGTTAGTTACATTGTCTGTATTTAAATAGGTCACATGATGACAACTTGACTGCTTAAACCTGAGTGTTAGTTACAATGTCTGTATTTAAATAGGTCACATGATGACAACTTGAATACTTAAACCTGTGTGTTAGTTACAAAGTCTGTATTTAAATAGGTCACATGATGACAACTTGAATGCTTAAACCTGTGCGTTAGTTACAAAGTCTGTATTTAAATAGGTCACATGATGACAACATGAATGCTTAAACCTGTGTGTTAGTTACGAAATCTGTATTTAAATAGGTCACATGATGACAACTTGAATGCTTAAACCTGTGTTTTAGTTACAAAGTCTGTATTTAAATAGGTCACATGATGACAACTTGAATGCTTAAACCTTGTGTTAGTTACAATGTCTGTATTTAAATAGGTCACATGATGACAACTTGAAAGCTTCAACCTGTGTGTAAGTTACAATGTCTGTATTTAAATAGGTCACATGATGACAACTTGAATGCATAAACCTTGTGTTAGTTACAATGTCTGTATTTAAATAGGCCATATGATGACAACTTGAATGCTTAAACCTGTGTGTTAGTTACAATGTCTGCATTTAAAAAGGTCATATGACGACAACTTGAATGCTTAAACCTGTGTGTTAGTTACAATGTCTGCATTTAAATAGGTCACATGATGACAACTTGAAGGCTTAAACCTGTGTGTTAGTTTGAATGTCTGTAAAGAAATAGGTCACATGCTGACAACTTAAATTCTTAAACCTGTGTGTTAGTTACAAAGTCTGTATTTAAATAGGTCACATGATGACAACTTGAATGCTTAAACCTTGTGTTAGTTACAAAGTCTGTATTTAAATAGGTCATATGATGACAACTTGAATGCTTAAACCTGTGTGTTAGTTACAATGTCTGCATTTAAATAGGTCACATGATGACAACTTGAAGGCTTAAACTTGTGTGTTAGTTACAATGTCTGTATTTAAATAGGTCACATGATGACAACTTGAATGCTTAAACTTGTGTGTTAGTTACAATGTCTGTATTTAAATTAGTGACATGATGACAAGTTGAATGCTTAAGACTTTGTGTTAGTTACAATGTCTGTATTTAAATAGGTCACATGATGACAACTTGAATGCTAAAACCTGTGTGTTAGTTACAATTTCTGTATTTAAACAGGTCACATGATGACAACTTGAAGGCTTAAACCTGTGTGTTACTAGTAGTTACAATGTCTGTATTTAAATAGGTCACATCATGACAACTTGAATGCTAACACCTGTGTGTTAGTTACAATGTCTGTATTTAAATAGGTCACATGATGACAACTGAAATGCTTAAACCTGTGTGGTAGTAACAATGTCTGTATTTAAATAGGTCACATGATGACAACTTGAATGCTTAAACCTGTGTGTTAGTTACAATGTCTGTATTTAAATAATTCACCTGATGACAACTTGAATGCTTAAACCTGTGTGTTAGTTACAATGTCTGTATTAAAATAGGTCATTTAATTATAACTTGAATGCTTAAACCTGTGTGTTAGTTACAATGTCTGCATTTAAAAAGGTCATATGATGACAACTTGAATGCTTAAACCTGTGTGTTAGTTACAATGTCTGCATTTAAATAGGTCACATGATGACAACTTGAAGGCTTAAACCTGTGTGTTAGTTACAATGTCTGTATTTAAATAGGTCACATGATGACAACTTGAAGGCTTAAACCTGTGTGTTAGTTACAATGTCTGTATTTAAATAGGTCACATAATGACAACTTGAATGCTTAAACCTGTGTGTTAGTTACAATGTCTGTATTTAAATAGGTCATATGATGACAACTGGAAGGATTAAACCTGTGTGTTAGTTACAATGTCTGTATTTAAATAGGTCACATAATGACAACTTGAATGCTTAAACCCGTGTGTTAGTTACAATGTCTGTATTTAAATAAGTCACATGATGGCAACTTGAATGCTAAAACCTGTGTGTTAGTTACAATATCTGTATGTAAATAGGTCACATGATGACAACTTGAATGCTTAAACCGTGTGTTAGTTACAATGTCTGTATTTAAATAGGTCATATGATGACAACTTGAAGGCTTAAACCTGTGTGTTAGTTACAATGTCTGTATTTAAATAGGTCATATGATGACAACTTGAATGTTTAAACCTGTGTGTTAGTTACAATGTCTGCATTTAAATAGGTCACATGATGACAACTTGAAGGCTTAAACCTGTGTGTTAGTTTGAATGTCTGTATAGAAATAGGTCACATGCTGACAACTTAAATTCTTAAACCTGTGTGTTAGTTACAAAGTCTGTCTTTAAATAGGTCACATGATGACAACTTGAATGCTTAAACCTTGTGTTAGTTACAAAGTCTGTATTTAAATAGGTCATATGATGACAACATGAATGCTTAAACCTGTGTGTTAGTTACGAAATCTGTATTTAAATAGGTCACATGATGACAACTTGAATGCTTAAACCTGTGTTTTAGTTACAAAGTCTGTATTTAAATAGGTCACATGATGACAACTTGAATGCTTAAACCTTGTGTTAGTTACAATGTCTGTATTTAAATAGGTCACATGATGACAACTTGAAAGCTTCAACCTGTGTGTAAGTTACAATGTCTGTATTTAAATAGGTCACATGATGACAACTTGAATGCATAAACCTTGTGTTAGTTACAATGTCTGTATTTAAATAGGCCATATGATGACAACTTGAATGCTTAAACCTGTGTGTTAGTTACAATGTCTGCATTTAAAAAGGTCATATGATGACAACTTGAATGCTTAAACCTGTGTGTTAGTTACAATGTCTGCATTTAAATAGGTCACATAATGACAACTTGAAGGCTTAAACCTGTGTGTTAGTTTGAATGTCTGTATAGAAATAGGTCACATGCTGACAACTTAAATTCTTAAACCTGTGTGTTAGTTACAAAGTCTGTATTTAAATAGGTCACATGATGACAACTTGAATGCTTAAACCTTGTGTTAGTTACAAAGTCTGTATTTAAATAGGTCACATGATGACAACTTGAATGCTTAAACCTGTGTGTTAGTTACAATGTCTGCATTTAAATAGGTCACATGATGACAACTTGAAGGCTTAAACCTGTGTGTTAGTTACAATGTCTGTATTTAAATAGGTCACATGATGACAACTTGAATGCTTAAACTTGTGTGTTAGTTACAATGTCTGTATTTAAATTAGTGACATGATGACAAGTTGAATGCTTAAGCCTTTGTGTTAGTTACAATGTCTGTATTTAAATAGGTCACATGATGACAACTTGAATGCTAAAACCTGTGTGTTAGTTACAATTTCTGTATTTAAACAGATCACATGATGACAACTTGAAGGCTTAAACCTGTGTGTTACTAGTAGTTACAATGTCTGTATTTAAATAGGTCACATCATGACAACTTGAATGCTAACACCTGTGTGTTAGTTACAATGTCTGTATTTAAATAGGTCACATGATGACAACTGAAATGCTTAAACCTGTGTGGTAGTAACAATGTCTGTATTTAAATAGGTCACATGATGACAACTTGAATGCTTAAACCTGTGTGTTAGTTACAATGTCTGCATTTAAATAATTCACATGATGACAACTTGAATGCTTAAACCTGTGTGTTAGTTACAATGTCTGTATTAAAATAGGTCATTTAATTATAACTTGAATGCTTAAACCTGTGTGTTAGTTACAATGTCTGCATTTAAAAAGGTCATATGATGACAACTTGAATGCTTAAACCTGTGTGTTAGTTACAATGTCTGCATTTAAATAGGTCACATGATGACAACTTGAAGGCTTAAACCTGTGTGTTAGTTACAATGTCTGTATTTAAATAGGTCACATGATGACAACTTGAATGCTTAAACTTGTGTGTTAGTTACAATGTCTGTATTTAAATTAATGACATGATGACAAGTTGAATGCTTAAGCCTTTGTGTTAGTTACAATGTCTGTATTTAAATAGGTCACATGATGACAACTTGAATGCTAAAACCTGTGTGTTAGTTACAATTTCTGTATTTAAACAGGTCACATGATGACAACTTGAAGGCTTAAACCTGTGTGTTACTAGTAGTTACAATGTCTGTATTTAAGTAGGTCACATCATGACAACTTGAATGCTAACACCTGTAAGTTAGTTACAATGTCTGTATTTAAATAGGTCACATGATGACAACTGAAATGCTTAAACCTGTGTGGTAGTAACAATGTCTGTATTTAAATAGGTCACATGATGACAACTTGAATGCTTAAACCTGTGTGTTAGTTACAATGTCTGCATTTAAATAATTCACCTGATGACAACTTGAATGCTTAAACCTGTGTGTTAGTTACAATGTCTGTATTAAAATAGGTCATTTAATTATAACTTGAATGCTTAAACCTGTGTGTTAGTTACAATGTCTGTATTTAAATAGGTCACATGATGACAACTTGAAGGCTTAAACCTGTGTGTTAGTTACAATGTCTGTATTTAAATAGGTCACATGATGACAACTTGAAGGCTTAAACCTGTGTGTTAGTTACAATGTCTGTATTTAAATAGGTCACATAATGACAACTTGAATGCTTAAACCTGTGTGTTAGTTACAATGTCTGTATTTAAATAGGTCATATGATGACAACTGGAAGGCTTAAACCTGTGTGTTAGTTACAATGTCTGTATTTAAATAGGTCACATAATGACAACTTGAATGCTTAAACCCGTGTGTTAGTTACAATGTCTGTATTTAAATAAGTCACATGATGGCAACTTGAATGCTAAAACCTGTGTGTTAGTTACAATATATGTATGTAAATAGGTCACATGATGACAACTTGAATGCTTAAACCGTGTGTTAGTTACAATGTCTGTATTTAAATAGGTCATATGATGACAACTTGAAGGCTTAAACCTGTTTGTTAGTTACAATGTCTGTATTTAAATAGGTCATATGATGACAACTTGAATGTTTAAACCTGTGTGTTAGTTACAACGTCTGTATTTAAATTAGTGACATGATGACAACTTGAATGCTTAAACCTGTGTGTTAGTTACAATGTCTGTATTTAAATAGGTAACATGATGACAAGTTGAATGCTTAAACCTGAGTGTTAGTTTGAATGTCTGTATATAAATAGGTCACATGATGACAACTTGAATGCTTATACCTGTGTGTTAGTTACTATGTCTGTATATAAACAGGTCACATGATGACTACTTGAATGCTTAAACCTGTATGTAAGTAACAATGTCTGTATATAAATAGGTCACATGATGACAACTTGAATGCATAAACCTGTGTGTTAGTTACAATGTCTGTATTTGAAAAGGTCACATGATGACAACTTGAATGCTTCAACCTGTGTGTAAGTTACAATGTCTGTATTTAAATAGGTCACATGATAACAACTTGAAGGCTAAAACCTGTGTGTTTCTTACAATGTCTGTATTTAAATAGGTCACATGATGACAACTTGAATGCTAAAACCTGTGTGTTAGTTACAATGTCTGTATTTAAATAGGTCACATGATGACCACTTGAATGCTAAAACCTGTGTGTTAGTTACAATGTCTGTATTTAAATAAGTCACATGATGACAACTTGAAGGCTAAAACCCGTGTGTTAGTTACAATGTCTGTATTAAAATAGGGAGGTCAGACAAAAAATGAACATCATGAAATATTTGCCTTGTTTTGATAACTTTAAAGACCTTAAAAAATGAGGAATTTAGCTGAAAAAATTTGGAAATCTTTGAGCGGTTCAAAAGTTATGACCATTTTAAAGGGCTGAAAAATGGCCATTTTCCGATTTTTGCCTTAAGTACCAAATTTTGCCAATATCGAAGTCAAATTTTTTTGTTGCTTTACCAAGAAAATAATGTTTTTTTTTATTTCTTTATGTAGTACTCTAATTATGCTTTCACATGAATGATAATTTGTGCATGCAGCTTATTTTGAGAAAAAATTATGAACCGTCCAAAACTATCAAAAATGGCTTGGACTTAGTCTTTTTTATTTGTGTGTCGGCCACCCCCATGTCTGGACTAGCATTTTCTAGTACACAAATCTATGTAAGGGTTTAGCCAGAAAGACTGAATATTTGGGTACTTGTTGAAAGAAGTCCATTTTATAGGAAATATTATTTATAATTGAATTAAATTGAATATTTTTTAAAGTATTTTTTATTAATTTTCATTATTTAATCCTTCAAATTAATAGCGGAATTTTTGGGAAAAAAATTCACATTTTTCATCAAAAAATAAACCAAAATAATTCAAAAAATTTTTTAATGATTGATTTTTAATCACAAACTAGTTTTGAAACAATTCTACTTGGAATTTTGTGAATAATAAATTTTTGTACGGAAATATTTGCATTTATTTATACATACATATTTAATAATTAAAGGGGCACAAATAGGGAAAAAGGTGACAGGTAAGGCTATATCTCATACCATGCTTATGAAACTGCTGTTTAATTGGTAAGTATTAATTGTGTGCATGCACATATATCTCTTCTTTTCTCAGTCTGTCAAATTATTTATAAGAAATTAATGCAAAATGGGTTTTTTCAGTAGTTTTTCAAAACTCGTGCAAAATCCTGAAAATTACATTATTTTACATGTATACAGATAATTAAAGGTCGTATGAACAAGCGTATGGTATCATTTTTATCACAGAGCTGTAGACTATCAAAGATACATGAAATACTTTCTTAATCATTATTATGGAAGTAACTAAACTCCCAGTTATCAGCCCTCCACCATTTATTTACAGTATTAAAAAAAACTCAATTGTTGACCTTTTATCCTTCAGAATAATCTGTCGCAGAAAAACATATTAGTTCAAATAAACTAGAGGCTCCCAGGAGCCTGTATCGCTCACCTGAACCTGAAACCAAACAACCCTTTTCTATCCAGCTTTTCTTTGCTATAAGGAATTGCCCAATAATTCCTATAAGGAGCTTTTGATGCTTAGAGGGAGAAGGGAGGTTCACTTCAAATTTGCTGTACCTGTTATACTTTTTTAACTATCAGTCGAAAACTCCCCCCCCCCCATTTTCTATTTTAAGCTAACGTAGCTATATAGGTAGTCAGGTGTCATGATTTGCACAATTTTGGTAGAGGACGTCCTAAAGATGATGTGTGCAATGTTTCAAAGCAGTCCTTTAATGGGTTAAAGAGGAGAAGATTTTTTAAAATCAATTAAAATTGATTAAAAAAATGTAACAGGAGAATAATTCCTAAACGGTTCATCAGACAATCTCGACCCTAAGTCTTTAGATGCTGAAGAAGGAAGGTCTCTTCGGTTTTCCTGTATCTGTTATACTTTTTGAACTATAAGCAAAAAACTGTATTTTGACCCATCTGTTCTATTTGTAGCCATGGCGGCCATGTTGGTTGGTCTGAGGCCATGATTTGGGCAAACTTGGTAGAGGGCATTTTACTGATGATGTATGCAAAGTTTCAAAGCAATCCCTTCAGTGGTTTTTGAGGAGAAGATTTTTGAAGAAAAGTTAACGACGACGACGACGACGACGCCGACGACGACGACGACGGACGACGACGGACGCCAAGTGATGGCAATAGCTCACACGACCCTTCGGGTCAGGTGAGCTAAAAATTACACTATTTTGAATCAAATACACAATTTGTGCCCCCAATATTTCAAATAACTGCTAAAATACCTTAAAAAATGTATTTTGACCCAAGTTTTTAAATTTTCAAAAAAAAATTTTGAAAAATTCATCAATTTAGAAAGCTTAGTATATATACTGATAAAAAGTACAAGTGTATGGTGTCATTTTGAAGACCAAAATATACCCAATAAAGAAAATGTAGAACATTTATGACAACAAGTGTGAACACAGAAAAACGTCTCGCCTGCATTCCGCATCAGTAACGAAAATAAAATTTCGTCATAAGCATTACGTAAATAGCATTAAATATCAGCAGCGCCTGTATACAAAATATTGTCACCATACCCTGCATAGTTACATCGGAACAGCCGTAACCCAAAAAACTTTAACGTAGTTGCTGGACCGTGAAATTGAGGTCAAGGTCAGGTGGAACCTACCAGACAGTCATGTACTATTCATCAGCAACCTATATACCAAATATTGTCATCCTACCATGCGTAGTTACAGAGGAACTATCGTAACCCAAAAACTTTAACGTAGTCGCTGGACCGTGAAATTGAGGTCAAGGTCAGGTGACACCTACCAGACAGTCATGTACTAGTCATCAGCAACCTATACACCAAATATTGTCAGCCTACCATGCGTAGTTACAGAGGAACTGTCGTAACCCAAAAACTTTAACGTAGTCGCTGGACCGTGAAATTGAGGTCAAGGTCAGGTGACCCCTAGCAGACAGTCATGTACTAGTCATCAGCAACCTATACACCAAATATTGTCATCCTACCATGTGTAGTTACAGAGGAACTGTCATAACCCAAAAACTTTAACGTAGTCGCTGGACCGTGAAATTGAGGTCAAGGTCAGGTGACACCTACCAGACAGTCATGTACTAGTCATCAGCAACCTATACACCAAATATTGTCATCCTACCATGCGTAGTTACAGAGGAACTGTCGTAACCCAAAAACTTTAACGTAGTCGCTGGACCGTGAAATTGAGGTCAAGGTCAGGTGACACCTACCAGACAGTCATGTACTAGTCATCAGCAACCTATACAACAAATATTGTCATCCTACCATGCGTAGTTACAGAGGAACTGTCGTAACCCAAAAACTTTAACGTAGTCACTGGACCGTGAAATTGAGGTCAAGGTCAGGTGACAGGTGACTGACTGGCAAGTACTCATCATAAGCTACCTCTGGACCAAATTTGATGGACCTAGGGCTTGGGATTACAAAGATATGAAGCAAGATGTCAAGTGTTTACGCCGCCGCCGCCGGATTCCCATACATATGTCTCGCCTCCAGCGACTTTCGTCGCAGGCGAGATAATAAAAATAGCTGTATTACAATATATCAACCCTCTACCAAGCAATTTAGATTTGTTAGAAGTCTAATTATCTCCCTTTAGTCGTCAAAATGACCTACTGACCAAACATGGACAATTGTAGAAAAAGTCTCTGCTCAGATTGCTGCTATGAAGAACATGTAAATGCTTCAACAGTTAATGTAGATGAAGTTAGTTGCAAGAAATATGTATATTTACTGAAACTGGATATCAATTGTACACCTTAAGCTTTCAGTGAAGTCGTTGCCATCAAATTTTCGCAAGTATGGAGCTTTCATACTTTTTTGTTTTTTTTTTTTAAAAACAGGTTATCAAAAAGTACATGAATGTACCAGTAATTATATGACACAAGCACATTTAAAGTGCCATTGTCTACTTACTGTAGATTATTTTAAGCAAGAGTAAACAATATAATAAGTTATTATTAAAATTATTAACAGAAAAATGACTCGTTATTATTTATATGTAATAAATAAAAACTACATGAATACTAAGTTACAGATAGTTACATAAAACTAATACAATTTAAGATTAAATGTTATTATTCCTTTAAAATGTATGTTCCCATAAGTTCTATTAAAATCTTCATTTTAAACATATTAATAATATTTATTAATGCATTTATTATGTTGAAACTTAATTGATAATTGGTATTAATTCATATTTTTGGACAATATCTACAAAGAATTGTTTGTTTACATTCAATAAAAGTATTAATTCTGTTTAATTTTATATTAATATAATTTAAAGTTCTGGGTAATTCTACTTTTGAACATCCACCCAATAAGTCTTTAAAAAGATAACAAACATGGAAATATTTATTTTCATTTCAAACTAAATATAGTGCTTTGTATTCTATCAAATATGCAATGTTACCATGCAAATAAAGAAAACACACGAGAACGACGAAAGAACTCTAGTAAGGTGAATCGATAGGACATAAGTAATTCCGAATGAATCAAATTGTGTCATACAAATTTCTGATTGGTTCAACTTGTTGTCCTGTTGGGAGAATTTACCTACTTAATATTCATGACTGTTATTATAAATCTTTTGTCAATAGAATAAATAAATCAAGTAAGAACATACATATCTTTACTAAAAAGGATGCAAAATATACATATATTATTAGTGTATACAACGTTCAGGTATTTGTATAGATATTTTCTACTGTCAACGTAGCTTGACCCTGCGGTAACACAATTCTGTTAAAGCTACTTTGTACAGGTTAATCTGCTATTTACTGTTTGTGATTGGCCACCATGGCCGAGGTCCATCGTTGTTAGTCAATGTGTTCGTCAGTCCATGAAGGAAAACTTCAATAACACTAAATTTTGCCAGTCAAACGTTTTTTCAGCGTCTTGTATCAACTGCGCATCCGAGTGAGCACAGTTCAACGTCCGATAACTCTATCCGCCACAACCAGACGATCAATTTTGAAAATATGGTCCATACGTTCAGTGATTTCCGCGAGTTAGCTTAGTTAATCCATTGAAACTATGCAGACATATCTCTAGCTGAAGGTTACAGTTATTAATATCCGTTTGTGCTGCTATTGCACTAAAGCGAAAATGACGATTTTGATCACTGTTTTGTAAATATCATATTTTTTCAATTCGATTTCGATTTTCTTTTTAACCAGCACATTCAAAATTTAAAAATTCAAGAAATAATGCAAATTTTAAGCCATCGATGGACAAAATCGGCCGTATAATAGCTAGCGGATTTAATTTTGAAAACGGGTCATTCATTGGCACACAAATCATCATGGCGGCCGATTTTTTGGCAATGACTCCACTTCGGACGTTCGGCAAATATGCTTCAACATGAATTTATTGAAAACAAAACACATATTTTAAATTTTTAAAAGCTCTGCTTTCATCAGATATATTTTTTATAACAAAACTCCGGTTTTTTGTTGGGGTTTCTGCTGAAATGAAAAAGTGCTAAAACAACCATTTTCTCGTTTGTCAGAAAATAAATAACGTTATCGAGGCCAATCTTCGACCACCCTAATTTAAATAGGTCACATGATGACAACTTGAATGCTAAAACCTTTGTGTTAAATACAATGTCTGTATTTAAATAGGTCATATGATGACAACTTGAATGCATAAACCTGTGTGTTAGTTACAATGTCTGTATTTAAATAGGTCACATGTTGCAACTTGAATGCTTAAACCTGTGTGTTAGTTACAATGTCCGTATTTAAATAGGTCACATGATGACAACTTGAATGCTTAAACCTGTGTGTTAGTTACAATGTCTGTATTTAAATGGCTCACATGATGACAACTTGAATGCTTAAACCTGTGCATCCTCCCAAGTCAGGGGTTCTGAGTCCGCGTTCACTCCATCATTACCCCTGACAACATACATATTTATTTTTCGGGTCTGAGTGTCGCCATCTGTCGGTGACCGGAGTTAACATCAGCCAATGAAATTTATCGTAACCTTCGCCTAATGTTTACAGTAAACAAAAAATGTCTGCGCCCTGTATCGTGAATTTTTTTAACGATATGTTGGACAGATTCCCTCCGGACCTCAAAAAGAAGCTGTATGAGCGGTGACAGGTGCCATTTGTTTTTCAAATGAAATGAGGACGACTGCAATAGCATATAAAAATTTGCATACGAATACTTCCAGGTGTTGAACGTTATATTGATAAACTTGGAGTGAATGAAATGGAGTTCTGTGTAGTATGTGAAAGCAGTAGTAAATGATTCAATCATAACAAATTAATAGACAATTAAAATTTTCTGTAATCCGGACGTACCTTTTGGAACTGAAAAAGGACTGAGAAAGAGGTGGGTGAAGTAACCCAAAACGAGATTGTTTTAACGGACAGATCTGTCAGCGGTAGCTCGAATAACAGAAAACAACCGAAAACAAGAGGAATAAAAAAGTGACCGAAAAACGCATTAAAATTAATGTTTTTTGTTCAAAACTGTATGTTTAAGGTAATAGAAACGCTATGCAAAAAGTTTTATGAAAAAATATTAATGTATTACAAAGTTATAGCACTTTTTCCTTCATGCCATACAAATACGATAATATACATTATTCAATATGGCGACTGAACATCACGTGATTCGATCAAAGTACTGAAAATGCTGTGATTAGGCGTGAAATATTGACTGCATGGTGATAATTGATAATTATTACTTTAAATTTTACATTATGACTTAACATGATTGCAGATATCAGTTAACAATTTTTTTATCATTCTGGTCTTTGTTGTAAAATAATTGAATAAAGAAACCCCAATAAAAGGTTGTTTGTTTAAAAAAAAATGAGTTAATTACCAAAAAACACTGATTGGTTTTGCTCATTTGCTTTGTACAAGAAAAGCATTTGTATGGTTGGCTTCTGAACATGTTTGAATTAGATTACTCAAAAAATAAACCGGTTGAAATAATTGGTCGTAAGTGGATGTGTTTTTTCTAGTCATGTAAATAAAAATACCAAATTACTTATACCAAGTCTCAGTTATCATTGCAAAATGGTTGCTTATTCTTATGCTTATTGTTTAATTTTGATTACATTTGTTATATGCCTTTCGGGTGTCTATTAACACCTGGTAGCCAAATTTCTGGCACTTGTCAAAAAGTGATCAATATATTTCGATTGGCATTTGATTTAGCAATTTAATTGCAAATATTATTATTGTAATGTCATATGACATATTAATACATTTTTTATTAACTCTAATAGACATCACGCTCAGAATACACATTTATTCTATACTATTGCATAAAATGTACATCCACATGTCTTAGTAGTTTTAAACTTTCTTCATAAAACTAAATAATTTATTTCGCGGACTACAACAGATATGCCCGAGCCTCGTGCAGGATATCTTAGTAGTTTTAAACTCTCTTCATAAAACTAAATAATTTATTTCGCGGACTACAACAGATATGCCCGAGAATCGTGCAGGATATCTTAGTAGTTTTAAACTTTCTTCATAAAACTAAATAATTTATTTCTCGGACTACAACAGATATGCCCGAGCCTCGTTCGTTATCATTTTATTTTAAAGGATTAAATGAATCTTTTAATCAATTAATTTTATTTAAATAATTAAAAAATATATCTTTATTTTCAAATATCAAATGAAAACATTTTAATCACAATCTCAATTAAAAATTAAAATTTTGAAATTGTTTTATTTAAGGGGGTTAATGCAGCCAAGGTATCTGTTTTTACCTTGCAAGTCACAAGCCTTGAAAAATGCAGTGACCACCTTTAAATTATCTTTAATTTACATTTTTACATTAAAAGCTATGTTTCAGTCATCAATCATAAAACAGGTCACAGCATTTTCAGTACTTTGATTGAATCACGTGATGTTCAGTCGCCATATTGAATAATGTATATTATCGTATTTGTATGGCATGAAGGAAAAAGTGATATAACTTTGTAATACATTAATATTTTTTCATAAAACTTTTTGCATAGCGTTTCTATTACGTTAGACATACAGTTTTGAACAAAAAACATTAATTATAAT
The DNA here is from genome assembly GCA_944474755.1 of Limnoperna fortunei. Classification (NCBI taxonomy): domain Eukaryota; kingdom Metazoa; phylum Mollusca; class Bivalvia; order Mytilida; family Modiolidae; genus Limnoperna; species Limnoperna fortunei. The sequence continues at coordinate 7,031,181 of OX104119.1, read as the reverse complement.
GCGTTTTTCGGTCACTTTTTTATTGTTTTCGGTTATTCCTCTTGTTTTCGGTTGTTTTCTGTTATTCGTGGTACCCGATCTGTCAGTGACAGAAGAATGTCAATTTGTAAATATTCCAACCAAAATTTGTTCATTTGATTGGATTATATGTGATTTAAATTTAACAACACATTTAGGTTGACATTTACATGTACTATACACCTGTATGTAATCTTCAACACATCATCACATTCAAGACTCAAGTAAATTTAGTGACCAGTTTTACATTTGGTTAATTATGCACCATGTTAAAACTACTGATTATAGGAGGAAAACATTCAACTTCAAAATGGACATGGATAATGGTTTAATAATATACTGTACATGTAAGAATGTGAGTGATAATAAAAATTGATCATGCAGCACACTAGTCAAAATTTTATCACATGAAAGCAAATTCCTATTCTGACTGATTTATAAATTGTGTACTGGAATAAAAGATAAAATATATTCATGTTCATGCATGTGGATTATGTTCATAGTTTCAAAACCTGTTGCAGATTATCACATTAATTTCCATTTCATTTTGTCTTATTTTGATTTGTTTGTTGTGTTCATCCTACTTTCAGAAATTTTTCAGCTTTATAATGCCATGTAGTTTTTTATTGGGGAGGAAGCTGGTGTGCCAGGAGAAAACTCCTAACTTTCCACAAGGTCCAAACGGGTCAAGAAATCCTGGAAAAGTTAAGGAATTTATCAGTATAAAAAAATAACAAAGTTCCAGGCGAACATTTCTACTGTGCCTTTATCTCATATTGTGTGTTAAATTGCAAGTGTCAATTACACTATCATGCTAGAATCATTCATGGAAAATGGTCACATAGTTATTGACAAGTCATGGAATTTTTACACAAAGAATGAGTATGACCATGTTTCAGTAGAAAAACTGGCAATCTTTGTCAGTCGACATAGGAGTCAAGTACACCCTACCAGCAGCTACGCTCAATCTGCAACCTTAAAGTTGAAAGTGTGATCAATAATAGATGACCAACTACCTCAACTACTCTGCCACCAATTCCCTGTCTTATAATATTCAGAGCGATTTTCATGACCTGATGTGAAATAATTTTACTAGTACATATACATGTACATGTATTTCATTGCAAGAATGTGTCAATGACAATGTTATGCTAGAATCATTCATGGGAAATGGTCACATAGTTCTTTACCAGTCATGGAGTTTTCAGACAAAGAAGGAGTATAGACCATGTTTCGGTAGAAAAATTGGCAATTCTTGTCAGTTAAGATAGGAGTCAAGCACACACTGCCAGCAGCCAAGCCCAACCTGCAACCCCTGTGTTAACAGTGATCAAAATTAGATGACAACCTCAACCACTCTGCCACAGAGTCCCTGTCTTATAATATTCAGTCTCGGAGTGCTTTTAATTACCCCAAGTGAAATAATTTTTCATATACTAGTACATGTACATGTGTTTCATGACAAGAATGAGACTTGTATGGTACTAGTTTACATATACTGTATGTACCTTATCTGCTGGAACAGTTACAAAAATAAACCCATGTTTTTTTTTAAGCAAAGGACTGGATGGTTGAATGAAGTGTTAAGTTTATCAACAAGGTGTTCTAGAAGTATACAATAAGTGGCAGAAAAAAATAACAATTATAAAACAGTGCAAACAATTCAATAACAGAAACATGTAATATTTGTAAACCCCTGGGTGTTGAATCACAACCAGCTGAGTCATTCAGGGTGATGGGACCTATTAGCAGATCATCAATTGTCACATGAGCTACATAATTGTATTAAGAATAATTTATAAGTACTGGTATGCTTAATACTAGACCATAATTAAAAGTTGATGATCTGTTCTAAAGGACCCAATTAACAAAATCATGGACTTTAAGTGTCCTATTTGGGGGAAATGAAAGTTAAATATCATTGAAGTCTAACTTAACTAAATTGAAAAATACATTTAGTTTTTGGCTCCAAATTGGGGTTTAAAAAAATGTATTGGTAATCTTGATTTTGCATATTGAATCTGTTGATACAAAATATATTTCCAAGTAACTTGTCCTATCAAAATAGTGTAATTTTGTGAACATGTATGGTCATGTTTTGGAATTGAACATGAACTAGTACACATAAATCTTATTATTTACTTAATTTCTTAAATACTGCTTACCTAAAAGGAATAAATGCAAAAGCTGCAAGTGCAGTTTTTTTATTGTGACAATGGCACTTGTTTTTAATTATTCAATAAATATGCAAGACAAAGAATTAAAACCAAGCTCAAACTGTCCTATATTGGGGCTTGTCATAATATATTATAAATAACTACATGTAGTATGGCAAACTATGTAGTTCTCCTTTAGGTTAACATGAGTTGTGATTCTTGTATGTGTATGCAGCTTAAAGTCAACATGGCAGGCAGCTTAGTTATGACAGTGTATGGGATGTTATTTTGGTTGTTTAACTTGTGATGGTAAAAGCCCATAAGGTCTAAAATCAAACTAAATGTGCAATTGCAAAAAATGCAACTTGTTGAAGCTTTTCTATATATACATCAAAGGAATATTCTTTCGGTGTAATGCAGGCAAATACAAAATAGCATGTAAACCACTATGCGCATGTATGAAAAGATTATGAATGCTAATAACGGCTAAACTTTGTAGTGTCCCATTTCACTGATCCCTCAATTTATATCAGCAGACACTGAATTATTCCTTTGCAAATAACAATTATCAATTAGTCACATACAATTTGTTTGTTTAAATGGAACTCTATGCCACTTTCAGTAATTTTTTAGCTATATACTGATATCCAGGTTTTATTTGATGGAGCTATTTAGAAGTACCCAGTAAGTGTATACACAAGTACTGCTTTGGTATAAAAGTCAATATTTTGTTGAAATATTTCAAGGGTACATCATTAACATCTTTAATTTCTGAATTTTTTTACATCTGTAAAAGGTACATGTATATATAAGCAAACACATCCTTTATGCAGACTTGTGGTGGAGGGGGTGGTGGAAATAAAGCGGGGTCAAAATATAATACTGCTAAGAACACTTCCTTTCTCCCTATATTCTCTTTTTTGCTCAGTTTGGAATTACTTACTGTCTGGTTCATCTGGACTAATTGCGTCCAAAAAAATCCTACCCCCCCCCCTTTTCTACAAAAAGTAGTAGGTCCCTACAGAGTCATATACTGACACATGCTTACATAGCTAATGTCTTGTTACATATATGGATATAAGATTAATATTATTTACGATTTATAGTACAAACATACAAATATAAGCTTCGTCTTCGTGGAATTGACAAGGTCCAAAATATTCGAGAAGAAAATAAAACTAGAGGCTCCCAGGAGCCTGTAATCGCTCACCTGGAATCCAAATGACTATATTAAAATTTTTGAAATTAACAGTTTCAGTCTAGTTGTTATAGCTTTTAAGTTACTGTGCAAAAACTAAACATTTCTTCAAAAAATTGGTTAAATACAATAACTCCTATAAGGTGCCATCGACAATTTCTGAAAATTAAATGGTTTTTAGGCATTGTCCTTTAGGGTACTTTAGAAATTTACAGTTTTACTCTACTAATAGGTGTGTTATAGACTAATTTATAATTAAAAAACTGTTCATATGTCCAAATTCATAATGAAAGGGCAATAACTCCTATAAAGAGTCATCCTGCAATTTTTGGACTAAGCAATCATTTGTAGGGCTTCTATTGCTGATCATTTGTGCAATTTACAGTTTTAATCTAGCTACTATAGTTTTCAAGTTACAGGACAAAAATGGAAAATTTCATAACAAAATTGTCATTTAAGGGCAATAACCCCTATAAGGAGTCATCTGACAATTTCAGACCAATTAAATGAATTGTAGGGCTTTTTTTGCTGATCATTTTTGCAATTTATTATTTCACTCTAGCTGTTATGGTTTTTAAGTTACAGGACAAAAACGGAAAATTCCATAAAAAATTGCAATTTAAGGGCAATAACTCCTATAAGGAGTCATCTGACAATTTCAGACTTAAAAGTAATTTGTAGGGCTTTTATTGCTGATCATTTTTGCTATTAACAGTTTCACTCTAGCTGTTACAGTTTTTAAGTTACAGGACAAAAACGGAAAATTTCATAAAAAATTACCATTTAAGGGCAATAACTCCTATAAGGAGTCATCTGACAATTTCAGACTTAAAACAAAATTTGTAAGGCTTGTATTGCTGATCAGTTTTGCTATTAACAGTTTCACTCTAGCTGTTACAGTTTTTAAGTTACAGGACAAAAACGGAAAATTTCATAAAAAATTGTCATTTATGGGCAATAACTTATTTGAGGAGTTGTCCGACAATTTCAGATCAATCAAGTGAATTGTATGGTCTTTATTGCTGATCATTTGTGCAATTTACAGTTTCAATCTAGCTGCTATAGTTTTCAAGTTACAGGACAAAAACGGAAAATTTCATAAAAAATTACCATTTAAGGGCAATAACTCCTATAAGGAGTCATCTGACAATTTCAGACTAATACAGTGAATTGTAGGGTCTTTATTGCTGATCATTTGTGCAATTTACAGTTTCAATCTAGCTGCTATAGTTTTCAAGTTACATGACAAAAACGGAAAATTTCATAAAAAATTGCCATTTAAGGGCAATAACTCCTATAAGGAGTCATCTGACAATTTCAGACTAATACAGTGAATTGTAGGGCTTGTATTGTTGATGATTTTTGCTATTTACAGTTTTACTCTAGCTGTTATAGTTTTAAAGTTACAGGACAAAAACGGAAAATTTCATAAAAAATTACCATTTAAGGGCAATAACTCATATAAGGAGTCATTTGACAATTTCAGAGCAATCAAGTGAATTGTAGGGCTTTTATTGCTAATCATTTTTGCCATTTACAGTTTCACTCTACCTCGTATATTTTTCAGGTTATATTGTAAATACCAAAAATTTGGTCAAAAATCGTCAAAAAAGGGCAATAACTCCTACAAGAAGCCAATACACAACTTTGCACTAATAGCAACTATTGTAGACCTTAAGACCAATTATCCCTAAGCACCAAAATAACTGGGACATGACATGTCTCAGATTTTGCTGATTTTAATTTCATAAGTTGCAATTGACCATTGGATCATAAAAATGATGACTGTTTGTTATGATTGACCACGGTTGCCATGGTAACTGAGGCGGTCATTTTTTATCATTTCTTATACTGCAAAATAGCCTATATTCAATTCCCAATTTGTTATTAAAAAATCAATACATATTCAATATAATGTTTTATTTGCTTAATTCAATACCTCATTGACAATATTCAAAACAGTTTCAAGACTAAACATAAATGTGTAGTCAGAACGAGGCTATCCAATATGTCAAGAAATCATGATTTTTTTCTGGAATTTTTCTACTAAAAAATTGCCATTTTTGCCACTTTTCTGACTCCATTTTCAGAAAATGCACCAATAACAAATACTCATCATGAATATAATTACATAAATTTATGATTAATATTCAAAACGTATAAAAATCTCAATGGGGTAACAAAAGATGTCTATAGAAAACACTGTCAAAGATGGTTACCATGGTAACTTGTGAAAAAAAGCTATTTTTGTATTGTTCAATATTTCCATGAAAATACTGTTTCTCTTGAGAATAAATTGAATCATCCTTAATTATTATTTTTAACAGACATACTATAATCTTAAAATGACATTGAAATCACTTCAGGGTACAGTGTCTCAATGTCAAGGTCAACTAAAAATTGAACTTTCAAATATGAAAATCTCAAAGCAAAATCAATTTTAAGTGAACTTGAGAACAACACAAGTGACCTTGAGAGTTTTCTAAGGTCATACTATGTTGAAAAGATCCTTTTAGGTACATATGATGACAACAATTGTTATCTTGGCTCATATTAAAAGTATGATCATACATGTATTTAAATATAGAAAAATTGCCATTTTTGTTTTATTACCATGGTAACCAACTTTAACAGTGTTTTAAAAAGGCATTTTTTCTTACCCCATTGAGATTTTAAAAATTTTTGAATATTAATCATTAATCTATGTAATTATATTCATGATGATTATTTGTGATTGGTGCATTTTCTGAAAATGGAGTCAGAAAAGTGTCAAAAATGGTAATATTTATTACCAAAAATTATAGAGAATAATGCACTATTTCTTTACATGTTCAATAGTCTCAGTCTGATCACACATATACTTAAAGTGTTGTTACAGTTTTGAATATTGTCAATGAGATATTGAATTAAGCAAATAAAGAAATTCTATTGAATATGAAACGATTTTCCCCTGAAAAATTGGGATTTGAATATTGCCCTTTTCACTGTATTTTAATCGGCCCAAAATGGCCGCCACCGTTACCATGGCAACCGAAGTCAAATCATAACAAACAATAATTATTTTGTGGTCCAATGGTCAATTTCAACTTATAAAATGAAAATCAGCTAAATCCGAGACATGTCATGTCTCATCCTATATGGAAATCCTTTGATCCTTATGGAGAATTGGTGTTAATGTGTTGATCAATTTGAAGTAACGGTTTTCTCTATAGCTATTATAGTTTTTTAGATAATGATCAAAAACCTGTGTTGACCCCCATGTTCTATTTTTAGTAACAGCAGCCATATTTGTCTGTTGATCAACACCCTGGGTACAAACTTGAAACTAGGAACCCTAAGGATGATTGTGGCCAAGTTTGAAAAAAATTGGCCCAGTGGTTTCAGAGGAGAAGATTTTTGAAAAAGTTTACGACGGACGACGGACGACGGACGACAGACGACGGACGACGGACGACGGACGCCAAGTGATAGCAATAGCTCACATGGACCTTCGGTCCAGGTGAGCTAAAAACGAATCATTAGCTGTCACACACCTTATTTTGTGTTGGCGCACGTTTTAATATAAGATACATGATATATTTTTATCAATTTCAAATCAAATTACCGAAGTATTCACATGTGCTTTAAACCTTGTGTGTTTGTTTACGTTCGACATGCAGATTTTGTAAAAACGAATTTGATTGGTACTTCTCAAGGTCAGAAGCAACTTCACTTCCGACCCGAAAAATATATATGTATGTTGTCAGGGGTGATGATGGAGTGACCGCGGACTCAGAACTCCTGACTTGGGAGGATGAAACCTGTGTGTTATTTACAATGTCTGTATATAAATAGGTCACATGATGATAACTTGAATGCATAAACCTGTGTGTTAGTTACAATGTCAGTATTTAAATAGGTCACATGATGACAACTTGAATGCTTAACCTGTGTGTTAGTTACAATGTCTGTATTAAAAAGGGTAACATGATGACAACTTGAATGCTAACACCTGATTGTTAGTTACAATATCTGTATGTAAATAGGTCACATGATGACAACTTGAACGCTTAAACCTGTGTGTAAGTAACAATTTCTGTATTTAAATAGGTCACATGATGACAACTTGAATGCTTTAACCTGTGTATTAGTTATAATGTCTGTATTTAAATAGGTCACATGATGACAACTTTAATGCTTAAACCTGTGTATTAGTTATTATGTCTGTATTTAAATAGGTCACACGATGACAACTTGAATCTTTAAACTTGTGTGGTATTAACAATCAAAGTGTACAATGAAATAAACATTTAATGTGTTGATAGTTATAGTCTTGACACAGAAATGACCTCATGATTAATATCAATAAATTACACTATACTAACTTGAATAATTAAATATTCAAACTTGTGGGGTCATAAACATGTTTAAAAAATCGTCCTCAGGATTGGGGACTTGTAAATAGGATGTTTGTAATAATGTTCTTACAGGAGTCAAGTTAACGAATCAGCAGTTATGCCTTATAGGCAGTCCATGTGACCACTGTGAGGTACTTACTATGTCACACCCACTAAGTTGTCATAAGTGTGCAATTGTCCAGGGGGAGTTGTCATAATGGGGCAATTAATTGTTCCAAAGGGAGTTATGTCAAAAATTGCAATTTCCATATGGGGTAATAGTCTGGGGCAGTTGTCAGTAGGGGGTATTTGTCTTGAGGGAGTTGTCATAATGGGACAATTTATTGTCCCAAACGGGGGAAGTGTCTCAAGGGCTATTTTCACAAGGGGACAATTGTCCAGGGGGAGCTGTAAAAGATAAATGGCAATTGTCAAAAGGGAGTAATTATCCAAGGGCAGTTGACATGAGGGGTAATTGCCCGGGGGAGGGAAGGAGTTGTCAAAAGGGGGCAATTGTCCGGGGGGTGGGGGTTGTCATAAAGGTCAATTGTAAAGGGGCAATTCCACAGGGAGCAGTTGTCATAAGGGGCAATTAATGGCCCAAAGGGGGGAAGTGTCACAAAGGCAACTTTCATAAGAGGACACTAGTCCAGGGGGAGCGGTCATCAGAGGCAATTGTCAGGCGCCAGTTGTCATATGGGGACAATTGCCCACGAGCAGAAGTTGTCTGGGGGCAGTTGTCATAATGGGGCAATTTTCACAAGGGGATAATTGTCCAGGGGGAGCTGTCATAGGGGGCAACTGCCACAATGGAGCAATTGTCCAAGGGTAGTTGTCATAAGGGAAATATTTCCAGGGGCAGTTGTCATAAGGGGACAACAGTCAGGGTCCAGTTGTCATATGGGGACAATTGTCCAGGGTCAGTTATCACAAGGGGCAATTGTCCATTGGGCAGTTGTCACAAGAGGGCAATTGTCCTGTCGGGGAGCTGTCATAAAGGTCAATTGTCCAGGGTGTCATAAGGGAGCAATTGATTTTTCCAAAGGGGGAAGCGTAACGAAAAGCAATTTTCATAATGGGCAATTGTCATAAGGGAGCAATTGTCCAAGGGTAGTTGTCTTAAGGGGCAGTTGCCCCAAAGGAGAGGGTGGAGTTGTCACAAAAGGGAAATTGTCCAGGAGCAGTTTTCATAATGGGACAATAGTCAGGGGCCAGTTGTCTTATGGGAACAATTGTTATATGGAGACAATTTTCCAGGGTGGGTTATCATAAGGGCAATTAATTGTTCCAATGGGGGATGTGTCACAAAGAGCAATTTTCATAAGGGGGAGTAAGCTGTGATAATGGGCAATTGTCTTAAGGGAGCAATTTTCCAAGGGCAGTTGCCATGAGGTACAGTTGCGAAGGATGAGGGGTTGTCATGAGGGGGGAATTTGTCCAGGGGCCGTTTTGTCATAATGGGACAATAGTCAGGGGCCAGTAGTCATATGGGGACAATTGTCCAGGGGGCAGTTTCCATAAGGGCGGTTGTCATAAGAGACAATTGTCCAGGGGAGTTATCATAAGGAGGCAATTGTCTGGGATGTTGTCCTGGGGGAGTTGTCATTATGGGGCAATTGCCATAAGGGAGCAATTGTCTAAGGGTAGTTGTCATAAGGGGCAGTTGCCCCAAGGAAGGGGGTGGTGTTGTCATAAGGGGATAATTGTCCAGGGTAGTTGTCATAAGTGGACAAGTCAGGGGCTAGTTGTCATATGGTGACAAATAAATGCCATTAGGATGCCATTTTAAATGGTCAGTTATCATAAGGGGCAATTGTCCATGGGGTAGTAGTGATAAGGGGGCAATTGTGCATGGTGCAGTTGTCATAAGGAGTATTTGTCCAGGGGCAGTTATCATAAGGAGGCAATTGACCTCGGGGGAGTGGTCATAAAGGGGCAATTGTACATGAAGCAGTTGTCATAAGGGAAAATTGTCCGAGGTGCATTTTTCCTAGGCCCCTCAAAGGTATTTACTACTGACCTGCTGAGACTCAAACCTGCAATCTCAGTGTTGATAGACCACGTGATCAATAGTAGACGAACTACCTTGACCACTCGGCCACCGAGGCCCCTTATTAACACTTTTTACATGTTACCTTGACCCGACCTTCCTTTCGGAAATCAATGTCATTATTGCTCAAATTGAGACCAATATGAAAAAGACCTGATATGTACTGTTTTAGCATTTCAATTCTTTACTTACTTTTGTTTAAATCTGCTATCTTGAATACCTGTAAAATACAAACATAATATCAGATATTGTCAACAATATAGGAATCAACTTTTAAGTTCATTTCTGGACCATGACAGCCTCAGACCAATATTTCAATAACTGTATTCATCCTCAATAGATTGATTTGCTGCTGTATACAATGTTAATAGTAGACTCCGGGTAATTGGATATCAAGTTTGTCAAGAAAAAATATCCCATTAGGCAGGATATCCGATTTGACATTTCAGGAAATCAAATATTGATTTTGATGACGTAATAACATGTGATCTAGTTTTGGTGCCATTACAACAGTTGTACCTTGTATTACCACGTTTTTGTTTGATAATAAATGAATTGTTATAATAAACAATTTTGACATTATTGTGTTCTTTTTTCCCAAAGATACGTGTATTCTTTGTTCAGAACTTCATCTTTGTTGTTTACATTATTTTCATGGTTACAGTGAAACATGATTTATCTGTTTCTTTGATCGTTGAATAAGTTCTGTGTGGACCATTTAATTTTTTTTTTAATTTATACAGTAAAGACCAGACATTTCAACCTCATTCCTGACACTCCCTCTGGTGTTACAGTAAAGACCAGACATTTCAACCTCATTCCTGACACTCCCTCTGGTGTTACAGTAAAGACCAGACATTTCAACCTCATTCCTGACACTCCCTCTGGTATTACAGTAAAGACCAGACATTTCAAACTCATTCCTGACACTCCCTCTGGTGTTACAGTAAAGACCAGACATTTCAACCTCATTCCTGACACTCCCTCTGGTATTACAGTAAAGAGCAGACATTTCAACCTCATTCCTGACACTCCCTCTGGTATTACAGTAAAGACCAGACATTTGAACCTCATTCCTGACACTCCCTCTGGTGTTGCATGTGTTGGGCAAGACAGATACAAAGAATCATTATTATTTTTCAAAGTATTTAAAAGGTATGCGATGGACATACATGTAACTTGATACAATAATAAATTTATTGGCTGTGGTATGTGCAATCAACACAAACGAATAATAGTTTCTTGCCTGCAAATTATCTATATATCTAAAACTATTCTGATAATGTGTTGTCTAAAATATATATGAGTCACCATGCTTACTTTTTATTTTCTTAACTGCTGGTACATAATCTTTTCTTTTCTAGAAAAAATAAAATCAACATTTATCAACATATTTGAATCAACATTCTCAATTACAAGTATTTGTGTATAATCTGTACATATAAATGTAGGTTTGTATAAGTTACGCACATGGAAATGGAAACGTTAACTGAATGTAAACAGTATCTGTCCAAGAGGAAATTAACATTCAAGTAGAAATATTAAATTACTAATAACTTGATAAAGTTATTTAGCATATGTAGTTATAATTTGTGTATGTTTTAGAGACATATCCTGATTCTGAGTTCTTGCTCATGCTGCATATACAGTTATAATTTGTGTATGTTGTTAAGACACATCATGATTCGGAGTTCTTGAAAATCTTCAAAAACAATACAGTTCCATGTATCTCCTAATTGAAATTTATACCAAATATAAGCTCAATATCTTCAAGCTTTTAGAAAAAGGGATGGAAAACTGTTATTTTGAAGTAATGATCCAAGTCAAAGGGCAATAATTTGGTCAAAAATCAATGGACTGGACGCAATTCGAACATGATCTGTAACTCATGATTGTTGACAGCTCAATATCTCTAAGCGTAAACATAGAAAGTACGGGAAACATGTGTGTGACGGACTGACGAATGGATTGATGTACAGAGTGCAAACCTTTAGTACCATTCAGCAAAGCCAGTAGGAGACTGAAAACAGTAATAAGATTTCATACCTCTGTATAGTCTTCAAACCATGTCTGAAAGAAATCTTGAGTTTTATGACGATCACAATGTTCTTCACAGAAGTAGTCATCCCCTGAATCTTGTAACTCACTGTAGCTATGGCGACCAGCAGACATGTGTATGTTGCCATCAGAGCACTTCGACTTTACAGTGTAGGATACTCTCCTTGTTTCAAATCTTTCTTTGACTCTCTCAATTGTTCCCCCCAATTCTTCTAGCATTGTTTTACATCTTCCTTTCTCCACATTTTTCCATTGCCATATCTGTAGTGCTATTGTATTTTTACAAAAACACAAAATAAATTTTCTGAACTTGGTACCGTCAAGAAAGAACACTCCCATACCATGATAAATAGCAATTTGGTCAGTTTGTGGTTCAGCGCAGATTGCATATTTATCAATATAATAACACAAAATATGGTTGAAAAAGTCAAACGGCATAAAATCAAACTCGATACACAACCATGGTGTGCGCTTACAGTTATCTTTGTTTGCATTGAACCTATCAACGATATCTGTAAATGAAGCTTTCTCAGAGATCATGCAAGGCATATAATAAGTAGGTAAGATTTTCCTTTGTCCATTTTCCATTAAAGTTGTTAGCTTTACTATAATGCCAAATATTTCCATTACATTCAGTAAATGACCACTGTGTTTGCTAAAGTCAAGTTCTGGTTCTTTATCAAAGAGTTTTGCAATCAGAGAGTGTTCAAGCTTTCCTGAGTCTACCAGTGCTATCCATTCATCTGACAGCTTCAGTTTGGTATCAAATTTGTCTGATACAAGACATCTGAAAGCATTTGCTAACCATTTTTGGTTCAGTATAATATATTCTTTAAAACTCTCAAAATATATGACACCTCCAACCTTATGTTGATATTTCAGAAAAAGGTTGATTTCATCCTCGCTATCAATTGAACATTTTGATGATAAGTTTACAATATCAGGCCAAGATATTATATTCACACCAGCCTCTCTAAAAACATCAATCAAGTGCTCTAAACGAATCCATTTTAATGGTAACTTTTCAGCAAATGTTTTCAATTGCTTTCCATACTTAAAAATTGTGTCACGCAAACCACAGATATCCACTTCATTCGATTCAGTGTTTGACACATAGCATATCTCTCTAATGTGCTTCTTCTTAGATTCTTTTCTTAATACAGAACCCAGCTGTTTACAGAAAACCTTTTTTCTTTCCTCTACCTAAAATGAAGAACAAATATACATGATATGATTGCTTAAAAAAGACCATATATAAGATTAACGTCTGCGACCACAGTGGGCCTCGTGCTATCAGCAGGTGTCATGTCCACATTTGCCAACATATACACATGGGTGGATGTTATACATTAAAATGACTCTGAATTGAGGACTTTAGAAACCAGAACTGTTATCCAATTTGACAACGGGGGTATTGTGCCCACCATGAAGCCCATGTTATGGAGTGGAGGCTTGGCTCGCTGTAGGCATTAGACTTGGGCGGCAGCCCACAGTGGACATGTGGGAAACGGAGAATCCATGCGATCTGTAGTGTATAACGGTTGTGTACCACAGAGAATCCACGTGATCTGTAGTGTATAACGGTTGTGTACTACAGAGAATCCACGTGATCTGTAGTGTATAACGGTTGTGTACTACAGAGAATCCACGTGATCTATAGTGTATAACGCTTGTGTAACACAGAGAATCCACATGATCTGTAGTGTATAACGGTTGTGTACCACAGAGAATCCACGTGATCTGTAGTGTATAACGGTTGTGTACCACAGAGAATCCACGTGATCTGTAGTGTATAACGGTTGTGTACCACAGAGAATCCACGTGATCTGTAGTGTATAATGGTTGTGTACCACAGAGAATCCACGTTATCTGCAATGTATAACGGTTGTGTACCACAGAGAATCCACGTGATCTGTAGTGTATAACGGTTGTGTTCCACAGAGAATCCACGCTATCTGCAATGTATAACGGTTGTGTACCATTTGAAGTAGTTATATCTTTATCCAATGAACATGAGATAATTTATGGGTTTTTTGCAAAATGTGAAGTTCCAAAAAAGAAAAATTAAATATAATTTTAAATGGAATAAATGGTAGGATCATTCTTTTCTAAAACTGAAACAGGATACAAAAGTATTCATGAATAGATGTCTGATGTTTATTGTTATCATGTTGCTTTATCGTAGGATATGCTAACAGTGGATTTACAAGTGATCGTGCAAGTGATTGGCAACAATGATGCACATCAAAATAACTGAAATATCCACAAAGAATGGAAGAATTCTTTTTCCCAAAATACACAGAAACAGAACAGTTGATACTTTTTCAAAACACTTACTTGTTCTCTACACTCATCAATTCTTGTACAAACAATTATAGTTGGTGGGTACAGAAAGTCTGTCTGTGTCTCCTCTTTTGAATCATCATTAACTCCACAGCAGTGAATATTATCAAGCCAGAAATCTACATACTCTGCAAGAATAATTAAGGTGACATTTTTACAAAATAACAGCATTACAATAGGTCTTACATTTTGTAGAAGGTTGGTTTTTTTAGAAAACAGGATAACTTGAATTGCCTTTGGCGACAATTGTGTATGCCACAATTACGAATCTTTATAATTTACACTTGTGTGAAATATATAGTGATGTCAGAAAGGAGATGTCTTTTTGGTACCTTTCCGTTATGTCTGGTTAATTGTTTCTCAGTTTTTGTAAATTGTTGAACATTAATTACATGAAAATAAAATTCAGACCATGAACGACCCAAGTATATTCACACCATGGACTATCCAAGACTGAAGTATATTCAGACCATGGACAATCCAAGTATATTCACACTATGGACCATCAAGATCTACAGATAAGTAGCGTAGAGTTAAAATTGTCCTTCCTGCCGTCATGAAAATTAAGAACTTACATGATGTGACGTCACAAAAATACATTGTGCTAGGCCCAAATCATAGGCAAACGTAAAATGTTGGTGGATTGTCATGAATTACCGTTACCCATATAAAAAGGGGATTAAATCGAAACGTACAATTTGTAAACTAGATATTCAAATGAACATTTAAAAGTTGGTTTAAATTGGCTTAGAGGTTTCCTATTGGAAGAACTCCTTTAAAAGCTAATGGAAGACGGACATTAAGAAATGGCACATGGACTTTGGCCTGGTAAGCAAAATTAGACGCTCCCAGTAGCCTGTAATCGCTCAACTGGAACCCAAATGACTTCAACTATATTTAAATTTTTCCAATTTAAATTTCAGTGAAGTTTGCTTTAAAGTTACTGGGCAACTACTAAACTTTCTGCAAAAATTTTGATTAAGCACAATAACTCCTATAAGGTGCCATCAGACAATATCTGAAAATTAAATGATTTGTAGGCCATGTCCTTTAGGGTAATATGGTAATTTACAGTTTTACTCTAGATGCTATAGATTTTAATTTATAACACAAAAACTGACTATTTTGTCCAAATGTGTAATTAAAGGGCAATTCCTATAAAGATCATTTTTGCAATGTACAGTTTCACCCTACATGCTCTAGCTGTTATAGATTTTTAGTTACAGGACAAAAACAGAAAATTTCATAAAAAAATTGTCCTTCAAGGGCAACAACTCCTATCCGGAGTCATCTGAAAATTTCAGACCAACTTGGTGACTTGTATATCTGGTATTGCTGATCATTTTTGTGCTGATCAATTTAAAGTAAGGGCTGTTCCAGCAAAACATACATGGGACAGGAGGAAGGCAAAACAAAAAAATATATACATGGTTATGGTTCAATGGAAATTGCATCTGTGGTAGATTGTTTCACTTAACAAAATTCTTCTGTGGGTGGGTGTTATGTAAAATCTAAGATTTTTATCCAGTGTTGAAAGACGTCAAATCCATGAATTGAAATGGAATTCTTTTAGCTAATGTTCCAAAGAATCTAAACTTGCCAAAACTTATTAAAAAAAACAACAAAACAATACCTTCCTGCAACATATAATCCAACTTCTCCCTGTCAGTCCCAAAAAAGAGAAGTGACTTCTCCATATAAGTTTGACCTAGCGTGAGCCCTGCATGCAATCTAATTACATTTTCCAATTTGTCAT
The DNA here is from genome assembly GCA_944474755.1 of Limnoperna fortunei. Classification (NCBI taxonomy): domain Eukaryota; kingdom Metazoa; phylum Mollusca; class Bivalvia; order Mytilida; family Modiolidae; genus Limnoperna; species Limnoperna fortunei. The sequence goes on along the minus strand of OX104119.1, from coordinate 7,015,226 downwards.
ACTTATGGTGCCTTCTGACTTTTATGTTTAAAACAAGGAAATGATGCAAAAATCTTACACATAATTAAAACAAGTGTGGAATGTGAGCACGCTCACAAAGGGATACCCCCCGCTTCGCTTCAAGTCCAATTATCTCCCCTGAATAATATCCGGCAGCGACAAAAATTCATCATGCACATCTACATATGATGTACTTCCTTCATGTAAAGTTTCATCAAAATCTGTCAAGCCGTTTAGGAGAAGCGCTTACAAGGGATGTGGACAGATGGAGAGACAGACAGACAGACAGACAGGGTGATTCCTATATACCCACCAAACAAGTTTGAGGGGGTATAAAGACATGTTTTGGAGCATTCACTGACAAATGTAAAGGAAAAAAATAACATTATTATTTTATTTGCCTGTACAGTTTCTCAATTCACCTCTATGATAGGGTAGGAGTTAAAAAATTAAACTTCTATAGGGGGTCCTCTAATTTTAAAATGCCTTCCCCTCGTCCCATGTATGTTTTGCTGGAACAGCCCTTACAGTTTTCTCTATAGCTTTTATAATTTTTTAAATATTTAGGAAAAACATGCATTGACAGCCACATTCTAGTTTTAGTAACAGCAGCCAACTGTATATTGATCAACACCCTGGGTACATATTTGAAACTAGGAACTCTAAGGATGTGGCCAAGTTTGGAAAAATTTGCAAAGTGGGTTCAGTGGAGAGGATTTTTTAAAAAGTTTACAGACGAAGTACACCAAGTGAAATGATGACAAAAGCTCACCTGGTGTACAGAAAAGGAGAAAACACCAGTTATACCTTACCATATTATTCTTATGAAAAGCTACAAACCTCCAATATTGTCAAAGCCATCTTCAGTTTTGATCGGTTGTACATCTTTCATAATGTTGGCAACTAAGAGGTGTACTGCATTTGGATTGAGGAATATTGGGTGAGTGGCATAGTATTCCTTCTCTCCAGCAAAATCCAAAAGTCCACATTCTACAAATACATCAGATGGAATATCCACTTCTTCAATACCATTAATAAAATCATTCAAAGCTTGAGAAACATCTTCGTTTAGTAATTTAGTAATTAAATCATCACGTGGATGTGAGGTACTCTCCACCTTTAATTCTAAACTATCTGGAATATTGTGCGTTGGTGTCATCATCTGTACTTTGAATTCACTGTTAACAGATTCATCTTCAAGCTTATCTTGTATTGTCTGTTTTATTCCAGAACTATTATGACTGTTACTAGTTGTCTCACTGATACTACTACGACTGTTTTCATCATCTTGCAAACCGGTGACATAGTGGCTACTCTGGGGGTTATTCTCAAGTAAAGAGTGTTTATGCTTATTGCTATTTTTGGCTATTTTCAATCTCAACAACAGTTCTTTCTTTTTATCTGACACTGTAAAATAAAGCAAGAGACAGGGTACATGCAAATGAGGATATAAATTGTAAAAAAGATGAATAAATAGAAATAAAATCAAATATTAAAAAGATGTAGCATAGCAAAAATCATATAAAAGTGCATACATGTACAAAGTTGATGTATTCCGGAATAATAAATGGCAGATGTAACAGGAATGAGTAATAAAGGAAACATTTCACAGGTTTTGGTTTCCTTGAGATGTACATTAAATAATAAGATAATTGACACTTCGTGACAAAATATAGTGTGTTTTCAAAGATACAGCAATTGAAAACAATACAAATAATCTAAGAAGTTTACATTATATTATAACATTAATGACTTTAATGATTTCAAAAACTATTTTTTCTTGAATAATAATTGCACTTGTTCAGGATACTCTTTTTCCGTGTTTTATGTTTTTGTGTTGTGTTTGTCTATATCCATATTTGTAGCTGTTCCTTGGCTTTTTGGCTCTTGTTGTTCTTTGCAATTTTCTTATCAACATATGCTAAGTTATTGTTTTAAATACCTTCATCAAAGATCCATTGACCATTGCTCAGGTTAATTTTACATCGATGTAAATCGACCCCATCTGTGCTCTGAACTCCTGCCATACTCTGTCTTAGTAGCCGTCTCAGCAGACAGGTTTTAGTTTCAGTCCCAGATTTAATGATTTCCATATATAATTCTTTATCTTTCACACTTAACTGTTGGAAGGTTTTGGGGATTTCTGTTAAATAAAGAAATATAACAGTCACTATGAACAGATCAGATGCTCAATGTGTATTTATGTTTATACAAAGCATGTCTTAGTCAGTTTCTTCCTCTGTACAGCCATGAAAGCTATTTCATTAAAAGTATGTGTTGGTAGGACAATAATTCTAAAATACACTGACAACAAACATATTATTTGTATTTTAATACCCACAATAAAACCTTTAATGGAACTGTCCGAACTCACTTACATGTACATGTTTGATGAATGTACCAAATTAAAAAAAATAAAGAATAAATTTGTTGGCATTTTATCCCACTCTGTGCACCACAACCATCATAAAAAGTCTATTTAAGATAATAAATTTATATCGATAAACTTTATCATCATCTATATAAGCAGTGCCTCAGTGTAAGGCAGTTAGTCATGTACTTCTGATTACGTGCCTGTCGACAATGAGATAGCGGGTTCGAGTCTCACTGTACGACTTCAACCTTTATTGACAAGGATATAAAAAGTCTATTTAAGATAATAAATTTATACATTGTATCGATAAACTTTATCATCATCTATATAAGCAGTGCCTCAGTGTAAGGCAGTTAGTCATGTACTTCTGATTACGTGCCTGTCGACAATGAGATAGCGGGTTCGAGTCTCACTGTACGACTTCAACCTTTATTGACAAGGATATAAAAAGTCTATTTAAGATAATAAATTTATATCGATAAACTTTATCATCATCTATATAAGCAGTGCCTCAGTGTAAGGCAGTTAGTCATGTACTTCTGATTACGTGCCTGTCGACAATGAGATAGCGGGTTCTTGTTTCACTGTACGACTTCAACCTTTATTGACAAGGATAGCTCGTTTGCCTATCAAAGGTCAGGGTTATAAACTGATACTATGCCATTCTCCTCTAATAAAAACTGGAACCCATGATATAGCTGATAAACTGGAACCCATGATATAGCTGATAAACTGGAACCCATGATATAGCTGATAAACTGGAACCCAAGATATAGCTGATAAACTGGAACGGAACCCATGATATAGCTGATAAACTGGAACCCATTATATAGCTGATAAACTGGAACCCATGATATAGCTGATAAACTGGAACCCATGATATAGCTGATAACTGGAACCCATGATATAGCTGATAAACTGGAACCCATGATATAGCTGATAAATTGCATTGAAACCTATTCAACCAACCAATATTTCTATAAGCTGTTGATGCAAGAAAATAGATTTGAACATCATACCTAGAAGTATTTAAACAAAACCATGAATAAACAAGAGAGGACAACAAAACAAACAAACACAACAGAAAAAAACAAAAATGCAGTAATACGAACCCCACTAAAAACTGGGGGTGACTGCAGGTGCTCCAGAAGGGTAGGCAACTCTCCAGTAATAACATTTAGAATGGATTATGTACATGTACAAAGATGGTAATATTTTAAACAAACATCTTGAATCTCAGCCACCATCACACCAGAAGTCTCTGCTTTATAATTTGATTTATTAATGGATTCAGGATTGTTTCCAGACAACGTCATGCATATTTTGTTCACAACATGTGCATGTAGAAATGAAAGAGACTTACCAGCAAGAGTCGTCTTTCCTAACAGCAGGTATCTGGTAATAGTACAGATAGGGGCCAGTTATAGTATTATTTTTTTCTAAACAATTAATGTCTTGATTGTTCCAGTGCAACTATAAAATACACTGCAGAACTAGTTTTTACATCATTAATTTAACCAGAGGCTCTGCTATGTGTGGAGAAAAACAGTTTTATCCACAGTAGGTAATATAAATTACCTGCTCTAAAGGACAGCCAACTCTGCATATGGGAGATAAATCTTTTTAACAGCAAGTATGGAATAAAAATAAATGTTGCACAGCAGCAGTTTGTAAAGACAACATTTATAAAGCTTTAATTAATTATTGTCAATAGTTAAGAAGTTATGCTGTCCAGCCAGCACAGAGTTATTTGTTAAGTGTTGGCCGAGACTGTTTATGGTCTAACCTTGTACTGTAAGTTCTGTCCGTCGAACACAGCGTTTTATCTGGACAGAGTATTCTCCTTTATCATCAAGCCGTACATTTTTAACAACAAGTCTGTAAAGTTTTCCATCTCTCACCACTTTATATTTGTCTAACGAGCTCAATTCAGTCTTATCTTTGAACCACAGGGCTGTCTGACTGTCATCAAGCACTTCACATTCAAACTGAACAGTTTCACCCTCAATACATGTCATAGTACCCAATGGTTTAGTGAAATATTCTGTAATGGAAATATAAGTAATTTTGCCATCTTATACATAAAATGTGTGAAGTGTCAACAAACTGAAAATGACATAAAACTAGAGGCTCCCAGGAGCCTGTATCGCTCACCTGAACCTGAAACCAAACAACCCTTTTTTATCCAGCTTTTCGTTGCTATAAGGAATTGCCCAACACTTCTGCAAAAATCATTAATTGTGACCTTTTAAGGGAAATAACTCCTATAAGGAGGAGCTTTTGATGCTTAGAGGGAGAAGGGAGGTTCACTTCAAATTTGCTGTACCTGTTGTACTTTTTTAACTATCAGTCGAAAACTCTCTCGACTCCCACCCCCACCCTTTTTTTCATTTTTTCTATTTTCAGCCAACGTAGCTATGTAGGTATTCAGGTGTCATGATTTGCAAAATTTTGGTAGAGGACGTCCTTAAGATGATGTGTGCAATGTTTCAAAGCAGTACTTTCATTGGTTAAAGAGGAGAAGATTTTTTACAATCAAGTAAAATTGATTAAAAAATGTTCAAGGAGATTAATTCCTAAACGGTTCATCAGACGATCTTGACCCTAAAGTCATTTTTGTAGCCCTCATAGAACAGAACAATTAAGTCATGCTAACTTTTTCTCTAGTTCTAATAATTTCAAGATTTTGAGGAAAAAATGGCAAAAATCATCAATTTGACAATTAAAGTGCAATAACTCCTACAAAGAGTCATCATACAACTTTGACCCAATGGAGTGTTTTGTAGAGCTTTAGATGCTGAAGAATGAAGGTCTGTTCGGTTTTCCTGTATCTGTTATACTTTTTGAACTATAAGCAAAAAACTGTATTTTGACCCCCCTGTTCTATTTTTAGCCATGGCGGCCATGTTGGTTGGTCTGAGGCCATGATTTGTGCAAACTTGTTAGAGGACATATTACTGATGATGTGTGCAAAGTTTCAAAGCAATCCCTTCAGTGGTTTTGGAGAAGATTTTTGAAGAAAAGTTAACGACGACAACGACGACAACGACGACGACGGACGCCAAGTGATGGCAATAGCTCACATGACCCTTCGGGTCAGGTGAGCTAAAAATTACATTTAAAGTGCTTCAAAGCATTCAAGGTTTGATGTTGTTTCATGCCAATAGAGCAATTTCTGAAGATATCATAACAAGAACATGCATAAGTCTAACTTGTACAAGATGAGAATGGACACTGGATTTATAGAGTGGCAGCACAATAGTGTAACTTTATATCGTCAAACTTTGACCAATTATCTCAGCTATAAGTTGACAAACATATCCAGAACACTACGCTGTTCTAAAAATTGATCTACAAATGGAAATAGTCACAAACATATATTGCTGAAAACGTCACTATCTTAATATCTCAAAACACACGTATATTATTTATGTATCTTTAAAAAATATAACTAGAGGCTCCCAGCAGCCTGTGTCGCCCACCTGAACCTGAAGCCAAGCAACCATTTTTTATCCAGCTTTTCTTTCCTATAAGGAATTGCCCAATACTTTTGCAAAAGTCTTTAATTTTAGGGTCACTTCAAATTTGCTGTAACTGTTATATTCACTGTTTTCCTATCAGCCAAAAACTCTCTTGACCCCACCACATCCATCTTTCTATTTTAAGCCAATTAACTATCAGGAATCCTCGCAATGCCTCTTGATGCATATTGTACACGTCTTTTCAGTTCTGAACGTGCCTTTTCAACATCTAACGTGTCCCTGTACGTGTCCGTGTCAGTTGTCAGACTTGTACGAATCTCCATCATGTCAATTCCGTCTCTGATGCGTGATTACATATTCGTACAAATGGCAATCGATATTTACCTGTTTCATCAGATTCTCAGCAGGTAGCAATCACTCGGGCGCCAACTATGCTTTTAATTAAGATGTTTATAAAACAATAAACGTGCAGTGTTGATGGACACTATTTATTGTTAAAATTAAGCGTTGATAATACAATCGTTTCAAATTTTAATACACGGTCAGAACCTTGCACTTGCAGTTGCACTCCTTACGACGTAAGAATTCTTGACCGGTACAAAGATATCTTCAATATGAACATTAATTAGTTATCTAATAAACTTTTAATTTTTGTATATATCAATAAGATAATCTGCTATAGACTAGGATTTTCCAGTATCTGTTATAGTTTTTGAACTATAAGCAAAAAACTGTATTTTGACCCCCATGTTCTATTTTTAGCCATGGTGGCCATGCTGACAAAAATGTATTTCACTATATCTTTATACATGTAGATAACCTTTTGTTGTTTTGCAGCAACTACAGAAACACTTTTTTCTTCCACGTATATTCATGATGCCACAACAAAATACTAGACTGGTTCCTAACCATAAATACCATTTTGGAAGAAAAGTATATTCAACAGGGAACATGCATCACTTCTTGTAAAATAAGTCTCCATACCTGGAGCCCCCTACGCTGCATGAAATATACATTACATTTGGAATACCTCGGTTGTTAAGTTGCAAAATAATGGGAATCATAATTATGCAACTTTGTGTATTTATATGAATGAATTAACGCAATCACTGAACAATTTTATGCACTAAGTGCGTGAATTGAGCATGTTTCTAAAAATTGATTGGGTTTTAGGCCTTTGATATTGCGTTTTGCATTGCAAAGCTATAAAAATAATTGGGTTTTATGAAAATCTAATTTCGTAATAACGCAAAAACACAGCTTATCTTGAGCTCTGAAGTATTACTGGCTATGTAGGTAGTCAGCTGTCATGATTTCCACAAGTTTGGTAGAGGACATCCTAATTCCTAAAGTTGATGTGTGCAATGTTTCAAAGCAGTCCTTTCATTGGTTAAAGAGGACAAGATTTTTTAAAATCAATTACAATTCATTAAAAAAATGTTCAAGGAGAATAATTCCTAAACGTTTCATCAGACAATCTTGACCCTAAGTCATTTTATAGCTCTCATAGAGCAGAACAATTAACCAATGCTACCTCTTTCTCTAGTTCCAATAATTTTCAAGATTTTGAGTCAAAAATGGCAAAAATCATCAATTTCGACCATTAAAGGGCAATAACTCATACAACAAGGAGTCATCATACAACTTCGACCCAATGATCTTTTGATGCTGAAGAAGGAAAGTCTCTTCGGTTTTCCTGTATCTGTTATTTTTTAACTATAAGCCAAAAACTGTATTTTGACCCCCCGTTCTATTTTTAGACATATTGGTTCGACTGAGGCCATGCTTTGTGGAAACTTGATAGAGGACATTTTACTGATGATGTGTGCAATCCCTTCAGTGGTTTTGGAGAAGATCTCAACAGAAAACTTAACGACGACGACGGATGCCAAGTGATGGCAATAGCTCACATGACCCGACATTAAAAGGAAACACTTTATGTACCGTAATATACAGGTGTTATTTACACCTTTACTCTGATACACACAGTTGACTTTTACAACATATCAATAAACAATTGCATATTATCAGTTCAGAGAGAACACTTGGAGTAACAGAGTGTATACACTATAATCTCTTGGTGTAAAAGGCAGACCGGTGTGTACACTGAAAATTCTCGGTGTGACACCCTGAAACACTCTACACCGTAAAGAGTGTTTGAGTAACCATACACTCTGGGCATACTGTATCACAACAAGAGATGTTTCACTAGTATCTCAATATCATGTATACATGTAATTACCAACGAAATAATCGTACCCTCGTTTTTTTGGTTCTTTTTTGGCGAGGGTACGAATTTAATCCCATTACTTGTAGATTACAGAGCTGGAGTGAATCACTCTCGGCACTTTGATGTCCAAAAGAAGTTGCATATACAAGCAGACGTGGTAGATCTTGATATCTGTCGACAGTGTCACCATTTTTTTATAGGTTTCGTGTTTAAAATAGATAATTATTGATAGGTGATGATAGTTATTTCCATTTTAAAAAACCAGCTGTGCGTTGTGTATTAATAGTATCATGTATATTTACCTATCACAACAAGAGATGTTGCTCTGACGCTGTTGTTTATACTGACTGTATAATTCTCAATATCATGTATATTTACCTATCACAACAAGAGATGTTGTCCTGACTCTGTTGTTTATACTGACTGTATAATTCTCAATATCATGTATATTTACCTATCACAACAAGAGATGTTGCCCTGACTCTGTTGTTTAAACTGACTGTATAATTCTCAATATCATGTATATTTATTTACCTACCACAACAAGAGATGTTGTTATGACTCTGTTGTTTATACTGACTGTATAATTCTCAATATCATGTATATTTACCTATCACAACAAGAGATGTTGCCCTGACTCTGTTGTTTATACTGACTGTATAATTCTCAATATCATGTATATTTACCTATCACAACAAGAGATGTTGCCCTGATTGTTGTTTATACTGACTATATAATTCTCAATATCATGTATATTTACCCATCACAACAAGAGATGTTGTTATGACTGTTGTTTAAACTGACTGTATAATTCTCAATATCATGTATATTTACCTATCACAACAAGAGAAGTTGTTATGACTGTTGTTTATATTGACTGTAAAACTCTCAATATCATGTATATTTACCTATCACAACAAGAGATGTTTCTCTGATTCTGTTGTTTATGTTGACTGTATAATTTTCAATATCATGTATATTTACCTATCAAAACAAGAGATGTTGCCCTGACTCTGTTGTTTATACTGACTGTATAATTCTCAATATCATGTATATTTACCTATCACAACAAGACATGTTGCCCTGACTCTGTTGATTATACTGACTGTATAATTCTCAATATCATGTATATTTACCTATCACAGCAAGAGATGTTTCTCTGACTCTGTTGTTTATACTGACTGTATACTTTGCTGCATCATGTAGCTCACAATTCTTAATGGATAGTCTGTGAAGTTTTCCTGCTTGTAAAATTTCATACTTTCCATCATTTTCCAAGTGGATTCCATTTTTGTTCCAGCAAGCAGGTAAGCTGTCTTCTATAACTTCACATGTAAATTCTGCTGTCTCTCCCTCAATACATTCCACACTATGGGGGTTCTTTGCAAAGTATTCTGTAAACAAAGTAAGTCACACAACTAACTAGTGAAGAGTTCAATGTTTACTTTACTATTGATCAATAACAATGTAAAATAGCAACATGTTTGGACACAGAAAAATGTATACCCTGCATTCCAAACCAGTAATGAAAATAATAACAAATTAACATGTTGTGGAAATTTATATTTTAATTCTGTTTAATTTGTGCAGCATTCATTTAATATCGTAATTCTTTATCAATGGCAAACTACTTACACATAAAATAACAACTAAAAATTTGTGGCAATCTATATTGTACAATGTAAACTAAAAAGAAAAAATGATCGTTTTAATTCTATTTACTTTATGTACCATTCATTTAAGACAGTAACTCTTTCTCCAACTAGAAACGTAATAAATTATATTCCAAAAGAAGGACAACATTGACCAGCACTAAGTCCTGCCAAGTATACCCTCACTCCACCATTTTTCCACTCGGAAAACAGGAAGTAGATAACTGACTGAGGAAAGGGTAGGCACAGTACAACTCATCATGCTAAAGCTTATGCACCAAATTTGAAATCAATCCTTTGAGTAGAAGCCGGAAAATCTATTTAAAAAGTTTGCACTGGACGGAGAGACGAATGACCTTACAAGGTGATTGCAATATAGCCCTCTTACCAGTGGGGTATAATTATGCAAGTTATCATGTAACTGTATTTTGAAATCTTGAGAAATCTAGAATGCTGGTGTCCAATTTTATGCTTGCGACAACCAATATCCAGCACTTCCTATTTGTAATTTTATGTGCCAGTACACATTTACAAAGTGTAAATTAAAATGACAATCAGATTCTATCCATAAGTCACAAATCATAAATCCTTTTATGAATGCATTAATTGTACAGGATTATAATGTACATGAATTTTTTCTGGCAATCTAAGATTCCTTATTGTGACTTGTTTTAATTTAAATTCAGCCAAGTGAAATAATTTTAATTAGATTGGATATATATACATTAAACATCATCTACAATTGTACACAGATTACATGTTTTGCCTGTACTCCCATCAGTATTAACTAGACAAAGTCTATATAGCGATCACTGATACCCCCGCTTGTAAACATTTCTAAAGTTTTTTTCGTAGACTCTGACCTTAAAACTTGATGTATTTCCTCCAAAATCGATAGGCTTCTTATCAACATATTATTGATCAATATTCCAGTTTTATTCAAATCGGATGTAAACTTTTTTAGTTATTGTCCGGAAACAACTGTTTTTCTCAAAATTTCTTAAGTTTTTCGTGTACTGCGACCAAGAAATTTGACGGATTTTTGACGGAACTGCACTTATTCAAAATCTTTAACGTAGTCACCAGATCATGAAATTGAGGTCAAGGACAGTTGACAGGTGACTGGCTGTAAAGTACTTGTCATGACCACTGGACCAAATTTGATTGACCTATGGATGAATCTTGTAGAAACACGTTTTTGGAATGATAAATAAGACACAATTTCAAAGATTTGAGTAGAATAAAAACAGCCTGAAGGTAGATTACCTTTGTTTTAAATCTATTTAATATGAATTTCTGACGATTTATTCAAAAGTTTCACGTACATGTATACTAGTGAATGCATAGATTACACTGTCAATCACGGCAACTAGTGGCAGAACACCAAATACATCAAAATACCAGACTGAGAAATTGAGGTAAATGTCACCATACTTCAACTCCACAAAGAACAATTCATTGTATTTGCATACATGAAAACTTCATGTATTAACATTTCTAAAATCTTATTTGCTAGTAGCATGGCCATGTAAGACACAGTAAAAATTAAAAGTAATTCTTCATATATTTCTTAAGACACTATTCCCACAAAGCATCATTAAAATTGGTTGAGAAAGAGAAGATTAAAATCTAAATGGACATTGGATGATAGACAAAGAGTGATGGCACCTGACAGTCCATTTTGTGAGGTATGTAAAGATTGGTAAAAATATAACAAAATATTCAATAAATTTTACCATAAATGTCAAGTCTTGCACTTCTTTCATAACCTTCAAATTTGGCAGTATAAATTCCTCGATCTGTTAGGTCTGCACTTCTTACGATAAGTGTGTGCTTTAGACCAGATATTTCTATAGCTAATTTGTCAGAAACCTCTATTCTATTGTCCTCTTTAAACCATTCAACAATAATGTTATGCTCTCTGGTCCAAAGTTCAAATCTGGCATCACAGCCTTCAACTACCCTGATATCCTCAAGGTCCCTGGTGAGGCATTCTGCAAAGAAATTAATAAGGGTAAATTTTCACCCTGTTAATATACAAAAGGAGAAAGTTACTGTCAATCCTTGATTGCCAATTGGATCAATCATTAGTCATGTTTAGTTATTCTGCAAGTAATTATTCATTATAAATCAGATAGTCAAAAGCTTTTCACCAATCAGAAAACTTTAATTTGTAGTTCTTTTTTTTCAGATCGTCACAAACTATGTTCTAAAACAAGGATTAAGAAAAAAAATAGAAGATACAGAGTTGTTTTGAATTGAAACAAATTACAACCTTCCACAGACCCAGGACAATACTATTTAGGGGTCGTCCATAATTGTCAACCATTTTCACAAGTGTGCAAAAAGCACACTTTTTGAGAACCCCACCCCCCATTAAAAAGTGTACATCAACCATTAAACTAATTAAAATTCAAACTCCACGGAAAGATAAAAATTCTGAAGATAAAAAAAAGTGTACGCAAAAATGTTGAAATTTTTAACCCCTCCCTCAAGTGTGCGGTTTGAAAATGTTTGACAATTATGGACGACCCCTTACTAAAGTAAATAAAAAATACTTTTTTAACCATTATTCACTTTAACATACGGAAATTTTTAACATCCAGTTATATGCGTGCAAATTGATTTATATGAAGGCATCTTAGATATTAATCATGTTAATACATATTTTAATAATTTATATCACCATTTCATATCAACACTTTGCAATATCCTGGGCATCAGCTCCAGAGATTAGCTGTCATATTGTATGTGTTGGTATGTACTGGATTTGGCTAGTATTTTTACAATACACTATATGTACAAATTTAAGTAATGAGGAAAGAACTTAAATTGTTTTGACTTTTCTCATTTGATAACCAGAGGCTCTTAAGAGCCTGTATCGCTCACCTGATTTTATAGGCAATGAAAATGGCATTTCCCTGATGTTAAAGTAGTCCTGTAATTTTCAATAAACTTTAAATAGGACCATCCAAACAATATTACTAGAAAGCTTTGTTTCATTGGTTAACCCGTTGTATAGAGAAGATTTTTTTTATTTGCCCATAGGGTCCTATGTTAAACTAAGTCCTGCGGCGGTGGCGGCCATTTTGAATTTCCAATTGCCATAAAAAACATAAACTTTATAAAGGACCATCCAAACAATATTGCTAGTAAGTTTTTGTTTCCATTGATTAACCGGTTTCAGAGAAGAAGCCTTTAAAACCTTTTTCCCCTAGGGTCCTATGTTAAACTAAGTCCTGCGGTAGCGGCCATTTTGAATTTCCAATTGCATTAAAAAAACATAAACTTTATAGAGGACCATCCAAACAATATTGCTAGTAAGTTTTTGTTTCCATTGGTTTAAGAGAAAAAGCCTTTAAAAGCTTTCTTCCATAGGGTCCTATGTTAAACTAAGTCCTGCGGTAGCGGCCATTTTGAATTTCCAATTGCCATAAAAAACATAAACTTTATAGAGGACCATCCAAACAATATTGCTAGTAAGTTTTTGTTTCCATTGATTAACCGGTTTCAGAGAAAAAGCCTTTAAAAATTTTTCCCATAGGGTCCTATGTTAAACTAAGTCCTGCGGTAGCGGCCATTTTGAATTTCCGATTGCCATAAAAAAACATAAACTTTATAGAGGACCATCCAAACAATATTGCTAGTAAGTTTTTGTTTCCATTGATTAACCGGTTACAGAGAAAAAGCCTTTAAAAACTTTTTCCCATAGGGTCCCATGTTAAACTAAGTCCTGTGGTAGCGGCCATTTTGAATTTCCAATTGCCATAAAAAACATAAACTTTATAGAGGACCATCCAAACAGTATTGCTAGTAAGTTTTGTTATGATTGGTTAAACGGTTTCAGAGATGAAGCCCTTTTAAACTTTTTTCTCATAGGGTGAATGTTAAACCAAGTCCTGCTGTGGCGGCCATTTTGAATTTCCGATTGGGATAAAAAACATTAACTTTATAGAGGACCATCCAAACAATATTGCTAGTAAGTTTTCTTTCCATTGGTTGATCGGTTTCAGAAAAGAAGCCTTTCAAACTTTTTCCCATAGGGTCCTATGTTAAATTCAGTCCTGCGGTGGCAGCCATTTTGAATTTCCAATTGCCATAAAAAACACACACTTTATAGAGGACCATCCAAACAATATTGCTAGTAAGTTTTTGTTTCCATTGGTTGACCGGTTTCAGAGAAGAAGCCTTTTAAAACTTTTTCCCATAGGGTTCTATGTTAAACTAAGTCCTGCGGTGGCGGCCATTTTGATTTTCCAATTCCCATTAAAAACACAAACTTTATAGAGGACCATCCAAACAATATTGCTAGTAAGTTTTGTTTTGATTGGTTAAACGGTTTCAGAGAAGAAGCCCTTTTAAACTTTTTTCCCATAGGGTCCTATGTTAAACTAAGTCTTGAGGTGGCGGCCATATTGGTTTACCAATCAAAATAAAAAACACAAACTTTGTAAAGGTCCATTCAATGAACATTATGGCCAAGTTTGGTTTCAATTGGCCAAGTGGTTTCAGAGAAGAAGATTAAAATGTAAAAAGTTTACAGACGCCGACGACGACGACGACGACGACACCGACGGACGCAAAGTGATAACAATAGCTCACATGACCCTTTGGGTCAGGTGAGCTAAAAATGAAGCAAAAAAATGACGATTTGTGACGCATATGACAATAAAATAAAATGCTACATACTAGAAGGGCAACTAGCTTACTTTCCTTTTGATTCGTGCACCTAACAGTATCTATTTTTGTACAAGGGAAAAGACGAATGTGAAAAATTATTGTTTACATGTATCAGTATACATGTAAAAAAAATCGTGCAGCCACTCAAGAGTAAGGATGAGAATATGAATTATCAATTGATAACAAAACTTTATTTGTATTAAAATCATATTGATAAAACAAGAAAAAAGTAAAATAAGGGTAAATATTAGTATAAATGTTGACAGCTCTACTGTTAAGTGAGGGACTCATACATGTACCGTACACTAAGTGTGGATTCTACCCTTCCATGCAGGCACATGGACATGGGCATCCCATGGGTAGTAATTGGTGTTTCCACCCTTGTACATGGCCACAGTTGGCCACTCCGCCTGGTGTCAAGTCCACGTTTGCCAACCTATACATGAGGGCGAATTTTATATGTTTATACTGAGAAGACTGAAGAATTCAGAAATGTCTTAAACCACAACTGCTGTCCAATTTGACAACTGGGGAATTGTGCCCAACGTGAAGCCAATGGCATGGAGTGTGCATTTGGTAAGAGAATCCGTGTGATCTTTAGTGTAATTAATACATACAAATTTGTAAACATTTTAATATGGCAAGCATGCAAAAAAGTACTGTTCATTACTGAATTTTTTTCATGCCAGTGTTTAATGAAGCATACCTGGTAGTGTTTTTTCTGGCAAAAGTCTTTTTATTGTCTGAAAACACAAATTATTCTCTGTTATTATGACAATAAGAAAACAAGTTAGAAATACACAATACATGTTTTTTTTTCATTTTAACCATGTTAATTAATTTGCTTGTTTGCACCAGAGCTCTCAATAATATGATGTTGTTTATATTGGTTGAATATAAACTGTTAAATATTCTTGGATCTGTGCATTGTACTGGTATACTGTTAAGCATCCATCAACCTTAATTCTATGTCAACAATGACATCAATAAAAGAAATCTTACCTCCTCTAACTGACATTGTTGCAGAAGTGTATTATGTTGTTCAAGAAGAGAATTTTGGAGCTGCAGACATATTGCTATATTTAGTGGTTGTTTAGCAATATCTCTCAGCCTTTGTTTTGTTTCTGTTTCCTTCCTATAAACCTTTGCTAAAACTAGTAATGATGCCTCTACATCTGCCATTAATTTCTGGTATTCACTGTTAGAGATTTTTCCTTCTTTGGCATGAGCAAATGAGTGGTTCCTGGAATTAACTAGGTCATCAAGAGCAATCCTCTCTGGAGATCCTTGTGGCACAAGTGTTGTAAAGTTTACCAGAAGAAGTCTAGCCAGGGTAAAGTCAAGGTCCTGTAGCTGGAGGTTAGGATTGACAGGAGAACAGCAATGTGGAGCTGATTTACTTCCAGGGTTATGTCTTGGTAACTTGTTGCCAGATTTGTCAAACAAAATGTCCAGTTGTGGTGGATGTAGGACTCTACTGCCTCTGGTTCCTGTCCGAGTTCCTGGTAGACACTGACAACATGGATAACAATTGAAACATAGGTGATAGATGTCATGTCCATTTATCTCAATGAACCTCTGGAGTGTTATGCCTTGACTTGTCAGATGGAAATCCAGTAGATGAAGGAATGAATCTTTGGTTTCATCTACAATTACTGTTGAATGGCGGTAGAAGTTTTCTTGTTCCTGTGTCATTATTCTTTCAGCTTTCTTCAATAAAAGAAACACAAACAAATCCTGTTTATTTACAAGAAACTGTAATTGATGTCAATATTTTCTGTAGGATTATATTTATAAGAAGCATGAAGCTAAAGTGCAGGTTCTCATTTTATGAAGAACCAGAGGCTCTTAAGAGCCTGTATCGCTCACCTGATTTTATAGGCAATGAAGATGGCATTTCCCTGATGTTAAAGTAAGTCCTGTAATTTTCAATAAACTTTAATTAGGACCATCCAAACAATATTACCAGAAAGCTTTGTTTCATTGGATGTATAGAGAAGATTTTTTTTATTTGCCCATATGGTCCTATGTTAAACTAAGTCCTGCGGTGGTGGCGGCCATTTTGAATTTCCAATTGCCATAAAAAAACATAAACTTTATAAAGGACCATCCAAACAATATTGCTAGTAAGTTTTTGTTTCCATTGATTAACCGGTTTCAGAGAAGAAGCCTTTAAAAACTTTTTCCCATAGGGTCCTATGTTAAACTAAGTCCTGCGGTAGCGGCCATTTTGAATTTCCAATTGCCATAAAAAACATAAACTTTATAGAGGACCATCCAAACAATATTGCTAGTAAGTTTTGTTTTGATTGGTTAAACGGTTTCAGAGAAGAAGCCCTTTTAAACTTTTTTCTCATAGGGTTGAATGTTAAACCAAGTCCTGCGGTGGTGGCCATTTTGAATTTCCGATTGGGATAAAAAACATAAACTTTATAGAGGACCATCCAAACAATATTGCTAGTAAGTTTTGTTTCCATTGGTTGACTGGTTTCAGAAAAGAAGCTTTTCAAACTTTTTCTCATAGGGTCCTATGTTAAATTAAGTCCTGCGGTGGCAGCCATTTTAAATTTCCAATTGCCATAAAAAGCACAAATGTTATAGAGGACCATCTAAACAATATTGCTAGTAAGTTTTTGTTTCAATTGATTAACCGGTTTCAGAGAAGAAGCCTTTTAAAACTTTTTCCCATAGGGTTCTATGTTAAACTAAGTCCTGCGGTGGCGGCCATTTTGAATTTCCAATTCCCATCAAAAACACAAACTTTATAGAGGACCATCCAAACAATATTGTTGGTAAGTTTTGTTTTGATTGGTTAAACAGTTTCAGAGAAGAAGCCTTTTTAAACTTTTTTCCCATAGGGTCCTATGTTAATCTAAGTCTTGAGGTGGCGGCCATATTGGTTTACCAATCAAAATAAAAAACACAAACTTTGTAAAGGTCCATCCAATGAACATTATGGCCAAGTTTGGTTTCAATTGGCCTAGTGGTTTCAGAGAAGAAGATTAAAATGTAAAAAGTTTACAGACGCCGCCGCCGCCGCAGACGACGACGCCCATTGACGCAAAGTGATAACAATAGCTAAATAGAATGAGAGGGCTATAACAACCTGATTGGAGAACAAAACAACCCAAAGCCACCCATGGGTATTCAATAAATGGCATGACGGCCCCATAAGAAAACTGTTTACGTATTCAGTAAAATCAACTACAGACTAAACTGATAAGCATGAAAAGAACACAGAGACCATGTGATAAATAGTAGAGAAAATACCATAACAACTTAGCCACAGAGGCCCCTTCTAACATTTGGTTTTAAACCAGTCTGACATGTCAGATTGTGAAATACTGTCCTCAGAAAAATCATCAATTTCATTATACAACAAAAGAAGTTAAAAATATTTCTGAGGACAATTGTAACACTACAGATTTTCTATATTGATAACGATACTTAATTATCAAATTAAAATTGCATTAAAATGATTATAGAATGGTCAACTAGTAAATCAGGATTCACAAAAGTGACTTTTCCTGGTGAGACGGGGTTGTAAATATGGACTATAATATACTAAGGAATGTGAAATAGAGACAAGTTAGAGAGTGATCTAATGATGATTTTAATTACAAACTATTAAGTGGACAATAATATTATTTTTATACCTGGTGATTATATTCAAATTGACAACTGAGTGATATATCCTACAAGCTATAAAAGACACTTATGGACATGCAATTAATTTGTGGAATAGAAACAAATAGATAAGTGTTTGATTGATTACTTTATTGTGTTTGTGACAATGTTCAATTTGTTTGTTGAGTAATGTTTTATTTGATCAAGTATCTTTATGTATATAAAAGCTGGACTTCTCAAAGTCAAGCACTGGTGTTAGACTTTACCAAATAAACTTTTATCTACGTTTGTTTCCTTGGGTGTTGGTTTCAAGAAAGCCATTTTGCAACACAATGTCAACAAGTTGAATATTTTGAAAGTCGCCAATTACTCAGATAGTTAAATATCCTAATCATTGCATTTTAATACTGACATCATAGTAAGTTAAACATGTCTCATTTCCCGTATTTGCCTATGTTAACATGTGTTTATCTACTCTGACCTTTTGACCTACTGATATTGTCTCCCCTTTGGTTTTCTTGTTCAGAAGTTTAAAACTGCAAACTCGCTTATTGGCAAATTAATGAAAATAACATTTTTTAATGTGTTTGTTTAATGCCACTTTCAGCTAATTTTCAGCTATATCATGGCTTCCTGTTTTTATTGAGGACAGAAGCCAAGGTACTCTAGACAACCCCCATCATGTGATGGTAAAAGTAGAGAAATCCTTGTCAATTAAGATTGACCAAGAAGATCAACCTGCCGTAGTGAGACTCGAACCCGCAACAACAGTGTTGACAGACCATGTGATCAATAGTAGATGAATAAACTTCCTTAACCACTTTGTCGCAGAGACACTTAAAATAACATTTTTTATAGGCTGTTCAATAGACATTGTGACCTTTAAAATAATCCAATTGAAATTGTTGTTACTGATTGATATGTCCTTACCATTTTCTTATCTTTCAACATTCAATAATCTATGGTCCAATCAAAAATATTCATTTTCTATTTTCAACTTTTAAAAATGATTGTGATTGAACAAAGGTAACAAAGTTAAAATCTGTATTTTTTGTGTACTATGGGAGATAACTCTAATTTTACTTACCACACTTGTTATTTTATAGTCTGTTTTTCACAAGTTAAAAATTCTTTGTTTATTTATCTGTAAAATAAATAAATAAATAAATAAATAAATGAAATTCATGTTCATTGCACAGTATACCTATATCAATATCAGATTTACAAGTACCAGGCATTCACATTCCATTCACATTCCACATTAATTCATAAACTTTACCGTGTCAATCAGACGGGATTTTGCCTGTCAAAATGGAAAACTGCTACTGCGTTTGGTCGAGTTTATGGTCCTTTTGTAAATCTTTTATTACACTTTTTAAAATCAACAATTATTTTCCACAGCTAAACGGCGTTGTGAAATGCGCCTGAATTTAGCCTTTGTAGTGGCTACAATGAGCCTTCTCTTATTCGAAATCTACAAAAGGGATCTTTATTGTGCAAGGAGCATGGCACTCTTCAAACACGTTATCCACTATGGTCTGCAGCCAGGCTTTCCGTATTATGACCAGACAACCCCCAACGAGAGGGTCTCTCCTACCTGCCACCCGGGTATGCGCTGGGCTGCTCTGTGGGTTGAGAACTGAGAACAGTCCCATATGGTCCCTGAGAAAATGAGTGATTGCTTTTATTTAACATTTGTACATTTGTGTTTAGTTGATATACTTACAGCCTTTTGTAGCTTAATTCAGAATATTATTATTATTGTCTGTTAACCAGTATTCAAAGATTCAATCATTGTTTAACCAAGTCTGAAATAATAAGTTTACAAATGTCAATTACAAATTTCATAGATTTAAATAAAAATGTTTCTTATGCATCCATTTAAAAAAAAAAATTAAACATTAACCTTTTTCTCTTTAGCAATATCGTACTTCAACATCACCATTTCTCTTAAGCAATATCTTAACAATGTAAATACTAGAGGCATCAACTTTTTATTTTGACCTTTTAAGGGAAATAACTCCTATAAGGAGGAGCTTATGATGCTAAGAGGGAGAAGGGAGGTTCACTTCAAATTTGTTGTACCTGTTATACTTTTTTAACTATCGGGTCGAAAACTCTCTTGACCCCCCCGCACCCCATTTTCTATTTTAATAGAGCAGAACAATTAAGCAAAGCTAACTTTTTCTCTAGTTCTAATAGTTTTCAAGATTTTGTGGCAAAAATGGTAAAAATCATCAATTTCGACAATTAAAGTGCAATAACTCCTACAAGGAGTCATCATACAACTTTGACCCAATGGAGTGTTTTGTAGAGCTTTTGATGCTGAAGAAGGAACGTCTCTTTGGTTTTCCTGTATCGGTTATACTTTTTTAGCTATCAGCCAAAAATTGTATTTTGACCCCTCCCCCCTCCACCGTTCTTTTTTTAGCCATGGCGGATGGTTGGTGCAAACTTGGTTGAGGACATTTGACAGATGATGTGTACAAAGTTTCAAAGCAGTACTTTCAGTGGTTTCAGAGGAGAAGATTTAAACAAGTGTGGACACAGAAAAACGTCTCGCCTGAATTCCGCATCAGTAACGAAAATAAATTTTGTCAAAAGCATTACGTAGATAGCATTAATCATGTTAATTATTAGCAGCGGCCTGTATACCAATTATTGTCACCATACTATGCATAGTTACAGAGGAACTGTCCTAATACAAAAACTTGAACGTAGTCGCTGAACCGTTAAATTGAGGTCAAGGTCAGGTGACATCTACTAGACAATCATTTACTATTCATCAACAACCTATATATACCAAATATTGTCATCCTACCATGCATGGTTACAGGGGAACAGCAGGAACCTAAAAACTTTAAGGTAGTCCTTGGACCGTGAAATTGAGGTCAAGGTCAGGTGACACCTACCAGACAGTCATGTACTATTCATCAGCAACCTATATACTGAATATTGTCATCCTACCATGTGTAGTTACAGAGGAAATGTCGTAACCCAAAAACTTTAATGTAGCCGCTGGACCGTGAAATTGAGGTCAAGGTCAGGTGACACCTACTAGACAGTCATGTACTAGTCATCAGCAACCTATACATTAAATATTGTCATCCTACCATGCGTAGTTACAGAGGAACTGTCGTAACCCAAAAACTTTAACGTAGTCGCTGAACCGTTAAATTGAGGTCAAGGTCAGGTGACACCTACCAGACAGTCATGTACTAGTCATCAGCAACCTATACACCAAATATTGTCATCCTACCATGCGTAGTTACAGAGGAACTGTCGTAACCCCAAAACTTTAACGTAGTCGCTGGACCGTAAATTGAGGTCAAGGTCAGGTGACACCTACCAGACAGTCATGTACTAGTCATCAGCAACCTATATACCAAATATTGTCATCCTACCATGCGTGGTTACAGAGGAACTGTCGTAACCCAAAAACTTTAACGTAGCAGCTGGACCGTGAAATTGAGGTCAAGGTCAGGTGACACCTACCAGACAGTCATGTACTAGTCATCAGCAACCTATACACCAAATATTGTCATCCTACCATGCGTAGTTACAGAGGAACTGTCGTAACTCAAAAACTTTAACGTAGTCGCTGGACCTTGAAATTGAGGTCAAGGTCAGGTGACAGGTGACTGACTGGCAAGTACTCATCATAAGCTACCTCTGGACCAAATTTGATGGACCTAGGGCTTGGACTTAAAAAGATATGAAGCAAGATGTCAAGTGTTTACGCCGCCGCCGGATTCCCATACATATGTCTCGCCTCCAGCGACTTTCGTCGCAGGGGAGACAAAAATCAATTAAAACCGATTAAATAAACAGTTCAAGGGGAATAACTCTTAAACAGTTAATCAGACAATCTTGACTCTGAAGCCAATTTTGTAGCCCTCATAGAGCAAAACAATTAAGCAATGCTTACTTTTTCTCTGTTATACTTTTTTAACTATCAGGTCGAAAACTCTCTTGACCCCCCCCCCCCCGCCATTTTCTATTTTAATAGAGCAGAACAATTAAGCAATGCTTACTTTTTCTCTAGTTCTAATAATTTTCAAGATTTTGAGGCAAAAATGGCAAAAATCATCAATTTCGACAATTAAAGGGCAATTTTTTTGCAACCATAGATTAATTTAATTAAAATTATATCTTTCACTAGCTCCCCCTTTTTGTTATTGTCGCTCTGAAGATCTAACAACATCCCATTACTTTTGATATAAAAATTGTCCATTGAAAAATTTGGGTATTCCCCAAAATATTAACCAATCAAATGTAAGCTTTTATCTTAACTTGGGATTAAGTTATGAAAAAGGTACAATAATGCCAAAGAGATTCCGAACAATGATAGAGGATTCCCCAACATTAAAAGTTGGGGAAGACAGTTTTTGATTGGTCAATACAGAAGTTCAATCTGAGATGACCTGTAAAAGGATGTTTTATCAATCTTCACAGGACACTAGCAAAAAGGGGGGACCCAA
This sequence comes from Limnoperna fortunei, assembly GCA_944474755.1. Classification (NCBI taxonomy): domain Eukaryota; kingdom Metazoa; phylum Mollusca; class Bivalvia; order Mytilida; family Modiolidae; genus Limnoperna; species Limnoperna fortunei. The sequence goes on along the minus strand of OX104119.1, from coordinate 6,992,700 downwards.
GTGAAGATATAATTTTAATTAAATTAAGCTATGGTTGCAAAAATTTTTTTTTAAATAATAAAAGAGTGACCATCAGAGCTATGTTTTCGCAGCTCCTAGATTAAATATGTATCAATATGAATTACTCTTGAAATAATCTATTAGTATTTTGAAATAAAATAAAATTTATTGGACCTCTTAGTACTACTAGTAGTAGAACCACGTCCCTGTCGTGAGGTCTGGAAACATGCTGTTTACAAAAAAAATAAGCGTGGCTAAAGTTCTACATAAATAATTTTTATCATAATTTCAACAATTGTATTTACCTTTCTTGCTGGTTAATAATAGCCCAATAGGGAGATTCACAGATGCTAGCTATACAGTTGCATGTGTGTGTGTAAAAAAAAGACGTTACGTCATCAAGTGAATGTAGAGGCACTGTTAGGGGGCTCTAAAGTAACGACATGAAGAATGTGTGACGCTTGCATTTAAGCTGCACCTACATTCATATTACATTTCATGTAAAACAAACATGACAAAATTACAGTATAAATCACAAAAATCTTTTTTTCATAATAATTACAACAAAAAATCTTTGTTCCTTTCTTGTCGGTGGAAAACTGCTTCTTGTTGATAAAAAAAATGTTTCTTGTTGGTAATTGACCAATTTCAAGTTTTACATGATTTATCTCCCCTTTTACTTCCAGTTAAAAAAACTGTGGCTGTCATCACTTAAAGGACTGTGATATTTGAAAGTAATTTGTGTATTATTTTTTTATTGTTTGTCTAAGCCAATTGTTTTCATCTAGTTAATTAATCATGACAGAATGTTACTATAGTCATAGGCAAGGCGCAAAAGGTGTAGATAAATTCTCGTTTTCATGAATATTAATTAAATTTAAGTAGCCAATGGAAATGATGTTTATTGGAGAAAACTATTTTGATTAGTTCAAGCGACCAATCATAATAGGACATAGACTACTCATGAAAACGAGAAAATAATTACAAGTGTGACCACAACCGGTAAGTGGTAGCAAAGGGAGAACGCGACCTGATGTGGGTTTCCGACGATGCAGGTGAGTTTGAATGGATGTCATTGGTAAATGTGTTCAATCGAGCTATAAAATAGCTGGGGTTATACCTTTTATTAGCATCAGTCAAATAGGCAAATACACATCAGTTAATTAATTGATGATTATGTTTACACAGCAGGGAGTTGTAATAACATCCTCACTCAGATATTGACACCTGCCATTCACCTGAAGAGTGAAAATTTATCAAAGTTTTCATCAGGACAAATTGCGGCTATAGCAGCAGTTTTTAGTATCACTAGGGAGTTTTTTAAATTGGAAATTCATCAATTCTACCACAGGGGCTTGCAAAAATAGATTTACTTGCACTTTTGCTTGATTTGACTTGATGCCCTTGGTCGGACGGGAGGTAAAATCCGTGCTTTTGCGGACAGTGTGTAATTGTGGACGATGACGTATCAGTTCTACTTAAAATCTGATTTTAAAGATAAAATGCAGTTATTTGCCGATTTCGAAGACAAATTTAAAAAATAAGTTAATAAAGATACAATTGTCTTATTTTTGTTTTTTAACAATTATCATTTATTTAAAATGTGTGTCCGCAAATGAACGACATTGAAAAAGCAAGAGCTTGTTAATGCGGACATTGTGTTTCCTGGTGTCTGTGTAATAATAAACCAAAGTTCTGTTGAAAGTTTTAATTAGAGAATCTATAGACAATTAATAGACTGCAATATTTTAAGAATAGTTTATCATTTAAAACTTGTATTTAATATAAATGAAAGTTAACAATTTCAAATGCCAAATTTTTTAAAATTAAACAAATCTATATACACAGAACGTTCAAACTGTAGAAACAAAACCGTTATAGAACGTGACATACAGAGAGTAACAGTTATAGAACGTGACATACACAGAGTAACCGTTATAGAACGTGACATACACAGAGTAACAGTTATAGAACGTGACATACACAGAGTAACAGTTATAGAACGTGACATACACAGAGTAACCGTTATAGAACGTGACATACACAGAGTAACAGTTATAGAACGTGACATACACAGAGTAACAGTTATAGAACGTGACATACACAGAGTAACAGTTATAGAACGTGACATACACAGAGTAACAGTTATAGAACGTGACATACACAGAGTAACAGTTATAGAACGTGACATACACAGAGTAACAGTTATAGAACGTGACATACACAGAGTAACAGTTATAGAACGTGACATACACAGAGTAACAGTTATAGAACGTGACATACACAGAGTAACAGTTATAGAACGTGACATACACAGAGTAACAGTTATAGAACGTGACATACACAGAGTAACAGTTATAGAACGTGACATACACAGAGTAACAGTTATAGAACGTGACATACACAGAGTAACAGTTATAGAACGTGACATACACAGAGTAACAGTTATAGAACGTGACATACACAGAGTAACAGTTATAGAACGTGACATACACAGAGTAACAGTTATAGAACGTGACATACACAGAGTAACAGTTATAGAACGTGACATACACAGAGTAACAGTTATAGAACGTGACATACACAGAGTAACAGTTATAGAACGTGACATACACAGAGTAACAGTTATAGAACGTGACATACACAGAGTAACAGTTATAGAACGTGACATACACAGAGTAACAGTTATAGAACGTGACATACACAGAGTAACAGTTATAGAACGTGACATACACAGAGTAACAGTTATAGAACGTGACATACACAGAGTAACAGTTATAGAACGTGACATACACAGAGTAACAGTTATAGAACGTGACATACACAGAGTAACAGTTATAGAACGTGACATACACAGAGTAACAGTTATAGAACGTGACATACACAGAGTAACAGTTATAGAACGTGACATACACAGAGTAACAGTTATAGAACGTGACATACACAGAGTAACAGTTATAGAACGTGACATACACAGAGTAACAGTTATAGAACGTGACATACACAGAGTAACAGTTATAGAACGTGACATACACAGAGTAACAGTTATAGAACGTGACATACACAGAGTAACAGTTATAGAACGTGACATACACAGAGTAACAGTTATAGAACGTGACATACACAGAGTAACAGTTATAGAACGTGACATACACAGAGTAACAGTTATAGAACGTGACATACACAGAGTAACAGTTATAGAACGTGACATACACAGAGTAACAGTTATAGAACGTGACATACACAGAGTAACAGTTATAGAACGTGACATACACAGAGTAACAGTTATAGAACGTGACATACACAGAGTAACAGTTATAGAACGTGACATACACAGAGTAACAGTTATAGAACGTGACATGCACAGAGTAACAGTTATAGAACGTGACATACACAGAGTAACAGTTATAGAACGTGACATACACAGAGTAACAGTTATAGAACGTGACATACACTGAGTAACAGTTCAGTCAGTTCGAATAGTCAGAAAATTATTATAACTTATAATAAATGTATACCATATGATTAGACCAATTTAGACTACCCGCCCACCAGAAAAACTTTTGCTTATTTTTACAGACATGTCAGCAATAATGGAAGTAAAGAAAAGGGAGATATGGGGATTTTTTTAATTTGATTAAAATAATTGCATTAGGAAAACTAAGGCAACTTGTAAATGAGGAATGGTATTTCGAAACAGATGACATTTATCCATTAAATAGCTTATTTGAGGATTTGATTAGAAAAGATGAACGGGGATAGAGGTCGTTCTGAACTGTTCAGCTTCTGTGGAATATTCCAGCATTGTGTTTGTAGCTAAAAAGTTCAGCGAAATTTACATGGAGTTTTGTCGACCCAGTATCAATCGAAAGCGCAAGTAAATCTATTTTTACGAGCCCTTGTGATTGTACCTACAAGTTGGTTCTTGTCATTAAATAGTATCCCTTTGCGGAATGCAACACAAACTGATAGATACATGTATGGCATGAAATGCGCACCAAGTTAATGTGGTCTTGTTTTGTAACCTCCATAGAGCCTATGGTTACACTTGGTTACATGGTTACATATATGGCATAAGTCTGAACAGGTGTGGCATAAATCGTAACTAAAATAAGAATCTACCTACCTTAATGTATCATAATCTGTAGTTTCATACAGTGTCGTTCATGATATGACAAATTAAAACAAAATAAAACCCACTACTTTCGTTTTCAGAGGTTTCCCATCTTGCAGATTTTGGTCACGTGATCAATTGTGCAAGGGAAATAAATCTATAACAACACAATTTCCTAAAACTATACAGAGGTCATTATCCTTTTGGATGGCCTGAGCAAAAGTAACCGGACGGGCGAGACATCAAAAATTTTTATTAAAAAAATCTTTCTTTCACGTAAAATTTCATATATGGGGCATTACACCTATAATGCTAAATTACATAAAAATGAAGACAAAAGTATACCTGTCCACGGATTTTTTTCGGGAAAATTACCTTAAAGTTTAAGAATGGTTTTTCTACTTTCATTTCAGTGTTGTGGTCACATTGTACCACATTACACACTTTAGGAAGTGCTTCCACTGTAAAGACATTGACTGGAAAAAAATATATTCATGTTCTACAGTAATGCCATACCTTTCAAAATATCCAACTCTTAAGCAATAGCAGTTATAGGCAAAAGCAGAAACAAAAGAGAAAAATGGGACTATTTTTTCATCCTGCCATCTTTTGACATGCACCGGAAATTCATTACATGAATAGGATAATGACCCCTACAGTGAATCCCGAGATTATCGTCTTTTTTTCATAACTCAAATCATTGCATTGTATCACACGTGGCGTTATAACTAATTTCAGGTACGGTTTTCTGAGCTATTGCGCGATAATATAGTTCAATGTTTGCATTTACAGAAGTAAGTACTTTCTATCTGTAATATTGTTTTGATTATTTTTCAGGTGAAAAACAGTATGTTTTGTATTTCGAAATGTAATACTTTTGTTATTTGCATTTGAATTAAAATATAATTCTGTTCATATATTCTTACGCGATCAAGCTGGCTAGGTGAACGATCATATTGTTGTATTCATTACATTATGTGCACGTGATTATGTGTCATAACCATTTATTGTAAATGTGTTGAATCGTACTATTATCATAAATGCACATTAAATCTGCTCTCATCTGAATTTAATTATATAATTAACGCATTGTAAATATGTCCAACAATAATAAATTTCTTGCTACTGTTTTAATGGTGTATTAAACAATTTACGTGATGTAAATCATTAATATTCCATGGCACAGCTGATCATCATGATGAATAACAGTAAACAAGATTTTCACATGTACATCTTTGCAAAATAAAAATAACACATAAATCAATGTATTAAGAATTTCGAATATTTTTAAAACAAACGATAACCAGTCATTTAGCTCAATTGGGATTGCGTGACAACTGAGGAAGTCAAAAGTTTTGATTGGATGAAATTGAGAATACAATTTTCAGCAAAGATTTAGTTTATAGCATATTGGACAGAACATTTATTGTGCGATGCAGAGAAAGTATTTTTGTGTTGTTGTTAGCTTGAAAATAATATTGTCAATATAAAACCAATATAGTACTAGAAATCTTGAAACATTAATAATGGAATATCATAGTTTCCCAAAACATTGAAAGTAGAAAATTATCTGTATAAAGTAGCTTGAAATAATCTCGGTCTCTCCTACTTTGTGTTTACTTAATTAACTCAAAGCTAAGTAAAGTTTTATTTAAAATCGGCATATTTATATAGACAGATAAACAATACAAACTTGAATTAAGATTGATTGATGTCTAGAAACACTAAATTGTATTTATATTATATTTTGTTTGAAATCTCAATCGATTTCATTGGAAATCATTGGGGCAGAGAAAACATTGTCCCATCTCCCTGACGATACGCTTGGAGGACGCCATCTTGTTTACATTGGATACTGAAAGTTGTCCGCTCAGAGGAAATATCGAAATATAAATCTGAGAAGACGCCATTTAAGTGTTGTTATCCAATCAAAGCACTTAATATTAATAAATTACAGCATGAATAGAATTATAGTGTCGTAAATCTAAATTTGTTTGTTGAAGCTTGTATTATGTACAAATACAAATACAAATACAAATACTTTATTGGCACAAACACATCAATATTACATGGTTAAGGCCCAATATAATGTGTACAAATATAAAGATTTGAACATACAATTGTATATTGTAAATAAAGGCCCAAAAATGAAATTAAAACAGGAAAAGAAGTATAATCTATCATAATAGGCTTTTTCTAATGTTCATACAATATATGATGAATGAGGAGGTTAATTTAAGGATCTTGTATGAATTACTATTAAATAAAAATGAAATTTTATTATTTGCATTAATTACTTTTTTATTATCTATTAAATTTAGTATACTAGTATAAAATGTGTCTCTTTGATTTTTAAAAGCTTTGCAGTTTAGTAGAAAATGATTTTCATCTTCAATTTGTCTTGATTTACATATCGGACAATACCTTTCTTTTTTTTGGAATATTAAGATGTCTTCCCTGTTCAATGAAAAGTGAATGAGCGCTAATTCTGATTTTACAAGCAGCAGCTCGATCTTCTTTGTTTTGTAATATATCGACATATGGAGGTCTTGTCCCCATCATGTATATACTTTGAAAAAATTCTAATTTTGTTGTTTTGTAAATATTCGAGTTTTGATCCTGAAGACATTGATCTTGTATACGTTGCTTAATTTGACTAAGGTTGTTTTTAGAAAGGGATGTGTTGTTTATCATGAATGAAAAACCAAGATTATTTATGAACTTTTTTACCCAAGGATTAAATTCTTTTGAGTTAATATAAATTTCTTTTAGTAAGGTATTATCAGCATCAAGGATATGCTTGAAAAAATTAAATATAGAAAATAAAATTTTACTTTTTAATGGAGTTCTGTTTAATTCTGCACGACAACCATCATGTGTTGCCTTACAGTGAACTCCTAATATCTCTTTAATGAATTTGATGTGTAGTTTTTCATATGCATCAGAGTCGTTGAATGAGGAGTCAACCCCCCAAACTTCACTTCCATATAGAAGTGTGGAAATAACTAATGAATCAAATAGTTTTTCCAAACGTTTACAAGGATTTTTGATACCTATTACCTTTTTAATTTTAAAGCATGCTTTTCTGGCTTTTTCCATTAAGGTATTTATAGCCAAATTATAAGGAATCTAATAATTGTATGTGTGGTTGGAGACAGCAGTTTTGAACGACTCAACTGAGTCTTTCATCACAATTCTCACTGGTAAACTGTTTCAAAGTTTGATAGTACTATGATAGAATGACTGCTGTCTTACTTGTAACCGACAATGAGGGATTTGAAATACAAGTGAATGTGTATTCCGAGACTGTTTAAGTGGTGGTTGGTATTAGCCTGTATGTTTTGTCTATGGCGACTATTGAGTGGTTTATTTTGTACAGCATTACGAGTTTCATGTCTGATCGTCTGTCTGCTAGGCTTCTTCAGTTGAGATGGTCACGTACGAACCTAGCCGCCCTTCTCTGTACCATTTCTATTCTATCTATTTCTTCTGTGTTGTAGGGATCCAATACAGAGCAGGCATATTCTAGATTTTCAATCAATAATGTTTATATTTTGAAATTTTGTTATTTTTAGAACCCCAACATCCAATCAGATCCTTGTATTTTCTTCTGATTACTACTATCAAACATTTTCCGGTGTCATCTGAGCAAATAATTTGTTTATTGTACCATCAGAAAATCGGATCTTCATAATGTCCTACTGCTTGTATCCCTTTGTCATAATTTCCATATTATGTTATTTCATAAAAAAATATTATTTACTTTTTCTGTTTATGAATTTATAAATATGATTTTTTCTTTTCCTTTTTTCTTTTGCAAATTTTTTTGTTATTTTTGCATTTGCGTAGTTGCTGCTATACGTTTCGGTCCAATCTGTTTGTTATGTTATAATAATAAGGTTTATCCCTTGACATGTTCAACCCTCCACGTCATGTTTTCTTGTGTTCTCTTTTTAATTTCTTTGTTGTTGAACGAAGCAACACACAATGTGTACTTGAATTTAAATGGAAGTAATTCAACACTTTACAGTAGTTTAATCTATTAACTGCTAACAACAAAGAAAGCGTAATTGGATCGTTACACTTACTTACTTCTCAATAAACGAACAATGGAATATTGATATGATTTTAAATTATATTGAACAGTTTGGCAGCACAATTTGTAAATTTGACAATTTCTGCTTTGTTTTGTTTTTTTAACTGTTTGTGTCACATGTTAGTTATCTTAAATATGCGTCTAAACGACTCGAAATCATACAATCTCCGAGTCTGGTCCAAAGTCAGCTAAACACGTCCGAGTCCGGTCCCAAGTCAGGTAGATAAATCCGAGTCAGGTCCCCAAGTCAGCTAAACAGGTCCGAGTTTGGTCCTCAGGTCAGCTAAACAGGTCCGAGTCTAGCCACCCAGTCAGCTAAACAAGAGCTAAACAAGTCCGATTATGGTCTCCATTCAGCTAAACTAGTCCGAGTCTGGTCTCCAAGTCAGCTAAACCAAGCCGAGTCTGGTCCACAAATCAGATAAAATAAATCCGAGTCCGGTCCCCAAGTCGTCAAAACAAGTCCTATTCTATATGTGTCTAGCCGATACATGTACAGACAGTCGTGTTAATTATAGGATATGCTCATCCTTGACATGTTTTATCGCCTGTTTATGACATTTTCCTTTGATAGAAAATTCCTTATGACATTATCACTGCACGCAATTGTAAACATCGTGGATTTCTAAGGGCGATTAACTTAACACCGCAATAATCAGATATACAAATAGTAGCACTCTATACCAAACCAAAGCACTAACAATCGTAGGCAGAATCTTAGTGCCGTTATAATCCGAATTTAGTTTTGTGATTTCCAAAAAAAGCGAGGCTACGATTATTCGTTCTACGACAATCTTAAAACACATATTTTTACCGCTCATTTTAAACATTTGTTCATGGAGTCTTTTTTTTGGTTTAATGTTAAAAAAGAAACACGTATGAAGTAAGGACAGTTATTTAAATCTCTCAAGCACCATTGGTTAATAGTTAGCGCAAACAAGGTGTATTATTTGGCTATCCTACATATAAATTACAGACAACAGATGCTTTAATAATACCCATAAATTAGGAAATGCAGCTAAGAGACGGTTAGCTTTTTAGAAAAGCTCAACTTTTTTTACATATATTTGTGCCCCTTCCATATGTTCCAATGTTTCTGAATTTCTTTTTTGGTACTGATGTCAAAACAAATCAGTTACGAATACTAATGTTGAAGATAACAATAAGTAAGCAATATTTTTCTGATTTCAAATCTCTTTTTAAATAGCAGCATGTACTTACATTGTATCCAAGCTGTAGCAACAGGTGCGCTCTCTATGTTTGCCAGATAAGAAATGTGTCTAATGTTAAGTAAGGTGTTTAAATCATTTGTTACATGTCAATGGTTACCTATATACAATAATTACCGAACAATAACACTGAATAAACGCTTTATGTTCCAATTCGTCAAACTCAACCGAATATAAAGTATTTATTCATTAACAACGAACGCGTGTATCTAGGAACCGCTCGCCTCTGCATGCAGCAAATTTTTATTCATAGGTCCATGCTGTATATGACAGTCTACAAAAAAATTACATAATTAAAACAAATACAATTATGCACATTAAATGAAAATTTCCTATAACATAAACCTCAATTTGCGTGTGATCTGGTTAGTCATCTACCAGATCGGCGTTTATCCAATACCGCAGCTCTAACAGGTATTGTCGGTTTGATCAGATTAGTCATCTAACAGATCGGCGTTGAGTCAACACCGGAGCTTTAACAGAAATCTAAATGGCCGTGTAATATAGTTAGTCATTAACAGATCGGTGTTGTGCCATCTATTGAGCTCTAATAGAAATCTCAATGACAGTGCGATCCAGTTAGTCATCTAACAGATCTGCGTTTGTGCCAACACCGGAGAACTAAACAGAAACCACAATAGCCGTGTAATCTATCTAGGCATCTAACAGATAAGCGCTGTACTAACACTCGAGCTCTAACAGAAATCTCAGTGTCCGTGTGATCTAGTTAGTCATCTAAAAGATCACCGCAGTGCCAACACTTCTGCTCTAACACAAGCCTTAATTGCCGTGTGATCTAGTTAGTAATCTAACAGATCGGCGTTGAGCCAACACTTGGGCTCTAACAGAAATCGCAATGTCCGTGTGAGCTATTTAGTCATCTATCAGATCAGCGCTGTGCCAGGACTTGAGCTCTCTATCAGAAACCTCAATGTCCATGTGATCTAGTTAGTAATCTAAAATCTCATCGTTATGCCAACACCAGAGCTCTAAGAGAACCTAAAGCGTATGTCCAATGTCGAGACTAATCAGTGGTTATACCAACAGGCTTCGGATTGGACTCCATTACATAGCTCAGGAAAATTTGCGTAAAATACATAGAAGCAAAGAGACTTCCGACTTTTAGCAACGTACGTCCATCTTTAGACTGCAGTAAACAATGTCCGGCTATCTGTAGTCTCCACTTAACAACGTCCTTCCATTTGTAGACTACAGTAAACAACGTCCTTCAATCTTTAGTTTCCAGTAAACAACTTCCGTCCATATGTAAAGTAGTAAACAACATCCGTCCATCTGTAGATTGCAGTAAACAACGTCCGTCCATCTGTAGACTTCAGTAAACAACGTCCTTCCATCTGTAGACTCCAGTAAACAACGCCCGTCCATTTGTAGACTCCAGTAAACAACGTCCTTCCATCTGTAGACTCCAGTAAACAACATCCATCCATCTGTAGACTCCAGTAAACAACTTCCGTCCATCTGTAGATTCCAGTAAACAACATCCGTCCATCTGTAGACTCCAGTAAACAACGTCCGTCCATGTGTAGACTCCAGTAAACAACTTCCGTCCATCTGTAGACTCCAGTAAACAACATCCATCCATCTGTAGACTCCAGTAAACAACTTCCGTCCATCTGTAGATTCCAGTAAACAACGTCCGTCCATCTGTAGACTCCAGTAAACAATGTCCGTCCATGTGTAGACTCCAGTAAACAACGTCCGTCCATGTGTAGACTCCAGTAAACAACTTCCGTCCATCTGTAGACTCCAGTAAACAAATTCCGTCCATCTGTAGATTCCAGTAAACAACGTCCGTCCATCTGTAGACTCTAGTAAACAACGTCCGTATATCTGTAAAGTAATAAACAACGTCCGTCCATCTGTCGACTCCAGTAAACAACGTCCGTCTATCTGTAGACTCCAGTAAACAGCGTCCGTCCATCTGTAGACTTCGTTAAACAACGTCCGTCCATCTGTAGATTCTAGTAAACAACGTCCGTCCATGTGTAGACTCCAGTAAACAACTTCCGTCCATCTGTAGACTCCAGTAAACAAATTCCGTCCATCTGTGGATTCCAGTAAACAACGTCCCTCCATTTGTAGACTCTAGTAAACAACGTTCGTCCATCAGTAGACTCTAGTAAACAACGTCCGTCCATCTGTAGACTCCAGTAAACAACGTCCGTCCATCTGTAGACTCTAGTTAACAACGTCCATCCATCTGTAGACTCAAGTAAACAACGTCCGTCCATGCGTAGACTCTAGTAAACAAGGTCCGTCCATGTGTAGACTCTAGTAAACAGCGTCCGTCCATATGTACACTCCATTAAACAACGTTTGTCCATGGACAGACTATAGTAAACAACGTCTGTCCATGTGTAGACTCTAGTAAACAAATTCCGTCCATCTGTATACTCCAGTAAACAAATTCCGTCCATCTGTAGATTCCAGTAAACAACCTCCGTCCATCTGTAGACTCTAGTAAACAACGTCCGTCCATGTGTAGACTCCAGTAAACAACTTCCGTCCATCTGTAGACTCTAGTAAACAACGTACGTCCATGTGTAGACTCCAGTAAACAACGTCCGTCCATCTGTCGACTCTAGTAAACAACGTCCGTCTATCTGTAGCCTCCAGTAAACAACGTCCGTCCATCTGTAGACTTCAGTAAACAACGTGCGTCCATCTGTAGACTCCAGTTAACAACATCCGTCCATGTGTAGACTCCAGTAAACAACTTCCGTCCATCTGTAGATTCCAGTAAACAACGTCCGTCTATCTGTAGACTCCAGTAAACAACGTCCGTCCATCTGTAGACTTCAGTAAACAACGTGCGTCCATCTGTAGACTCCAGTTAACAACATCCGTCCATGTGTAGATTCCAGTAAACAACCTCCGTCAATCTGTCGACCCCAGTAAACAACGTCCGTCCATCTATAGACTCCAGTAAACAAAGTCCGTCCATCTGTAGACTCCAGTAAACAACGTCCGTCCATCTGTAGACTCCAGTAAACAACCTCCGTCCATCTGTAGACTCTAGTAAACAACGTCCGTCCATGTGTAGACTCCAGTAAACAACTTCCGCCCATCTGTAGATTCCAGTAAACAACTTCCGTTCATCTGTAGATTCCAGTAAACAACGTCCGTTTATCTGTAGACTCCAGTAAACAACGTCCGTTCATCTGTAGACTCTAATAAACAACGTCCGTCCATCTGTAGGTTCCAATAAACAACGTCCGTCCATCTGTAGACTCCAGTAAACAACGTCAGTCCATCTGTAGACTCCAGTAAACAACATCCATCCATCTGTAGACTCCAGTAAACAACTTCCGTCCATCTGTATATTCCAGTAAACAACATCCGTCCATCTGTTGACTCCAGTAAACAACGTCCGTCCATGTGTAGACTCCAGTAAACAACTTCCGTCCATCTGTAGACTCCAGTAAACAACATCCATCCATCTGTAGACTCCAGTAAACAACTTCCGTCCATCTGTAGATTCCAGTAAACAACGTCCGTCCATCTGTAGACTCCAGTAAACAATGTCCGTCCATGTGTAGACTCCAGTAAACAACGTCCGTCCATGTGTAGACTCCAGTAAACAACTTCCGTCCATCTGTAGACTTCAGTAAACAAATTCCGTCCATCTGTAGATTCCAGTAAACAACGTCCGTCCATCTGTAGACTCTAGTAAACAACGTCCGTATATCTGTAAAGTAATAAACAACGTCCGTCCATCTGTCGACTCCAGTAAACAACGTCCGTCTATCTGTAGACTCCAGTAAACAGCGTCCGTCCATCTGTAGACTTCGTTAAACAACGTCCGTCCATCTGTAGACTCTAGTAAACAAATTCCGTCCATCTGTGGATTCCAGTAAACAACGTCCCTCCATTTGTAGACTCTAGTAAACAACGTTCGTCCATCAGTAGACTCTAGTAAACAACGTCCGTCCATCTGTTGACTCCAGTAAACAACGTCCGTCCATCTGTAGACTCTAGTTAACAACGTCCATCCATCTGTAGACTCAAGTAAACAACGTCCGTCCATGCGTAGACTCTAGTAAACAAGGTCCGTCCATGTGTAGACTCTAGTAAACAGCGTCCGTCCATATGTACACTCCATTAAACAACGTTTGTCCATGGACAGACTATAGTAAACAACGTCTGTCCATGTGTAGACTCTAGTAAACAAATTCCGTCCATCTGTATACTCCAGTAAACAAATTCCGTCCATCTGTAGATTCCAGTAAACAACCTCCGTCCATCTGTAGACTCTAGTAAACAACGTCCGTCCATGTGTAGACTCCAGTAAACAACTTCCGTCCATCTGTAGACTCTAGTAAACAACGTACGTCCATGTGTAGACTCCAGTAAACAACGTCCGTCCATCTGTCGACTCTAGTAAACAACGTCCGTCTATCTGTAGCCTCCAGTAAACAACGTCCGTCCATCTGTAGACTTCAGTAAACAACGTGCGTCCATCTGTAGACTCCAGGTAACAACATCCGTCCAGGTGTAGACTCCAGTAAACAACTTCCGTCCATCTGTAGATTCCAGTAAACAACGTCCGTCTATCTGTAGACTCCAGTAAACAACGTCCGTCCATCTGTAGACTTCAGTAAACAACGTCCGTCCATCTGTAGACTCCAGTAAACAACCTCCGTCCATCTGTAGACTCTAGTAAACAACGTCCGTCCATGTGTAGACTCCAGTAAACAACTTCCGCCCATCTGTAGATTCCAGTAAACAACTTCCGTTCATCTGTAGATTCCAGTAAACAACGTCCGTTTATCTGTAGACTCCAGTAAACAACGTCCGTTCATCTGTAGACTCTAATAAACAACGTCCGTCCATCTGTAGGTTCCAATAAACAACGTCCGTCCATCTGTAGACTCCAGTAAACAACGTCAGTCCATCTGTAGACTCTAGTAAATCATCATCAGATCCTTCATATTTATTTACCAATCAATTTTACAAGTCATCCTGTTTATAAATGCATCTAACTCTAAAAGATAAATTTCAGACATATTGCAGTGAAAACAGCTGCTTCACTCACCTGTTGAGCATTATATTTGCATGATAAATTATTTTACTTTTATGAGATTTCAGCTATATCATGTTTTGCTATAGAACATCGCTGCACAAATCGAACGCACCTACTTCCAACTGCGTCAACTTCGTGATTATATAGGAACATCCGGGTACAATTAATTGAATCGTGTTTCAGTTTTAGTTTTAGATATTTTATGTTCTGCAGAAGTACCTGTAAGTGTTCTATGTTTTGTCAGATTTTATTGCTAAATGCCAAGTGAGCAAGTTTTCATCAATGTTATATGATGACAAGAACAAGACTTCACGTGAAACAAACCAATCAATGTTAAGACATTTTAACACCCTGGTGTAACGCAGCCTTGTTGGAAGATTTTTACGGTAGTCAATAATCTGCTAGTGATGACCGACGTGCCAACGCTATTGTTATGAGTTCTAATTATATTTCCGGGAAGATGTTCTCGACTCAATCTTAATTGACAGGGATTATCAGTTTTCCTTCCGAAGGTCTGGACATTTTCCGCGGGTAGTGTGACATCTTCCTTTACCAATGAAACCTGTCCGCCATAATCGTTTACGATTAGGTAAACAAACAAACACTATTAACAACTGTTTTAATTTACTTGTCCTAAACTATGATGGTTAGTCACACACCAATAGTTGTAAGACAGTAGTTAGGAGCCGCCTTATTTGCGACATATTTATTCAGCGGTATATAGACACATACATAGACAGTTATTAACCAGTCGCACAATGGAGAGAAAATTAATAATAGGTTAAGACACATGTTTGTGAAAAGACGATGTGATATTCCAAGAGTAATAGAAATTGTATATCTGTTGGACCTATCAACGCTTGAAAGTACTTATTTACTCAGTAAAACGAACGTATCCACTCAGACAAAGTTCTTATTTCAGGCGTTCTGATTGGATACCGGTTCGAGTAGGTAAGTTCGCGTGAACTCAACCTACATTGTGTATCATTTACGGAATTATATAGATGTTCCCGGTGCTCGTCTTACAGGACTGCCCCGACCGTCCCGGAGGACGTGGGAAGCTATCTCCTTTTGAGTGGGTGTCAGGTTTAAGGTTGGAAAGCCTGACCACAGACAGTCGTGATTAACTTGATTGTAGAGTGCCACTCTCTGTGCACGATTATTTCGCTAAAACACTCATTGTAACAAAACATAACGAACGGCTAAATTATCTTAAATTATCTGCCCAATATTTTGAAGTGAAGCTTGCGTCAATGAAAAATATTGCACCAGGAGACCAGGTTAAGGATTGTACTAGATTTTACGGTAAAGCGCCCATGATAAGAATTGTCATGTCTCATTGTCAAGATTTCTTTCATAAGTTATTTGTATCATAGTGAGCAATACATGTGAATAAAGCAATATACAGAATTTTGAAAACTTGCAAATTAATCGACAAGCACGTGCATTTTGCGCATGCGCATTATGATAAAATGGATATCTAGGCCGGAAATTGACATTCCCGTATAAGTGCATAATGGGAATGATGACTGTTTTTTGCTTAAAAATGCGTTTGATACGGGTCATTTGTTAACTAAAACAAAAATTACAAAATACAAAGAAATGCTTTTAATTATGTTTTATTTTTATGATCTTCTTATTCTTCTCTTTACGGCGATAAATTAAGTCCATTACTGAGCTGTTCCGTGGAGTAGGCTAAAACACACCCTCTCTTAATACCACAAAATGTGTTCCGATTTTTTAAGCTGTAATCTCCGTTAAACCCCACTAAAACTATAATGCAAGGACAAATTTGCTCGAATTTTAATGCCTAATTGCAAGATTGCATGCAAAACTAATATACGTGACTGAAACCTTGAAGCCGTTCTTTATAATAGAGAACAATGTATAAAACTGTAATCTCCGTTAAACGTGTTTTCCGTTAAAACAACATAAACGACAGCGAAAAATCACGTGCTTCCACGGAGATATTGTACTTCCTGGAGTGATGATTGGGTGAAATGCAAGACAAAAGATGTCAAAGATAGACAACTCAATCATCAGCACCTTAAATAAAATGGATGGCTAGATTGTTCTGTCATAAAGCACCTTTTATTTGAATAAAATATCGTATTCTAGAATACAAATATTTTAATCGTACGAGTAGAATTCTACCTGAAAGGGGAAACCGATCCCCCATACATATGCCATAAGAACCCGACAAATTTTTGTTAAACATTTTTTCATCGACTACAGTACTAAATTGATTCTAAAATTACACTTTCAAACTTCAACGACTGCCATGCTTATATAAAATTAAAGATATTTCATAACACAAACATTCCCTTTTTTGATTTCTTGTATGATGCAGTCGTTCAGCGATTCAAGAGTCCAGTATTATCCATTAGCCCCTATTTAATTTTTTTGTCATGATTCAAACCGCGGTAAAATAGATCAATGTAAAATTAGTACAACAGTCAGCAAGAACAACGCAAATACACACCATGACCCTTAAGAATCTTTTATGATCAAAGATCGTAATAAAATCGTCGGATTACCATTAGTTTCGGTTCTGTTATATATTTTTAATTCCTTTTTAATAGTTCGATAATGATCTCGTTGGTATTTTTTGTTTGTATATCACAGTCTACCAGTATGTGTTTCTATCAGGTCCGCGCTTTAAAAATAAAATATATGGAGAGCCATAACAGCATTTTAAAAAGGTTTTTCGGCATTTTTATTTTGCCATTCTTATTATCATGTACAGCGTACCTCCTATATATGTTAGAAATAAGGCAAGGTTATATTATTGTTAGTTTTACGAAATTTTCTAACTAAAGACAGCCTTATGAGGACGGAACAAATATAGCAAATGAAATTCATCAACATCGGAAAAAATCACTCTGGGAAATACATTATTTGTAATTAAATCGGATTTGTATAGATATTATAACACTATTTACTAATAAAATATACAAGTTAAATGATCAAAATAAATTATTCTTGTATAAAGACTTGAAGCTAGCCTTAAAAACAGAACTTTATTTATCCTGCAAAAACTTTGAACATAGGAAACTAATAACAAAATTCGGATAAGTGATAATTCCTTAGAAATTGAGTCCGGCTTATATAAACAATACCCCGAGGATCTCGACTTTGTAATTTCTGTTACCTTCAAGAAATTGAAGATGAAACACACTTCTCCTTCTACTGTCATAAAAAGGCACAAATATTGTTCTGAACTAATGAAAGAATATAAAATTTCAATGATTTAAATAAAAAAAGAAAAAAACAACTTATTCTCATTTTAAACCCAAAATGTTTTCGACGTATTCAGAATCTAGGTTCTTTTTTAAAACAGTCAATCGAACTAAGGTCAGGGGACTTATGATATGTTATCTGTAGAATTGTTTGTTGTTATGTCTTTATTCCTGTTTTTGTGACACAAGCTGTTAAAATAGCTTAATGATAATAAATAAATAAAATAAATAAAATTTATAAAATAAAACATTTAATATAACCCCTACACGACATGTTTGACACCAATACGCGGAAATATTACCCCGCCAAATTTTTCACGTTTACATTACGCAATAACATAAAAAAATACAAAAGAGACACAATGCCTACAAAACAATACCTGATATTAAAAAAATATATATTATCAAAATAAATGGAAAAAAAAATAACAAAATATACATATTGACATATAATATTTATTTAAAATATGGCAACTAAAACTGATTAAACTCATTCATTTTCTCCTAAATATAAGCAGTTCCATATAAGTCATTAACATTTCCTACCCATACCCATGCCGTCTCTTGACAGAATACTAAAATTTCTAGATGTATTTTTCTACAGATCTTTAGAAAAATATTTTCAAACATTTTAAGAACACCAAATTAGTGCCTGGCAAGTTTATTTAAAAAAACTTATAGTAGCGTATAGAAATCAGTACGCCTTCTTGCAAAAACCTTAACGGTTGGTTTAGTTTGAAATGGGTTTAACGCCACATTCAGCAATTTTTCAGCTTTATCATGGTGTCAAGTTTTTTGGGGGAGTCAGCCGGAGTATGCAGAGAAAACCCCGACCATAGGTAGGAAAACTGGCAGTCCTTGTCAATTAACATCGGAGTCGAGAACACAGTGCCAGCAGTGAGAATCGAATCCGCAATCTCAGTGTTTACAGACCACGTGATCAATATTAGACGAACTACCTTAACAACTCAGCCGCCGCGGCCCCCCAAAACATTGACGCAAACTGCATTTTCGCAAAGTACATTCATACAATACCATTAAGTTATAAAATAATCAAGACCCAGGCTCTCCGTCGTCTCATCTGGTCGCTAAATTATTTATTTTTTCACTGAAATAGGTGTTTTCTGTAATTTGCTGGTTCTCCTTGGAATGACCAATACGCACATTATATAAATATTTTGTTAAATGAAAGACCGGTTGATTATTTGGTACGTAGAAATGTAATGTTCAAAATAATTGCATTTTGATCCTAGTGATGAGACTCGCAGCTTTTAAATTATTTTGTGATGTACAGCAATAACAAAACTTTAAACCATGAAATTTAAAATGTCAAATTTTATTAGGTTGTAAAACGTCACTGATAACGTTGCTTTTTATGTTGGTATATATGCATATTTTCATCCTATTTATTTCCAAAAATGTTTCATATTACATGCCAATTTTATTAATCTTAATTGTACAAGATCTAAACATCAAGGTTAATAATATTAAATTCTCGAAATACGACTTTCCCCGCAACCAGCATCTGCTGAACATCAACTGTTTGTTGGGTTACCATGGTACTAATATGTGCGACTACAGTCACAGCCAACATCTGCCGAACATCATCTGTTGGGTTACCATGGTACCAATGTGTACGACTACAGTCACAGCCAACATCTGCCGAACATCATCTGTTGTGTTACCATGGTACCAATGTGTGCGACTACAGTCACAGCCAACATCTCCTGAACATCAACTGTTTGGTTCCCATGGTACTAAATTATATATATAAATGTGTACGACTGACTGAATCGTATCTATGCCTTGTTTTGACGCACTGTGAGTCAAATCCATATGCAGTGCAACCTATGAAATACATTTTTCACCTTGTTTTTTTCATTTAATGGCGTAATAACAAATCGTTTATAAAGTATTCTTATAATTGGAGAGAGTGCGTTTACCATCTTTATGTTAATGTGGTAATTTGTTAATTCAGGATTTTATCAGCACAAATGGAGTGCACCTACATTTTTATGCGCGGATGCCTAGTTTTATCAAATGGTATCTTTAATTCATATAGGAAGTTATTCCGTCATAAGTATTTAAGTTGAGTTTTCTTAAATACGAACATAAATTACTCTTAAAGAATTGTTTTATTTGTGAATTCAACTAATGTTTAGTTTATAAATGTCGGGTCTCGGTGGCATGCAGAGTGGTCTAGAAAGCTGATCTCATATCGATAAACAGCGTGTCGGCAACTGAATGATGGAATTGTGAGTTCGTGCACGACTGTGGCAAGGTATGCTCGACTCCAATCTTAAGGTACAATGATTGCTAGTTTTGCTGCCAAAAGTCGGGATTTCTCAGGGCAAACTCATACAATTGCTTCGCCAATAAAATTTTGTGTACACGTTGATGAAAAATAAACACACAAAGTAAGTCCGTACATCGAATTAAGTTATATAATTTCATTATGTGATATAAAACAAGACTACACCTGTTTCGTGACATACAAAGGAGGGGTGACTATTTTGCAACATCAGTTAACATTTATAGCATCCCATCTTTTCGAAATGCATAGCTTATTTTTGTTTGTTTGAAGTTGTCACTTTTCGACGACAATTTTGATCACAGGCATGTCAAGAATTGTTTCTGAGTTTGAGTACGACTTTGGATAATTGAGCCCGACTTAAGGTTTAGTTATTGTCTGTTTCCATGTCTAATATCGGCCCGAACATTTCATTACTGTCAGTTTTCCTGTTTGAACGCGGTGATGAAGTCGATAAATTTATATGAAACGCTGCATACAAGCACACACACATATTTAAAACACAATTCACCTTATTTCAGACGAGCGATTAGTTTCCTAACGATACATTAAATCATAAAATTAACATAGAAATGGATTGCACTGTGTCCAGTTTGGTCGCGAGGGGTGTTTCCGCAGCGACGCATTTCCTGGGCATTATGAAAGTCTCACAATCCTGTTCCGGTAGCAACGCGTAAAGTCAGGTAAGTGATAAGTTATAGGTCGATAGTTGTTTTACTCTGTGTTATTGTATACATGTCGCCATGTTAGCCAAGAGTGTATCGGTTAACATGGTTAATGTGAGTCAGCGTGGTAGAGTGGACTGTTACCATGTGTAAGTGTAAATGTGTAGCTAAGTTAGCCGCTTGGAATATTACCGTATGTAACACCTGTAGATGCGTAACTAGGATAGCCTAGTGGACTGTTGCTGTTTATACCTGTACTTGTGTGCCAGGTTGGTCGAGCGGATTGTTACCGTGTGTACCTGTAGATGTGTAGTTATTTAAGTGCAGTGAACTGTGGCCGCATGTACCAGTAGATGTGTAGCTAAATTAGCAGAATGGACTGCTACCGTGTCTGCATGCAAATGGGTAGCTAGGCCAGCCGAGTCTGTAAATATGAGCAATTTTGGCAGAGTGCAATGTTACCGTATGTACCTGTAGATGAGTTGCAAGGTCAGCGGAATGAACTGTTACAATGTGTACATGTAGATGACTAGATAGGTTAGCCGAGTTGACTGTTACGGTATATTTCTGTAGGTGCGTAGCTATGTTAGCCGAGTGGACTGTTACCGTGCGTACATGTAGATGGGTAGCTAGGTTAGCCGTTTTAGATTATTTAGATATGGATAGGCATTATTATATTCATGTAACGTATCATGAATATAACGCCTACTCTTATTTAAATAATCCATACAATTTGAACAGCCATGAATTATTTAGATTCTGATATGAAAATATAGAAATTTTTAATTTCGCGCGTACAAAGTTAAAATGTTTATTTTGGCTGTTCCGAAATCCTCCCTTGTTACAATTTGTCTTTCTCGTGTAATATTTGGAAGACAAAAACATATACATTACAAGCAAAGTAACATATTTATTAATGTCAACAATGTGATTAAATAATCAGAACAAAGAACGACAAAATTGAATGCTTCGTTGCATCAGTCTGTGACTGTGTAAAAATGAGAAGTGCTTACCGCATTTGATCAAGCTTATGCTCCTGTTGTACATCCAAAATGGTACAAATTTAGATCAACAATTTTCCCCATTTACTCAACATTTTGAAGTCGGTTGTGTTCTTATTTTGATACAGTAAATTTTTTAACTAAATTAGGACGGAAGTGTATATGTAAGCTAGGAACACCCGATTGGGGACGAGACCACAATTGATGAAGACCTCTTTTTTTCACTCTTTGTTCATTATAACATCAAGTCAATTAAAAATAAATACAACTTTGTTTCTGGTATGCCATTTGGCGGTCTGAAAGTACCATACCTTTTCCAAACTATATCCAAAATTTAGAAAACTGTAATACCTCTAACTCATTTTAAATCTCTGTAAGCATCCCTATCTTCATGGATTAAGTCCGAGAGACTCTGAGTCATAGGTAGTGATTCTTTTTCCTGGATTTGACCTTTCCCTAGACATGACAGTGAGTAACTCGACGGATGTCTAATTAGTGGCAGACACTACTTACTCGTCCGGAGCACCTGAGTGCACCCATGGTTTTTATTGGGTTCGGGTAACTCTCTTTCTGTTTTTTGTGTTTTTGGTTTTTGTATTGCGTTATGTATGTTTGTCTATATACGGTTTGTAGTTTAGTTTAGTTTAAACATATTTTATTGTCTAAGTAACAAATGGATTGGACACAAGTTATTACAACTTACAATGCCTCTCCATAGCAATAATATTATGTAGCTACACAAGATGACAGCAAGTTCAAAATACTATAAATAAGTACAAGGAACAATAATACATAATAAAATAACAATAATGAAGAACATGCATGCAAGTTAATGTGATAGTAAATAGAATATACAACGTATAAAGGAATACAGGATGCGAGTACATATATTCGAAGATTATTTGTTTTTAGTAACAAAACTAAACAAATATTATTCACAGAAACGTCTGGTTTTATTTATATAACTATGAACACTTCTAAATATCATGATATTATGTTCATCACTGAGTAAGGGTGATCCGAATAAAATGATTTCAATTGATACCACTGTAATAGGCTGAAGTACTCTAAAAAGGTTAACTCTCTGATTTAGGTAAAGGGAGCATTCTAGAAAATAATGGATTGCATCTTCCAATGGATGTCTACAAGAACAGCCAGGTTCGTTCACCAGGTTAACTCTAAATAGGTCAGCTCTTAAAGAGCTACAACTATGTCTTAGTTTAGTATGTAAAATATTTGTATTGCGATCACCATTAGAAAGTATGATTGTACGTGTAAAGTTAAATTTTGACGTCTTAAAAGATTTTTAAATTCGGTTTTGGACTGAGCAGATCTAATATGCATATTTAATGAGTTCCAAGAGCGGATTGTAGAAGGGAAAAACGACTTTGAAAAGGTTTCTAGTCTACATCTTGGTATTCTGTACTGAGGTACGTTTCTAAGCATACCAGTATATGCGCCTTCTGAATAAAATTCAGATAGACAGTCCCTCAGGTACTCTGGGGTTTTGTCGTTATGTATATTATAAAATAAACATAATTGCCTACGATTTCGTCTAGAACATAAGGATTCCCACCCTGTTTCATAAAATAAAGATTCTTTACTAGCGTATCGGGGCAAACCAGTAATAATTCGTGCTGCTTCGAGTTGAAGCTTATCCATTTTATCACTATCTCTTATATTACACCCGTTCCACAGTTCACATGCATATTCAAATAGAGGAAGTATATAAGTAAAATATATCCTATTAAGGTTTTGTCTACTAAGAATATATTTCATCTTCCTCAGAACATATATTTGTTTGCTGATACTGCAACATATATTTTCAATATGCCTTGTCCATTTGCAGTCATCAGAAAAGGTTACCCCTAAGTGTTTATGAGATTGTACTCTTTGTAATTGTTCATTATTAAAAGACAGATTGATTTGTGGAATACTGTTACCATTGGAGAAGATCATGAATTCCGTCTTTTGGGGGTTAAAATCAACTAGCCAGCGTTTTGCCCATCGGTTAAGTAATTCTAAGTCTGAATTTAACGTTCTCTGAATTTCTAAGTGATCATTAAGTGAATACATTAATGAAGTATCGTCAGCAAACAATCTCATCATACAATTAATATTATCTGCAATATCATTAATGTAAAGCACAAATAATAAAGGACCGAGCACGGAACCCTGAGGAATACCTGCTTTTAAAACCCCATATGATGACGAATCATTCCTAATAATAACTCGCTGGTTTCTTTCGGATAGATAATTTTCTATCCAACTGATTAATTTCCCTTTGATACCATAAGATCTTAGTTTTAATATAAGACCTTTATGCCATATACGGTCAAATGCCTTAGAAATATCACAAAAAAATACGCATGTAGTTTGTCTGTGCTCTAAGGCCAAGCAGATTTTGTGATACAATTCAATAAGCTGGTGATATGTAGAGTGAGCGGGAACAAAACCTGACTGAAACTTGAATAGCAATTTGTGGTCTAGGATATAATTATATATATGCTTAGATACTATTCTTTCAAAAACCTTTCCGACACAGCTCAGTAACGCAATAGGACGATAATTAGAAGCGAGTGATTTGTCACCTTTTTTATAAAACGCTAAAACATTGGCAATCTTCCAGCAATTAGGAAATACAGAAACACGAAAAGACAAATTAAATATAAATGACAGAGGAAAACACACACTAGCTGCTGTATATTTTAACATGTGGTGACTGATATAGTCACTGCCGGAGGCTTTTCCTAACTTTAGAGAACTTAGTACGTCCTTAATCTCTTCCTCCGTCAATTCATCTATGTCCAAAGAGTGGACCGTTCTTGGTAAGACATCTGGTAAATCAATATTATTTTCATTTAAATTAGAAATATTGCAAAAATAAGTATTAAGCAAATTAGCTTTATTAAAATCATTAACGATGATTTCCTTAGACGTTAGGTCAATTAACGGAGGAATAGACGAGGAACGGTTATTTCCCATAACTTTCTTTACAAGGGACCAAAACGTCTTTGGACAGGCCGAATTTTCATCCAAAAGCCCATTGGCATTAAGAAAAAATTGTTCTTTAGCGTTGATAATCATATTGTTTACTTTGTTTCGCTGAATTTTGAATTTACTGAGATTAAGAGAAGACCCACATTTTTTTGCCCTGTTATGTAACCTGTTACGAAGCCTAATTTGTTTTCTTATTTCGGAGTTAAAACACGGTTTATCTGTTGGTCGTATCGTGATAGTTTTTGTCAGAATACACTTTTCAGCTAATTCAATAAATTTTTCAGTAAAGAAAGTCGCCACAGCATTAACGTCATCACCAAAGTTGGAGAATGAGCCAACCCAATCAAAGTTATTAATGTCCGTTTGTAACTATCCCTTGACTTTTGGCTCTTGTTGTTCGGTCGTTTTTTTTTTTTTTTTTTTTTTTTTTGCTATTTTTCTTAAAACAGGAAATTGGCAATTATTCCACTAGACTAAATTACTCCTAATCCATTATATTTCATCAAATGTTTAATTTCAATATTTTTTCAAAGATCCTTCTTTCCAATAAGCCCAAAACGTAGAACCAAAACAAGAAAAAAGCCAAAGAAACAAAATTACAAAGAGATATGCCCATCCTCACAAGTCAGGGTTTCTGTGTCCACATGTCTCCACGAAACCCTGACAAACTTAGCTTGGAAATTCCCGGGCTAGAAGATTTTAGTATGACGTCAATCCTTTAAAATATCAACTAATGAAATTGCTTGGAAGAAGCAAGTGTTTGGCAGTAGTCATTCTTACTCATTCATATGTTTGAAGAAAACGTGGCACAACTAAATAATAACGCGGTAATAATAAACTATTAACACTACTGTACAAAATACACTGATTTTCCATGGTCTACGCAACACATCCGTTTGGTTTATTTACAATCGACATCGGGATATCCCCTAACCAAGTCGTGAATGAAACCAAGGTTTTGATTGGCTACATTAAGGTATGATGTAGCCAATCAAAATAGTGACTTCTAGCCCGGAAATTTCCTACCTAAGTTTGTCAGGTTTTCGTGAACGCTTGTGGACACAGAAACCCTGACTTGTGAGGATGAGATATACCATTTTTGGGGGGAACTACATTCAACGAGTGTCGAAGTTCATCAATTGTGTTGTCGTTCCATATCCAACTATAGAGAACATCACGTGTTTTTAATGACATATTAATGTAGCCATGTTGTTTTTCGATCCCCTGTAAAATTTCAATGGGACCTTTACAAAAAGTTTTAAATTCAAGTTTATGGTTTTTTTCTAAACGATCGTGTGCGACGTGTTTGGGTTTCTGCGATAAATTAACTTTAAGAAAATTACAATTAAATCAGTTTAATTTATGAAGAAGTTTCTTCCAAATCCATTTACAAATTGACCATATTGACTGATGAAAACGACCATTGATCGCCATATAAACTACGATAAAAATCGCATTACCCATGCTACAAAAACCAATATTTCGAATACAAAACTTAATTATACTAAGCGTGTGGAACTTGTTTAGTAATCTAGACACATTCAGCTTTTAATTTATATAGTTTTTATCGGTTTAAATTTTTATTTTCTTTCTTGCAATTTTGTTTACAAATGTTGACATTATAAACAGAACTTTATTTTCCTATACGACAGCGCATGTCCGTATAGACAGGGCGTCGTGAGGCATTGTTAAGGCCCAATTATTTTAATGAAATTTATGTTACTTTTAAATTAAAAGTAAAAGTTTTAAGTCTTAGAAAGCTTTAAAACTATTTGAATTATTTGACTTACTAAATAATGTCGTTAGAAAAAGTGAAATTTACTGCATGTGCTTAATTTGTCTGGTCATGAGTAAAACATGTAGTAATGAACTTTAAATTTGTTATTTACATTTATAAATGGTTTCTATAAATTATCCGAAAAGACCCTTAAAAAGTCGTAAAGGTTGGCAAGTGTTTTAGGAATAAACTATTAAATAAACATCTTGCACAAGTTTATGACACAAGCCCTATCAGGACAACACAACATGGTTTAAATTTCACGACTTTAAAGGTGTTCTAAATAACAAATATGTCACAAATGTTTATTAGGTAATTATAATTTATTGTAAATTCAATGTGACTTATTTAATTATAAAATATAGGTATACTTTTGTTGAAAAAATAATAACGAAACAAACAAACAAAAAAAAACAAACAAACAAAAAAAAAACACAAAAAACAAAAAACAACCCCCCCCCCCAAAAAAAAACAAAAAAAAAAACAAGAAAAAACCATAACAGCACAATATAAATGCGCATCTCCATTATTCACAAAAATTAATGGACAAAAACATGTGTCCAATATTAAAAAAAGGTCAAACAAATCAAATGTTATTAATATAGCCTGATATATTCTAATTCTGCTGTTAATGACAATAAAGTTCTTAATTTGAAAAACAGAGTTATATATCCTAACTATGACCGAAATAGTTGCATTTGTCGATACGGATTGCCAATTTTCCTACCGAAGGTCGGTCGTTATCAACGGGTACTCCTCCAATAAAAAATGGACGACATGATATGGCTGACAAATTGCCCAAAGTGGCGTTCATTCCCATTCAACCGACCATCCAAATAAAATGCAAAAGAAAACTTTAGACTATAAAACATCTAATTTGTATTGATTGAAGTCATCCCTTAGTCAATATTATGTTTGCACAGTGGCAGTTGATTTGTACCTTTTGTCGTAACCACTTCCTTTCCTCCTTACTGTATCATGGCTAGCCACGGAATTCATTAATTACCCGAGTAATTCGACAGGTGCCACGCATGTAGCGGGAGTTCCTCTCCCTTCCGGAGCAGATAGACATGGCATAGGTTTCAAATCATTTTTTGTTTTTGTGTTGTGTATCTGTTTAGATTGGTTAGCGAAGAATACCGACCCCTCGTTCAAATTCGTCCGTATGAAGCTAGCATCCACTGTACTGAGTTATTAAACGTTATAGTATCTCAATTTTATGGAAAGTTACCGGATACCCCTGCATGTTAAATAAAAACTAGTAAGGTTCATGCTTAAATATATTTATCAGTAACATAGATTATTAAAACCTAAAACAATTATATTGTCGATACCTGTTTATTTAAAATGTGGTCAAGTTAGTTAGTCGTATTTTGATCACCTACGTGTCAGCACTTGAACACTGGGATTTTGAGTTCCAGCACGAATATTACAAGGAGCGCTCGACTCCAACAGCAATTGTCAAGGATTGCCAATTTTCTGCCGACGCACAGAACAAACATATTAAAATAATAAATATCTTCTCTATCAGTTGATGAAATGACATCAACTAATTTCAATTTGTAGTATATATCTTTATTTCGATTGTTTCATGAACACACGGCGGAAGAAAGTTGGGGTAATGGTGGAAAAAAAACTTTTTCCTCAGTTTCCAATCTCTTTAAATTCATACGTCATTTCCATTTGTTTTGTTTTTTTACAGTCAGTACTAGTTAATACGTTTGTTAGAGAACAGAAGAAGGGAAATTTGATCTGCTGGACGAACAGTTGTTTTCGTAATAGCATGGACACCACATTTTAAAAGACAAATATTAACATTAAATTACTGAAGATATTTGAAGGATAAAGATAAACATGTTTGTCATTATAATTTTATTCAGTTAAAAACAGCTTCTTATACATGTATTATATGCCCTGCCGAATTTCCATAATGGTGGAAACCTGAGCTGTAAAATGTGGAGCTCAGACTCCAGAACCCTTTAGTTTCGCGCCCCCTTACTATAATTCATGGATCGAACACACTATTTTCCGCACCACCGCGGCACACAGTAACAACAGTCGAAGTAAATATATATGTGGTGGTTATAGGTCAGGATACGATGTCTGTAATTTTTATCATCCGACAAAAGTATGCTAATTAACTTGTTCTTAGGTTTTTGATTTTGTTAATAATTTCGTCAATACTAAATAATTGAATTAAGAGAACAAATAATAAGGCATACCACGGGGAGGACGATACTGGATGGTTATATATACAATTGTATTTGTTGTGTACACTTCTGGGTTGTACTGGCAGAATTGAGTGAAGAATATTTATTTATTAATTTGATAACAATTTTTATGACAATTTTTTCTTTTACAATTAATAGAACAATAGTTTGCCAAGTTATATGCGAGTGTTACAATAGGCAGCTGTATTACGTTGGAAAATTACCTTCCTCTTTTATTTACCAGAACAGCATGTAGTCATAGTGACATTTTATATTATTTCATAAAGAAAGGATTTACAAACCTTAAAATATCTACTTTAACCCGACCCAAAACCTCTCCACGATCTCTTGACCTTCTGATGTCTGTAACCTGTCCTCTTTGTCTATGCAGGCCAGTTACCTGTACTTAGGCTAGATACCTCAGTCGAACCGTCTCCTAGTGCCAGTTAACTGTACTAAGGCTAGATATCCCAGACGAACCGTCTCCTAATGTCAGTTACCTGTACTTAGGCTGGATACCTCAGTCGAACCGTCTCCTAGTGTCAATTACATGTACTAAGTCTAGATATCCCAGTCGAACCGTCTACTAGTGCCAGTTACCTGTACTTAGGCTAGATACCTCAGTCGAACAATCTCCTAGTGTCAATTACCTGCACTAAGTCTAGATATATTCCAGTCGAACCGTCGCCTACAGTCAATTACCTGTAGTAAGGCTAGATATTCCAGTCGAACCGTCTACTAGTGTCAACTACCTGTAGTAAGGCTAGATATTCCAGTCGAACCGTCTACTATAGTGTCTCCATTACCTGTAGTAAGCTAGATATTCCAGTCGAACCGTCTACTAGTGTCAATTACCTGTACTTAAGCTATACACCTCAGTCAAACCGTCACCTTGTGTCAGCTATCTGTAATTTCTCATTCACTATGAGTAATATTTGTCTGCCATTGAATTTTATTATCTCTGTTACTTATGTACTGTACTAATCATACATGTGGTACTGTATTTGTCCTTTGATGGTCCATAATTGGCCAATATACTTGTATTATTGTATTCTTGTAATTAGTCTACAGAATATACAATCAATTCTCACTTTCCCATTTACCCATCCTTAGTATAGCTAGAATTAAAGATAACGTTATTCACACTGTCTGTTAGCCTTTATCGAATTCACTGTCAAACATTCTCCAAGTGCTAGCACTAAGTACTCGTACTTACGCCAGATAAAATCAACGGTTAATCCGCCCACCAAGATCAGTAGCCTTTATATAGGCTAGATAGAATCCACAGCCATACCCCTTAATGTCAGTTACCTGTATTTAGGCTAGATCGAAAAAAGGATCGGATTCCACCACCCACATCTAGTTATTTGTATTCAGTATAGATATAATTCACTGTCAAACGTCTTAGTGCAAGATGCTAAGGCTATATGAAATCCACGTTTGGACGGATTCCAAGTACCAGCTACCTGAACTTAGTCCAGATAGAATCTATGTTTGGACGGACTCCAAGTACCAGCTACCTGAACTTAGTCCAGATAGAATCTATGTTTGGACGGACTCCAAGTACCAGCTACCTGAACTTAGTCCAGATAGAATCTATGTTTGGACGGACTCCAAGTACCAGCTACCTGTACTTAGTCCAGATAGAATCTATGTTTGGACGGACTCCAAGTACCAGCTACCTGTACTTTGTCAAGATAGAATCCACGGTTGGGCGGACTCCGAGTACCAGCTCCCTGAACTTAGTCAAGATAGAATCTATGTTTGGACGGACTCCAAGTACCAGCTACCTGTACTTAGTCCAGATAGAATCTATGTTTGGACGGACTCCAAGTACCAGCTACCTGTACTTTGTCCAGATAGAATCTATGTTTGGACGGACTCAAAATACCAGCTACCTGTACTTAGTGAAAATAGAATCCACGGTTGGACGGACTAGATAGAGTACAAGCTACTTAGATAGAATCCACGGTTGGACGGACTAGATAGAGTACAAGCTACTTAGATAGAATCCACGGTTGGACGGACTAGATAGAGTACAAGCTACTTAGATAGAATCCACGGTTGGACGGACTAGATAGAGTACAAGCTACTTAGATAGAATCCACGGTTGGACGGACTAGATAGAGTACAAGCTACTTAGATAGAATCCACGGTTGGACGGACTAGATAGAGTACAAGCTACTTAGACAGAATCCACGGTTGGACGGACTAGATAGAGTACAAGCTACTTAGATAGAATCCACGGTTGGACGGACTAGATAGAGTACAAGCTACTTAGATAGAATCCACGGTTGGATGGACTAGATAGAGTACAAGCTACTTAGATAGAATCCACGGTTGGACGGACCAGATAGAGTACAAGCTACTTAGATAGAATGCACGGTTGGACGGACGAGATAGAGTACAAAGCTACTTAGATAGAATCCATGGTTGGACGGACTAGATAGAGTACAAGCTACTTAGATAGAATCCACGGTTGGACGGACTAGATAGAGTACAAACTACTTAGATAGAATCCACGGTTGGACGGACTAGATAGAGTACAAGCTACTTAGATAGAATCCACGGTTGGACGGACTAGATAGAGTACAAGCTACTTAGATAGAATCCACGGTTGGACGGACTAGATAGAGTACAAGCTACTTAGATAGAATCCACGGTTGGACGGACTAGATATAGTACAAGCTACTTAGATAGAATCCACGGTTGGACGGACTAGATAGAGTACAAGCTACTTAGATAGAATCCAAGTTTAGGTGAATCTCAGTCGATTGTACTATATCTAGATAGAATCCACGCTTTGGCGGCCTCCCATCGTCAGGCTTGTTCTATGGCTAGATAGAATCCACGGATGAGCGGCTTCCCAGCGTCAGTAACTTGTACTATGGCTAGATAGAATCCACGCTATGGAGGCCTCCCATCGTCAGGCTTGTTCTATGGCTAGATAAAAATTTCATTGTAAGATGGCCTCCGAGCGTCAGTTTCTTGTACTATGGCTAGATAGAATCCACAGATGAGCGGCCACCCAGCGTCAATTACTTGTAATATGGCTAAATAGAAGCCACGGTTAAGCGGCATCGCGATCAGCGACAGTTACTTGTACTATGGCTAAATAGAATCCACAGATGGGCGGCCTCCCAGCGTCAATTACTTGTAATATGGCTAAATAGAATCCACGGATGGGCGGCCTCCCAACGTCAGTTACTTGTACTATGGCTCGATAGAATCCACGGATGGGCGGCTTCCCAGCGTCAGTTACTTGTACTATGGCTAGATAGAATCCACGGATGGCCGGCTTCCTATCGTCAGTTACTTGTACTATGGCTAGATAGAATCCACGGATGGCCGGCTTCCTAGCGTCAGTTACTTGTACTATGGCTAGATAGAATCCACGGATGGGCGGCTCCCCAGCGTCAGTTACTTGTAATATGGCTAGATAGAATCCACGGATGGGTGGCTTCCCAGCGTCAGATACTTGTACTATGGCTAGATAGAATCCACGGATGGGCGGCTTCCCAGCGTCAGTTACTTGTACTATGGCTAGATAGAATCCACGGTTGGCCGGCGTTTTAGCGTCAGATACTTGTACTATGGCTAGATAGAATCCACGGATGGCCGGCTTCCTAGCGTCAGTTACTTGTACTATGGCTAGATAGAATCCACGGATGGGCGGCTTTTTAGCGTCAGATACTTGTAATATGGCTAGATAAAAATTTCATTGTAAGATGAATCTACGTTTGCCGGCTTCCTAGCGTCAGTTACTTGTACTATGGCTAGATAGATCCACGGATGGGCGGCTTCCCAGCGTCAGTTACTTGTACTATGGCTCGATAGAATCCACGGATGAGCGGCTTCCCAGCGTCAGTTACTTGTACTATGGCTAGATAGAATCCACGGATGGGCGGCTTCCCAACGTCAATTACTTGTACTATGGCTAGATAGAATCCACGGATGGCCGGCTTCCTAGCGTCAGTTACTTGTACTATGGCTCGATAGAATCCACGGATGAGCGGCTTCCCAGCGTCAGTTACTTGTACTATGGCTAGATAGAATCCACGGATGGCCGGCTTCCTATCGTCAGTTACTTGTACTATGGCTAGATAGAATCCACGGATGGGCGGCTTCCCAGCGTCAGTTACTTGTACTATGGCTAGATAGAATCCACGGATGGCCGGCTTCCTATCGTCAGTTACTTGTACTATGGCTAGATAGAATCCACGGATGGCCGGCTTCCTAGCGTCAGTTACTTGTACTATGGCTAGATAGAATCCACGGATGGGCGGCTCCCCAGCGTCAGTTACTTGTAATATGGCTAGATAGAATCCACGGATGGGTGGCTTCCCAGCGTCAGATACTTGTAATATGGCTAGATAGAATCCACGGATGGGCGACTTCCCAGCGTCAGTTACTTGTACTATGGCTAGATAGAATCCACGGTTGGCCGGCGTTTTAGCGTCAGATACTTGTACTATGGCTAGATAGAATCCACGGATGGCCGGCTTCCTAGCGTCAGTTACTTGTACTATGGCTAGATAGAATCCACGGATGGGCGGCTTTTTAGCGTCAGATACTTGTAATATGGCTAGATAAAAATTTCATTGTAAGATGAATCTACGTTTGCCGGCTTCCTAGCGTCAGTTACTTGTACTATGGCTAGATAGATCCACGGATGGGCGGCTTCCCAGCGTCAGTTACTTGTACTATGGCTCGATAGAATCCACGGATGAGCGGCTTCCCAGCGTCAGTTACTTGTACTATGGCTAGATAGAATCCACGGATGGGCGGCTTCCCAGCGTCAGTTACTTGTACTATGGCTAGATAGAATCCACGGATGGCCGGCTTCCTAGCGTCAGTTACTTGTACTATGGCTCGATAGAATCCACGGATGAGCGGCTTCCCAGCGTCAGGCTTGTTCTATGGCTAGATAGAATCCACGGATGGGCGGCTTCCCAGCGTCAGTTACTTGTACTATGGCTAGATAGATCCACGGATGAGCGGCTTCCCAGCGTCAGTTAATTGTACTATGGCTCGATAGAATCCACGGATAAGCGGCTTCCCAGCGTCAGGCTTGTTCTATGGCTAGATAAAAATTTCATTGTAAGATGAATCTACGGTGTGCCGGCTTCCTAGCGTCACTTAATTGAACTGTTTTTCCGCGAATATCCAGAACAAGGATTGTGTGTAATATAATAAATACTTTATAGTTATGAATATATGGGTTATGTGTTCTAAAATAGCTTCTCCTCCCCCCCCCCCCCGTAGTAAATTTGGAACTTTTCACACACAAATCACTCAATTGTAAAGGTATATTTTTCTTATTGTCAACATTGACAAGCAAACGAGATTATTAAATTTATTCCAAAAAAGGCCACAGACAGACCCGACGATGTGCATACTATATCGTATGCAACTGAATCGAATGCGCCGTTTGCTTTTAATCATACAATATGATGTCAATCACGAAAACTAAGAAGTAAGAGAATTAAGCTACACTCGGACTTCTAGAATTACTAGCCAGTCGGTATAGTTTGGTTTAATTAGAAAATGAAATAACTACTTAAAAAAATGTACTTTTAATAAAGTTCTACACGTTGTTGATACACTTATTTCGACTTAGTATTTTTTTATTGCAGTTTTTCAATGATTCGCTTATATTGATTTGTTGAAAAAAGATTCTGCTGAAATAATTTCTTCCATTCAAATTTTCGTCTATATCATATCTTCTAGTTTTTGCGGACCAAACTGGGAAGGTAATCAGTGCTCGACCCACAGAGCATGCAGCCCAGCGCCTCCCCGGGTGGCAGATATGGGAGACCCTCTCGTTGGGGTGTTGTTATTAAGGTCAAATCGAACACAGTGAGATTTACATCTCGAATTCACGAGCCTGTCTGTCTATTTCAGTAATAACTGGATATCATAACGTTTATTTTGAATTCTAACACATTATTTATGAGATTTCATTTCCACACTTTGACTATTAATTTAATAAATACAAACATTTAATATATTCGATAGTTTTCATAAAGTATTTTAATACACGCTAAATATTTATTAAAGATAATCAAAAGACCATGTGCACAATAATATACTTGAGTTAAAATACGATTTTTTTTTAAATTTCAGTTCTCAGTATAATCTTAACTAGGCAATTATTGTGTATTTTGTTAAAATAAACCAAGGCAATAAACCAAGGCTTTACAATAAACCAAGGCTTTACAATAAACCAAGGCTTTACAATAAACCAAGGCTATACAATAAACCAAGGCTTTACAATAAACCAAGGCTTTACAATAAACCAAGGCTTTACAATAAACTAAGGCTTTACAATAAACCAAGGCTTTACAATAAACCAAGGCTATACAATAAACCAAGGCTTTACAATAAACCAAGGCTTTACAATAAACCAAGGCTTTACAATAAACCAAGGCTTTACAATAAACCAAGGCTTTACAATAAACCAAGGCTATACAATAAACCAAGGCTTTACAATAAACCAAGGCTTTACAATAAACCAAGGCTTTACAATAAACCAAGGCTTTACAATAAACCAAGGCTATACAATAAACCAAGGCTTTACAATAAACCAAGGCTTTACAATAAACCAAGGCTTTACAATAAACCAAGGCTTTACAATAAACCAAGGCTATACAATAAACCAAGGCTATACAATAAACCAAGGCTTTACAATAAACCAAGGCTATACAATAAACCAAGGCTATACAATAAACCAAGGCTATACAATAAACCAAGGCTTTACAATAAACCAAGGCTATACAATAAACCAAGGCAATAAACCAAGGCAATAAACCAAGGCTTTACAATAAACCAAGGCTTTACAATAAACCAAGGCTATACAATAAACCAAGGCTTTACAATAAACCAAGGCTTTACAATAAACCAAGGCTTTACAATAAACCAAGGCTATACAATAAACCAAGGCTATACAATAAACCAAGGCTTTACAATAAACCAAGGCTTTACAATAAACCAAGGCTATACAATAAACCAAGGCTTTACAATAAACCAAGGCTTTACAATAAACCAAGGCTTTACAATAAACCAAGGCTTTACAATAAACCAAGGCTTTACAATAAACCAAGGCTTTACAATAAACCAAGGCTTTACAATAAACCAAGGCTTTACAATAAATCAAGGCTTTACAATAAACCAAGGCTATACAATAAACCAAGGCTATACAATAAACCAAGGCTTTACAATAAACCAAGGCTTTACAATAAACCAAGGCTTTACAATAAACCAAGGCTTTACAATAAACCAAGGCTTTACAATAAACCAAGGCTTTACAATAAACCAAGGCTTTACAGGTCGTAAGTATTTTGTTAATTACAATAAACCAAGGCTTTACAGGTCGTAAGTATTTTGTTAATTACAATAAACCAAGGCTATACAGGTCGTAAGTATTTTGTTAATTACAATAAACCAAGGCTATACAGGTCGTAAGTATTTTGTTAATTACAATAAACCAAGGCTTTACAGGTCGTAAGTATTTTGTTAATTACAATAAACCAAGGCTTTACAGGTCGTAAGTATTTTGTTAATTACAATAAACCAAGGCTTTACAATAAACCAAGGAGTTACAATAAACCAAGGCTTTACAATAAACCAAGGCTTTACAGGTCATACGTATTTTGTTAATTACAATAAACCAAGGCTATACAGGTCGTAAGTATTTTGTTAATTACAATAAACCAAGGCTATACAGGTCGTAAGTATTTTGTTAATTACAATAAACCAAGGCTTTACAGGTCGTCAGTATTTTGTTAATTACAATAAACCAAGGCTTTACAGGTCGTAAGTATTTTGTTAATTACAATAAACCAAGGCTTTACAGTTCGTAAGTATTTTGTTAATTACAATAAACCAAGGCTATACAGGTCGTAAGTATTTTGTTAATTACAATAAACCAAGGCTATACAGGTCGTAAGTATTTTGTTAATTACAATAAACAACGGCTATACAGGTCGTAAGTATTTTGTTAATTACAATAAACAACGGCTATACAGGTCGTAAGTATTTTGTTAATTACAATAAACAACGGCTATACAGGTCGTAAGTATTTTTTTAAGTGTATTTATTTCGCTTGTACTTTTGATCACTTGGTCTGTCAACACTGAGATTGCGGGATCGAGTCTCACTACGGGTAGGGTGTACTCGATTCATTCTTAATTGACAAGGATTGCCAATTTCCCTAAAGGTTGGGGGTTTTCTCCGGGTACTCCGGCTTCCTCCCCAAGAAAAACTGGACGCCATTATATAGCTAAAAAAATTGCTGAAAATGGCGACAAACACCATACAAACAAACAAACATGTAAATATCCGCAGGAACAATGTTCGTGTTGTACTCGAACTAAAAAAAATCTGATTTTCGAATTCCTTTATTCAAATATATGATGATTAATTTCGTTTTTTTATATAAAAACATTTTTTCTTCGATAGAATACACGATAAGCCCTACACGATAGAAACCATACTTAAGTGTTACTAACTGGCTGAATATGTATTGGCCCTTGTATTGATTCAAGGTTGGCTATAAAGGTCCCGAGAACCGTAGGTTGCAGGTCCAATACAGCGACCGAGAATCGATACAAGTCCAATACAGACGCAAATTTTATTAAATACATTAAAATTTCTTCTGGCTAGTCTGTATGAACAGTCCGTATGACTAGCCGTCTAACAAATGCATGAATGAAATAGCTTACTGATGCAGAAGACCGTAGGGGGGGGGGTCGTATAATTTCCGTTTGTTTTTGTTTGATGATGTTTAGCGCCACTTTCAGCAATTTTTCAGCTATATCATGGCGTCCAGTTTTTATTGGGGGAGGAAGCCGGAGTACCCGGAGAAAACCCCCGACCTGCGGTAGGAAAACTGGCAATCCTTGTCAATTAAGATTGGAGTCGAGTACACCCTGCCTGCAATGAGAATCGAACCCGCAATCTCAGTGTTGACAGACCACGTGATCAATAGTAAACGAACTACCTTGACCACTCGGCAACCGATGCCCCCTATACTTTCCGTAATATACGTTCTACGATAGAAAAACGATTTACATTTAACCATATACTAACAATGCACGAACGTCGTACGAACGATAGCATCGATAACTTATGTTAGCACGCAAATTTGCAAATAAAATTGTGTTATAAACCATGAAGTTTAACAGTGTATTGCCTAAAATTTCCGTTTCCTTTTTACGGAGAAACCGAAATTGCAAAACATATTTATTTCTATATGTTATATACTATACTTACAACTGCTCTCTGGACATATATCGAATGATTTTCCCGAATACTTTGTACGATTGTACAAAACGGCGCACTCGATTCAGTGTCATTCGATAAAGTGTGCCTGTTACTTGTTCTGTGGCACTTTGCCATTCTATGGTATGATTTAAGAGTCAATGTAGACAGTGAAAAATAAATACCTTTAAAATTTAGTGTTTGTCTGTCTAACAAAATGGGGTGAAGTTTACTTACAAGACAACCGTACAATCTATGAATGTAAATGTATTTATTACATCATAAAATTACACAATATTAATCCCCTGGAATAAAGAAAAACACCGAATGATGTCGCCGAATGTGTAATACACGTGTACTTTGATCAGTAAGTAATTTTATTCAGAGTCGGCACATATATACATAATAACACCGTGATTAGTGAGGCATGCACCAGAACAGTATAATTCCCATTCCCTGTCGGTAGCCACGCGTGGGGCAATAAACTTGCTAATAGCTATAATTGCGTGTTGGCTGTCTTTTACTGTTCAATTAGACTCAATTAAGAAATAATTCATGGATACCATGCTTTATTGTCGTTTTAACATGGGTTGGCATTAAATTCTTGAATATTTTGCCCCGAGAGATAGCGAGGGGTAAAATATTATGAATATAATGCCCACCCATGTTAAAACGACATTAAAGTATGGTATCCATGAATTATTTCGATTCTAATTGTGAAAAATACTGTAATCTGTACAGTGAAGCGGCATATGAATGGCTGTTCCACGTACCTCCCGTGTGTCAATGTAGAGTGGTGGAAACATAATTTAATGGCTGATTATTGAATCATGCAAGTCTCAGAATTCAGACTTAAAATAAGAACTTTATTAACAGTAACGATAATTATGGTTTTAAAATTTGAGTTTTTTAAATAAAATTTAACCGACTGCAACCACAATTAACTTGCGCATGTGCGAACTAAATGTATTGGAATTTTAACACGGCCTAGTTTACATAGCAAAAGCTGGACGTCAAATTAGAATCATGAATAATATTAAAGAAAACAAATAAATGTTAAGTAAACAAAAAATAGCTTAAATAGAAATGTGAGAACTTATTATTTTAAGTAAACACAAAATTAAAATAAACCGAAATCAAAAGATCAGTTGGTCAGGATTTTACTAAGTACAAGAATCATCTGCCGTCCAACGCGTTTTTAGACTATGATGGAAGCATTTCATCATCAAAGTCTAAAAAGAGATTTGGACGGCACAGGAATCTCGGACTAGATTTTAATAAAATCGACTGTATTCAATTAATATGAATTTTAAAAAATGTTTTAAGTGGAATCTTTACACACTTCAATGGCTTCAGGAGGTATCACATATGTGTTTAATTTAAACTTTTTCATATCTGGTAACATTAAAATGCTTTATGATTTCGTGGAAAATGTAATTTATTAATATATTGTTAACATGTTTGCTGAAAGAACAGAAAAAGTCAATATTAAAAAAAATTGTTGAATCTTTTGAAAGTTTTTTTGCAACTCCTGTGATAAAACTGATAGTAAATAATGGAGAGCTGGTAGCGAACAAAACATATTTAAGTCGTACACACACGCATTATATAAAATCCATTCGCCATACACTGCACTACAATACAAATGATTTTTTATTGAAAATGCATCAATAGATACAGTGATCAAACGGATTACACAGCAGACACAGCATATATAGGTGTTCTCCCTTAAAGAGATTACACAGCAGGCACAGCTTACATTGGTGTTCTCCCATAAAGAGATTACACAGCAGGTACAGCCTACATTGGTGTTCTCCCATAAAGAGATTACACAGCAGGCACATCCTATATAGATGTTATCCCATTAAGAGATTACACAGCAGGCACAGCCTACATTGGTGTTCTCACATAAAGAGATTACACAGCAGGCACATCCTATATAGGTGTTCTCCCATAAAGAGATTACACAGCAGGCACATCCTATATAGATGTTCTCCCATAAAGAGATTACACAGCAGGCACAACCTACATTGGTGTTCTCCCATAAAGAGATTACACAGCAGGCACAGCCTACATTGGTGTTCTCCCATAAAGAGATTACACAGTAGGCACATCCTATATAGATGTTCTCCCATGAAGAGATTACACAGCAGGCACAGCCTACATTGGTGTTCTCCCATAAAGAGATTACACAGCAGGCACAGCCTACATTGGTGTTCTCCCATAAAGAGTTTATACAGCAGGCACATCCTATATAGATGTTCTCCCATAAAGAGATTGCACAGCAGGCACAGCCTACATTAGTGTTCTCCCATAAAGAGATTACAAAGCAGGCACATCCTATATAGATGTTATCCCATTAAGAGATTACACAGCAGGCACAGCCTACATAGGTGTTCTCCCATTAAGAGATTACACAGCAGGCACATCCTATTTAGGTGTTCTCCCATAAAGAGATTACACAGCAGGCACAGCCTGTATAGGTGTTCTCCCATGAAGAGATTGCACAGCAGGCACATCCTACATAGATGTTCTCCCATAAAGAGTAACACAGCAGGCACATCCTATATAAGTGTTCTCCCATAAAGAGATTACACAGCAGGTACAGCCTATATAGGTGTTCTCCTATAAAGAGTTACCCTGCAGGTACAGCTTATATAGGTGTTCTCCCATAGAGAGATTACACAGCAGGCACAGCCTATATAGATGCTCTCCCATAGAGAGATTACACAGCAGGCACAGCCTTCATTGGTGTTCTCTCATAAAGAGATTACACAGCAGGTACAGCCTATATAGGTGTTCTCCCATAAAGAGATTACACAGCAGGCACAGCCCAAATAGGTATTCTCCCATAAAGAGATTACACAACAGGCACAGCCCATATAGGTGTTCTCCCATTAAGAGATTACACAACTGACACAGCCTATATAGGTGTTCTCCCATAAAGAGATTACACAGCAGGCACAGCCTATATAGGTGTTCTCCAATAAAGAGATTACACAGCAGGCACATCCTATATAGATGTTCTCCCATAAAGATATTACACAGTAGACACAGCCTATATTGGTGTTCTCCCATAAAGAAATTACACAGCAGGCACAGCATATATAGGTGTTCTCCCATACTGGGATTACACAGAAGGCACAGCCTATATAGGTGTTCTCCCATAAAGATTGCACAGCCGGCACAGCAAATGTAGGTGTTCTCCCGTAAAGAGATTACACAGCAGGCACAGCCTATATAGGTGTTCTCCCATACTGGGATTACACAGCAGGCACAACATATATAGGTGTTCTCCCGTAAAGAGATTACACAGCAGGCACAACATATATAGGTGTTCTCCCGTAAAGAGATTACACAGCAGGCACAGCCTATACAAGTGTTCTCCCATAATGGGATTAGACAGCAGGCACATCCTATATAGGTGTTCTCCCGCAAAGAGATTACACAGCAGGCACAGCCTATATAGGTGTTCTCCCGTAAAGACATTACACAGCAGGTACAGCATATAGAGGTGTTCTCCCATAAAGAGATTACACAGCAGGTACAGCCTATAATAGGTGTTTTCCTATAAAGGGATTACACAACAGGCACAGCCTATATAGGTGTTTTCCTATAAAGGGATTACACAACAGGCACAGCCTATATAGATGTTCTCCCATAGAGAGATTACCCAGCAGGCACATTTACATTGGTGTTCTCGAATTAAGAGATTACACAGCAGGCACATCCTATATAGGTGTTTTCCCATAAAGAGATTACACAGCAGGCACAGCCTATATAGGTGTTCTCCCATGAAGAGATTACACAGCAGGTGCAGCTTATATAGGTGTTCTCCCATAAAGAGTTTGGCAATCAGTCTGACATGTCTTGTTCAGTTTTCATTGTGTATTCAATAGTTTGGTAATCAGTCTGACATGTCTTGCTGAGTTAACAGTGTGTATTCAATAGTTTGGTAATCAGTCTGACATGTCTTGTTCAGTTTTCAGTGTGTATTCAATAGTTTGGTAATCAGTCTGACACGCCTTGTTCAGTTTTCAGTGTGTATTCAATAGTTTGGTAATCAGTCTGACATGCCTTGTTCAGTTTTCAGTGAGTATTCATTAGTTTGGTAATCAGTCTGACATGTCTTGTTCAGTTTTCAGTGTGTATTCAATAGTTTGGTAATCAGTCTGACATGTCTTGCTGAGTTAACAGTGTGTATTCAATAGTTTGGTAATCAGTCTGACATGTCTTGTTCAGTTTTCAGTGTGTATTCAATAGTTTGGTAATCAGTCTGACATGCCTTGTTCAGTTTTAAGTGTGTATTCAATAGTTTGGTAATCAGTCTGACACGCCTTGTTCAGTTTTCAGTGTGTATTCAATAGTTTGGTAATCAGTCTGACATGTCTTGTTCAGTTTTAAGTGTTTATTCAATAGTTTCGTAACCATTCCGACATGCCTTGTTCAGTTTTCAGTGTGTATTCAATAGTTTGGTAATCAGTCTGACATGTCTTGCTGAGTTAACAGTGTGTATTCAATAGTTTTGTAACCAGTCTGACATGCCTTGTTCAGTTTTCAGTGTGTATTCAATAGTTTAGTAATCAGTCTGACATGTCTTGTTCAGTTTTCAGTGTGTATTCAATAGTTTGGTAATCAGTCTGACATGCCTTGTTCAGTTTTCAGTGTGTATTCAATAGTTTGGTAATCAGTCTGACATGCCTTGTTCAGTTTTCAGTGTGTATTCAATAGTTTGGTAATCAGTCTGACATGCCTTGTTCAGTTTTCAGTGTGTATTCAATAGTTTGGTAACCAGTCTGACACGCCTTGTTCAGTTTTCAGTGTGTATTCAATAGTTTGATAATCAGTCTGACATGCCTTGTTCAGTTTGCAGTGTGTATTCAATAGTTTGGTAACCAGTCTGACATGCCTTGTTCAGTTTTCAGTGTGTATTCAATAGTTTG
Organism: Limnoperna fortunei; assembly: GCA_944474755.1. Classification (NCBI taxonomy): domain Eukaryota; kingdom Metazoa; phylum Mollusca; class Bivalvia; order Mytilida; family Modiolidae; genus Limnoperna; species Limnoperna fortunei. The sequence continues at coordinate 6,949,810 of OX104119.1, read as the reverse complement.
GTAATCAGTCTGACACGCCTTGTTCAGTTTTTAGTGTGTATTCAATAGTTTGGTAATCAGTCTGACATGCCTTGTTCAGTTTTCAGTGTGTATTCAATAGTTTGGTAATCAGTCTGACATGCCTTGTTCAGTTTTCAGTGTGTATTCAATAGTTTGGTAACCAGTCTGACACGCCTTGTTCAGTTTTCAGTGTGTATTCAATAGTTTGATAATCAGTCTGACATGCCTTGTTCAGTTTGCAGTGTGTATTCAATAGTTAGGTAACCAGTCTGACATGCCTTGTTCAGTTTTCAGTGTGTATTCAATAGTTTGGTAATCAGTCTGACACGCCTTGTTCAGTTTTTAGTGTGTATTCAATAGTTTGGTAACCAGTCTGACATGCCTTGTTCAGTTTTCATTGTGTATTCAATAGTTTGGTAATCAGTCTGACATGTCTTGCTCAGTTTTCAGTGTGTATTCAATAGTTTGGTAATCAGTCTGACATGTCTTGCTGAGTTAACAGAGTGTATTCAATAGTTTGGTAACCAGTCTGACATGCCTTGTTCAGTTTTCAGTGTGTATTCAATAGTTTGGTAATCAGTCTGACATGCCTTGCTAAGTTAACAGAGTGTATTCAATAGTTTGGTAACCAGTCTGACATGCCTTGTTCAGTTTTCAGTGTGTATTCAATAGTTAGGTAAGCAGTCTGACACGCCTTGTTCAGTTTTCAGTGTGTATTCATTAGTTTGGTAACCAGTCTGACATGCCTTGTTCAGTTTTCAGTGTGTATTCAATAGTTTGGTAATCAGTCTGACATGCCTTGCTGAGTTAACAGAGTGTATTCAATAGTTTGGTAACCAGTCTGACATGCCTTGTTCAGTTTTCAGTGTGTATTCAATAGTTTGGTAAGCAGTCTGACACGCCTTGTTCAGTTTTCAGTGTATATTCAATAGTTTGGTAATCAGTCTGACACGCCTTGTTCAGTATTCAGTGTGTATTCAATAGTTTTGTAATCAGTCTGACATGCCTTGTTCAGTTTTCAGTGTGTATTCATTAGTTTGGTAATCAGTCTGACATGTCTTGTTCAGTTTTCATTGTGTATTCAATAGTTTGGTAATCAGTCTGACATGTCTTGCTGAGTTAACAGTGTGTATTCAATAGTTTGGTAATCAGTCTGACATGTCTTGCTGAGTAAACAGTGTGTATTCAATAGTTTGGTAATCAGTCTGACATGCCTTGTTCAGTTATCAGTGTGTATTCAATAGTTTGGTAACCAGTCTGACATGTCTTGTTCAGTTTTCAGTGTGTATTCAATAGTTTGGTAATCAGTCTGACACGCCTTGTTCAGTTTTCAGTGTGTATTCAATAGTTTGGTAATCAGTCTGACATGCCTTGTTCAGTTTTCAGTGTGTATTCAATAGTTTGGTAATCAGTCTGACACGCCTTGTTCAGTTTTCAGTGTGTATTCAATAGTTTGGTAATCAGTCTGACATGCCTTGTTCAGTTTTCAGTGTGTATTCAATAGTTTGGTAATCAGTCTGACATGCCTTGTTCAGTTTTCAGTGTGTATTCAATAGTTTGGTAATCAGTCTGACACGCCTTGTTCAGTTTTCTGTGTGTATTCAATAGTTTGGTAATCAGTGTGACACGCCTTGTTCAGTTTTCAGTGTGTATTCAATAGTTTGGTAACCAGTCTGACATGCCTTGTTCAGTTTTCAGTGTGTATTCAATAGTTTGGTAATCAGTCTGACACGCCTTGTTCAGTTTTCAGTGTGTATTCAATAGTTTGGTAACCAGTCTGACATGCCTTGTTCAGTTTTCAGTGTGTATTCAATAGTTTGGTAATCAGTCTGACATGCCTTGTTCAGTTTTCAGTGTGTATTCAATAGTTTGGTAATCAGTCTGACACGCCTTGTTCAGTTTTCAGTGTGTATTCAATAGTTTGGTAATCAGTCTGACACGCCTTGTTCAGTTTTCAGTGTGTATTCAATAGTTTGGTAACCAGTCTGACATGCCTTGTTCAGTTTTCAGTGTGTATTCAATAGTTTGGTAATCAGTCTGACACGCCTTGTTCAGTTTTCAGTGTGTATTCAATAGTTTGGTAATCAGTCTGACACGCCTTGTTCAGTTTTAAGTGTTTATTCAATAGTTTGGTAACCATTCTGACATGCCTTGTTCAGTTTTCAGTGTGTATTCAATAGTTTGGTAATCAGTCTGACATGCCTTGTTCAGTTTTCAGTGTGTATTCAATAGTTTGGTCACCAGTCTGACATGCCATGTTCAGTTTTCAGTGTGTATTCAATAGTTTGGTAATCAGTCTGACACGCCTTGTTCACTTTTCAGTGTGTATTCAATAGTTTGGTAATCAGTCTGACATGTCTTGCTGAGTTAACAGTGTGTATTCAATCGTTTGGTAATCAGTCTGACATGTCTTGTTCAGTTTTCAGTGTGTATTCAATCGTTTGGTAACAGTCTGACATGCCTTGTTCAGTTTTCAGTGTGTATTCAATAGTTTGGTAACAGTCTGACACGCCTTGCTGAGTTAACAGTGTGTATTCAATAGTTTGGTAATCAGTCTGACATGCCTTGCTGAGTTAACAGTGTGTATTCAATAGTTTGGTAATCAGTCTGACATGTCTTTCTGAGTTAACAGTGTGTATTCAATCGTTTGGTAATTAGTCTGACATGCCTTGTTCAGTTTTTAGTGTGTATTCAATAGTTTGGTAATCAGTCTGACATGTCTTGCTGAGTTAACAGTGTGTATTCAATAGTTTGGTAATCAGTCTGACATGCCTTGCTGAGTTAACAGTGTGTATTCAATAGTTTGGTAATCAGTCTGACATGCATTGTTCAGTTTTCAGTGTGTATTCAATAGTTTGGTAATCAGTCTGACATGCCTTGTTCAGTTTTCAGTGTGTATTCAATCGTTTGGTAACCAGTCTGACATGCCTTGTTCAGTTTTCAGTGTGTATTCAATCGTTTGGTAATCAGTCTGACATGCCTTGTTCAGTTTTCAGTGTGTATTCAATAGTTTGGTAATCAGTCTGACATGCGTTGTTCAGTTTTCAGAGTGTATTCAATAGTTTAGTAATCAGTCTGACATGTCTTGCTGAGTTAACAGATTGTATTCAATCGTTTGGTAATCAGTCTGACACGCCTTGTTCAGTTTTCAGTGTGTATTCAATCGTTTGGTAATCAGTGTGACATGCCTTGTTCAGTTTTCAGTGTGAATTCAATAGTTTGGTAATCAGTATGACACGCCTTGTTCAGTTTTCAGTGTGTATTCAATAGTTTGGTAATCAGTCTGACACGCCTTGTTCAGTTTTCAGTGTGTATTCAATCGTTTGGTAATCAGTCTGACATTCCTTGTTCAGTTTTCAGTGTGTATTCAATCGTTTGGTAATCAGTCTGACAGTCCTTGTTCAGTTTTCAGTGTGTATTCAATAGTTTGGTAATCAGTCTGACATGTCTTGCTGAGTTAACAGTGTGTATTCAATAGTTTGGTAATAATTCTGACATGTCTTGTTCAGTTTTCAGTGTGTATTCAATAGTTTGGTAATCAGTCTGACATGTCTTGTTCAGTTTTCAGTGTGTATTCAATAGTTTGGTAATCAGTCTGACATGTCTTGCTGAGTTAAAAGTGTGTATTCAATAGTTTGGTAATAATTCTGACATGTCTTGTTCAGTTTTCAGTGTGTATTCAATAGTTTGGTAATCAGTCTGACATGTCTTGCTGAGTTAACAGTATGTATTCAATAGTTTGGTAATCAGTCTGACATGTCTTGTTCAGTTTTCAGTGTGTATTCAATAGTTTGGTAATCAGTCTGACATGTCTTGCTGAGTTAACAGTATGTATTCAATAGTTTGGTAATCAGTCTGACATGTCTTGTTCAGTTTTCAGTGTGTATTCAATAGTTTGGTAACCAGTCTGACATGCCTTGTTCAGTTTTCAGTGTGAATTCAATAGTTTGGTAATCAGTCTGACACGCCTTGTTGAGTTTTCAGTGTGTATTCAATCGTTTGGAAATCAGTCTGACATGCCTTGTTCAGTTTTCAGTGTGTATTCAATAGTTTGGTAATCAGTCTGACATGTCTTGTTCAGTTTTCAGTGTGAATTCAATAGTTTGGTAATCAGTCTGACATGCCTTGTTCAGTTTTCAGTGTGTATTCAATAGTTTGGTAATCAGTCTGACATGCCTTGTTCAGTTTTCAGTGTGTATTCAATAGTTTAGTAATCAGTCTGACATGCCTTGTTCAGTTTTCAGTGTGTATTCAATAGTTTGGTAATCAGTCTGACATGCCTTGCTGTGTTAACAGTGTGTATTCAATAGTTTGGTAATCAGTCTGACATGCCTTGTTCAGTTTTCAGTGTGTATTCAATCGTTTGGTAATCAGTCTGACATGCCTTGTTCAGTTTTCAGTGTGTATTCAATAGTTTGGTAATCAGTCTGACATGCCTTGTTCAGTTTTCAGTGTGTATTCAATCGTTTGGTAATCAGTCTGACATGCCTTGTTCAGTTTTCAGTGTGTATTCAATCGTTTGGTAACAGTCTGACATGCCTTGTTCAGTTTTCAGTGTGTATTCAATAGTTTAGTAATCAGTCTGACATGTCTTGCTGAGTTAACAGAGTGTATTCAATAGTTTGGTAATCAGTCTGACATGCCTTGTTCAGTTTTCAGTGTGTATTCAATAGTTTGGTAACCAGTCTGACATGCCTTGTTCAGTTAACAGTGTGTATTCAATAGTTTGGTAATCAGTCTGACATGCCTTGTTCAGTTTTCAGTGTGTATTCAATAGTTTGGTAATCAGTCTGACACGCCTTGTTCAGTTTTCAGTGTGTATTCAATAGTTTGGTAATCAGTCTGACATGCCTTGTTCAGTTTTCAGTGTGTATTCAATAGTTTGGTAATCAGTCTGACATGTCTTGCTGAGTTAACAATGTGTATTCAATAGTTTGGTAATCAGTCTGACATGCCTTGTTCAGTTTTCAGTGTGAATTCAATAGTTTGGTAATCAGTCTGACATGCCTTGTTCAGTTTTCAGTGTGTATTCAATAGTTTGGTAATCAGTCTGACATGCCTTGTTCAGTTTTCAGTGTGTATTCAATAGTTTGGTAATCAGTCTGACACGCCTTGTTCAGTTTTCAGTGTGTATTCAATAGTTTGGTAATCAGTCTGACATGCCTTGTTCAGTTTTCAGTGTGTATTCAATAGTTTGGTAATCAGTCTGACATGTCTTGCTGAGTTAACAATGTGTATTCAATAGTTTGGTAATCAGTCTGACATGCCTTGTTCAGTTTTCAGTGTGAATTCAATAGTTTGGTAATCAGTCTGACACGCCTTGTGGAGTTTTCAGTGTGTATTCAATCGTTTGGAAATCAGTCTGACATGCCTTGTTCAGTTTTCAGTGTGTATTCAATAGTTTGGTAATCAGTCTGACATGTCTTGTTCAGTTTTCAGTGTGAATTCAATAGTTTGGTATTCAGTCTGACATGCCTTGTTCAGTTTTCATTGTGTATTCAATAGTTTGGTAATCAGTCTGACATGCCTTGTTCAGTTTTCAGTGTGTATTCAATAGTTTGGTAATCAGTCTGACATGCCTTGTTCAGTTTTCAGTGTGTATTCAATAGTTTGGTAATCAGTCTGACATGCCTTGTTCAGTTTTCAGTGTGTATTCAATCGTTTGGTAATCAGTCTGACATGCCTTGTTCAGTTTTCAGTGTGTATTCAATAGTTTGGTAATCAGTCTGACATGCCTTGTTCAGTTTTCAGTGTGTATTCAATAGTTTGGTAATCAGTCTGACATGCCTTGTTCAGTTTTCAGTGTGTATTCAATAGTTTGGTAACCAGTCTAACATGCCTTGTTCAGTTTTCAGTGTGTATTCAATAGTTTAGTAATCAGTCTGACATGTCTTGCTGAGTTAACAGAGTGTATTCAATAGTTTGGTAATCAGTCTGACATGCCTTGTTCAGTTTTCAGTGTGTATTCAATAGTTTGGTAATCAGTCTGACATGCCTTGTTCAGTTTTCAGTGTGTATTCAATAGTTTGGTAATCAGTCTGACACGCCTTGTTCAGTTTTCAGTGTGTATTCAATAGTTTGGTAATCAGTCTGACATGCCTTGTTCAGTTTTCAGTGTGTATTCAATAGTTTGGTAATCAGTCTGACATGTCTTGCTGAGTTAACAATGTGTATTCAATAGTTTGGTAATCAGTCTGACATGCCTTGTTCAGTTTTCAGTGTGAATTCAATAGTTTGGTAATCAGTCTGACACGCCTTGTTCAGTTTTCAGTGTGTATTCAATAGTTTGGTAATCAGTCTGACATGTCTTGCTGAGTTAACAATGTGTATTCAATAGTTTGGTAATCAGTCTGACATGCCTTGTTCAGTTTTCATTGTGTATTCAATAGTTTGGTAATCAGTCTGACATGCCTTGTTCAGTTTTCAGTGTGTATTCAATAGTTTGGTAATCAGTCTGACACGCCTTGTTCAGTTTTCAGTGTGTATTCAATAGTTTGGTATTCAGTCTGACACGCCTTGTTCAGTTTTCAGTGTGTATTCAATAGTTTGGTAACCAGTCTGACATGCCTTGTTCAGTTTTCAGTGTGTATTCAATAGTTTGGTAATCAGTCTGACACGCCTTGTTCAGTTTTCAGTGTGTATTCAATAGTTTGGTAATCAGTCTGACACGCCTTGTTCAGTTTTAAGTGTTTATTCAATAGTTTGGTAACCATTCTGACATGCCTTGTTCAGTTTTCAGTGTGTATTCAATAGTTTGGTAATCAGTCTGACATGCCTTGTTCAGTTTTCAGTGTGTATTCAATAGTTTGGTCACCAGTCTGACATGCCATGTTCAGTTTTCAGTGTGTATTCAATAGTTTGGTAATCAGTCTGACACGCCTTGTTCAGTTTTCAGTGTGTATTCAATAGTTTGGTAATCAGTCTGACATGTCTTGCTGAGTTAACAGTGTGTATTCAATCGTTTGGTAATCAGTCTGACATGTCTTGTTCAGTTTTCAGTGTGTATTCAATCGTTTGGTAATCAGTCTGACACGCCTTGTTCAGTTTTCAGTGTGTATTCAATCGTTTGGTAATTAGTCTGACATGCCTTGTTCAGTTTTCAGTGTGTATTCAATCGTTTGGTAATCAGTCTGTTATGTCTTGTTCAGTTTTCAGTGTGTATTCAATCGTTTGGTAACAGTCTGACATGCATTGTTCAGTTTTCAGTGTGTATTCAATAGTTTGGTAATCAGTCTGACATGCCTTGTTCAGTTTTCAGTGTGTATTCAATCGTTTGGTAACCAGTCCGACATGCATTGTTCAGTTTTCAGTGTGTATTCAATCGTTTGGTAATTAGTCTGACATGCCTTGTTCAGTTTTCAGTGTGTATTCAATAGTTTGGTAATCAGTCTGACATGCCTTGTTCAGTTTTCAGTGTGTATTCAATAGTTTGGTAATCACTCTGACATGCATTGTTCAGTTTTCAGTGTGTATTCAATAGTTTGGTAATCAGTCTGACACGCCTTGTTCAGTTTTCAGTGTGTATTCAATCGTTTGGTAATTAGTCTGACATGCCTTGTTCAGTTTTCAGTGTGTATTCAATCGTTTGGTAATCAGTCTGTTATGTCTTGTTCAGTTTTCAGTGTGTATTCAATCGTTTGGTAACAGTCTGACATGCATTGTTCAGTTTTCAGTGTGTATTCAATCGTTTGGTAATCAGTCTGACATGCCTTGTTCAGTTTTCAGTGTGTATTCAATCGTTTGGTAATCAGTCTGACATGCCTTGTTCAGTTTTCAGTGTGTATTCAATCGTTTGGTAATCAGTCTGACATGCCTTGTTCAGTTTTCAGTGTGTATTCAATAGTTTAGTAATCAGTCTGACATGTCTTGCTGAGTTAACAGATTGTATTCAATCGTTTGGTAATCAGTCTGACACGCCTTGTTCAGTTTTCAGTGTGTATTCAATCGTTTGGTAATCAGTCTGACATGCCTTGTTCAGTTTTCGGTGTGAATTCAATAGTTTGGTAATCAGTCTGACACGCCTTGTTCAGTTTTCAGTTTGTATTCAATAGTTTGGTAATCAGTCTGACACGCCTTGTTCAGTTTTCAGTGTGTATTCAATCGTTTGGTAATCAGTCTGACATGCCTTGTTCAGTTTTCAGTGTGTATTCAATCGTTTGGTAATCAGTCTGACATGCCTTGTTCAGTTTTCAGTGTGTATTCAATAGTTTGGTAATCAGTCTGACATGTCTTGCTGAGTTAACAGTGTGTATTCAATAGTTTGGTAATAATTCTGACATGTCTTGTTCAGTTTTCAGTGTGTATTCAATAATTTGGTAATCAGTCTGACATGTCTTGTTCAGTTTTCAGTGTGTATTCAATAGTTTGGTAATCAGTCTGACATGTCTTGCTGAGTTAAAACTGTGTATTCAATAGTTTGGTAATAATTCTGACATGTCTTGTTCAGTTTTCAGTGTGTATTCAATCGTTTGGTAATCAGTCTGACACGCCTTGTTCAGTTTTCAGTGTGTATTCAATAGTTTGATAATCAGTCTGACACGCCTTGTTCAGTTTTCAGTGTGTATTCAATAGTTTGGTAATCAGTCTGACATGCCTTGCTGACTTAACAGTGTGTATTCAATAGTTTGGTAACCAGTCTGACATGCCTTGTTCAGTTTTCAGTGCGTATTCAATAGTTTGGTAATCAGTCTGACATGTCTTGTTCAGTTTTCAGTGTGTATTCAATAGTTTGGTAATCAGTCTGACATGTCTTGCTGAGTTAACAGTGTGTATTCAATACTTTGGTAATCAGGCTGACATGCCTTGTTCAGTTTTCATTGTGTATTCAATAGTTTGGTAATCAGTCTGACATGTCTTGCTGAGTTAACAATGTGTATTCAATAGTTTGGTAAACAGTCTGACATGCCTTGTTCAGTTTTCAGTGTGAATTCAATAGTTTGGTAATCAGTCTGACACGCCTTGTTGAGTTTTCAGTGTGTATTCAATCGTTTGGAAATCAGTCTGACATGCCTTGTTCAGTTTTCAGTGTGTATTCAATAGCTTGGTAATCAGTCTGACATGTCTTGTTCAGTTTTCAGTGTGTATTCAATCGTTTGGTAACAGTCTGACATGCCTTGTTCAGTTTTCAGTGTGTATTCAATAGTTTGGTAATCAGTCTGACACGCCTTGTTCAGTTTTCAGTGTGTATTCAATCGTTTGGTAATCAGTCTGACATGCCTTGTTCAGTTTTCAGTGTGTATTCAATCGTTTGGTAATCAGTCTGACATGCCTTGCTGAGTTAACAGTGTGTATTCAATAGTTTGGTAACCAGTCTGACATGCCTTGTTCAGTTTTCAGTGTGTATTCAATAGTTTGGTAATCAGTCTGACACGCCTTGTTCAGTTTTCAGTGTGTATTCAATAGTTTGGTAATCAGTCTGACACGCCTTGTTCAGTTTTCAGTGTGTATTCAATCGTTTGGTAATCAGTCTGACATGCCTTGTTCAGTTTTCAGTGTGTATTCAATCGTTTGGTAATCAGTCTGACATGCCTTGTTCAGTTTTCAGTGTGTATTCAATAGTTTGGTAATCAGTCTGACATGTCTTGCTGAGTTAACAGTGTGTATTCAATAGTTTGGTAATAATTCTGACATGTCTTGTTCAGTTTTCAGTGTGTATTCAATAGTTTGGTAATCAGTCTGACATGTCTTGTTCAGTTTTCAGTGTGTATTCAATAGTTTGGTAATCAGTCTGACATGTCTTGCTGAGTTAAAACTGTGTATTCAATAGTTTGGTAATAATTCTGACATGTCTTGTTCAGTTTTCAGTGTGTATTCAATCGTTTGGTAATCAGTCTGACACGCCTTGTTCAGTTTTCAGTGTGTATTCAATAGTTTGATAATCAGTCTGACACGCCTTGTTCAGTTTTCAGTGTGTATTCAATAGTTTGGTAATCAGTCTGACATGCCTTGCTGACTCAACAGTGTGTATTCAATAGTTTGGTAACCAGTCTGACATGCCTTGTTCAGTTTTCAGTGCGTATTCAATAGTTTGGTAATCAGTCTGACATGTCTTGTTCAGTTTTCAGTGTGTATTCAATAGTTTGGTAATCAGTCTGACATGTCTTGCTGAGTTAACAGTGTGTATTCAATACTTTGGTAATCAGGCTGACATGCCTTGTTCAGTTTTCATTGTGTATTCAATAGTTTGGTAATCAGTCTGACATGTCTTGCTGAGTTAACAATGTGTATTCAATAGTTTGGTAAACAGTCTGACATGCCTTGTTCAGTTTTCAGTGTGAATTCAATAGTTTGGTAATCAGTCTGACACGCCTTGTTGAGTTTTCAGTGTGTATTCAATCGTTTGGAAATCAGTCTGACATGCCTTGTTCAGTTTTCAGTGTGTATTCAATAGTTTGGTAATCAGTCTGACATGTCTTGTTCAGTTTTCAGTGTGTATTCAATCGTTTGGTAACAGTCTGACATGCCTTGTTCAGTTTTCAGTGTGTATTCAATAGTTTGGTAATCAGTCTGACACGCCTTGTTCAGTTTTCAGTGTGTATTCAATAGTTTGGTAACCAGTCTGACATGCCTTGTTCAGTTTTCAGTGTGTATTCAATAGTTTGGTAATCAGTCTGACACGCCTTGTTCAGTTTTCAGTGTGTATTCAATAGTTTGGTAATCAGTCTGACACGCCTTGTTCAGTTTTAAGTGTTTATTCAATAGTTTGGTAACCATTCTGACATGCCTTGTTCAGTTTTCAGTGTGTATTCAATAGTTTGGTAATCAGTCTGACATGTCTTGTTCAGTTTTCAGTGTGTATTCAATAGTTTGGTCACCAGTCTGACATGCCATGTTCAGTTTTCAGTGTGTATTCAATAGTTTGGTAATCAGTCTGACACGCCTTGTTCAGTTTTCAGTGTGTATTCAATAGTTTGGTAATCAGTCTGACATGTCTTGCTGAGTTAACAGTGTGTATTCAATCGTTTGGTAATCAGTCTGACATGTCTTGTTCAGTTTTCAGTGTGTATTCAATCGTTTGGTAACAGTCTGACATGTCTTGTTCAGTTTTCAGTGTGTATTCAGTAGTTTGGTAATCAGTCTGACACGCCTTGTTCAGTTTTCAGTGTGTATTCAATCGTTTGGTAATCAGTCTGTTATGTCTTGTTCAGTTTTCAGTGTGTATTCAATCGTTTGGTAATCAGTCTGACATGTCTTGTTCAGTTTTCAGTGTGTATTCAATAGTTTGGTAATCAGTCTGACACCCCTTGTTCAGTTTTCAGTGTGTATTCAATCGTTTGGTAATTACTCTGACATGCCTTGTTCAATTTTCAGTGTGTATTCAATCGTTTGGTAATCAGTCTGTTATGTCTTGTTCAGTTTTCAGTGTGTATTCAATCGTTTGGTAACCAGTCTGACATGCCTTGTTCAGTTTTCAGTGTGTATTCAATAGTTTGGTAATCAGTCTGACATGCCTTGTTCAGTTTTCAGTGTGTATTCAATCGTTTGGTAATTAGTCTGACACGCCTTGTTCAGTTTTCAGTGTGTATTCAATCGTTTGGTAATCAGTCTGACATGTCTTGTTCAGTTTTCAGTGTATATTCAATAGTTTGGTAATCAGTCTGACATGCCTTGTTCAGTTTTCAGTGTGTATTCAATCGTTTGGTAATCAGTCTGACATGCCTTGTTCAGTTTTCAGTGTGTATTCAACAGTTTGGTAACAGTCTGACATGCCTTGTTCAGTTTTCAGTGTGTATTCAATAGTTTGGTAACCAGTCTGACACGCCTTGTTGAGTTAACAGTTTGTATTCATTAGTTTGGTTACCAGTCTGACACGCCTTGTTCAGTTTTCAGTGTGTATTCAATAGTTTGGTAATCAGTCTGATATGCCTTGTTCAGTTTTCAGTGTGTATTCAATAGTTTGGTAACCAGTCTGACATGCCTTGTTCAGTTTTCATTTTGTATTCAATAGTTTGGTAATCAGTCTGACACGCCTTGTTCAGTTTTCAGTGTGTATTCAATAGTTTGGTAATCAGTCTGACATGCCTTGTTCAGTTTTCAGTGTGTATTCAATAGTTTGGTAATCAGTCTGACACGCCTTGTTCAGTTTTCAGTGTGTATTCAATAGTTTGGTAATCAGTCTGACATGCCTTGTTCAGTTGTCAGTGTGTATTCAATAGTTTGGTAATCAGTCTGACATGCCTTGTTCAGTTTTCAGTGTGTATTCAATAGTTTGGTAATCAGTCTGACACGCCTTGCTGAGTTAACTGTGTGTATTCAATAGTTTGGTAATCAGTCTGACATGCCTTGTTCAGCTTTCAGTGTGTATTCAATAGTTTGGTAATCAGTCTGACACGCCTTGTTCAGTTTTCAGTGTGTATTCAATAGTTTGGTAATCAGTCTGACATGCCTTGTTCAGTTTTCAGTGTGTATTCAATAGTTTGGTAATCAGTCTGACACGCCTTGTTCAGTTTTCAGTGTGTATTCAATAGTTTGGTAATCAGTCTGACACGCCTTGTTCAGTTTTCAGTGTGTATTCAATAGTTTGGTAACCAGTCTGACATGCCTTGTTCAGTTTTCAGTGTGTATTCAATAGTTTGGTAATCAGTCTGACACGCCTTGTTCAGTTTTCAGTGTGTATTCAATAGTTTGGTAATCAGTCTGACACGCCTTGTTCAGTTTTAAGTGTTTATTCAATAGTTTGGTAACCATTCTGACATGCCTTGTTCAGTTTTCAGTGTGTATTCAATAGTTTGGTAATCAGTCTGACATGTCTTGTTCAGTTTTCAGTGTGTATTCAATAGTTTGGTCACCAGTCTGACATGCCATGTTCAGTTTTCAGTGTGTATTCAATAGTTTGGTAATCAGTCTGACACGCCTTGTTCAGTTTTCAGTGTGTATTCAATAGTTTGGTAATCAGTCTGACATGTCTTGCTGAGTTAACAGTGTGTATTCAATCGTTTGGTAATCAGTCTGACATGTCTTGTTCAGTTTTCAGTGTGTATTCAATCGTTTGGTAACAGTCTGACATGTCTTGTTCAGTTTTCAGTGTGTATTCAGTAGTTTGGTAATCAGTCTGACACGCCTTGTTCAGTTTTCAGTGTGTATTCAATCGTTTGGTAATCAGTCTGTTATGTCTTGTTCAGTTTTCAGTGTGTATTCAATCGTTTGGTAATCAGTCTGACATGTCTTGTTCAGTTTTCAGTGTGTATTCAATAGTTTGGTAATCAGTCTGACACCCCTTGTTCAGTTTTCAGTGTGTATTCAATCGTTTGGTAATTACTCTGACATGCCTTGTTCAGTTTTCAGTGTGTATTCAATCGTTTGGTAATCAGTCTGTTATGTCTTGTTCAGTTTTCAGTGTGTATTCAATCGTTTGGTAACCAGTCTGACATGCCTTGTTCAGTTTTCAGTGTGTATTCAATAGTTTGGTAATCAGTCTGACACGCCTTGTTCAGTTTTCAGTGTGTATTCAATCGTTTGGTAATTAGTCTGACACGCCTTGTTCAGTTTTCAGTGTGTATTCAATCGTTTGGTAATCAGTCTGACATGTCTTGTTCAGTTTTCAGTGTATATTCAATAGTTTGGTAATCAGTCTGACATGCCTTGTTCAGTTTTCAGTGTGTATTCAATCGTTTGGTAATCAGTCTGACATGCCTTGTTCAGTTTTCAGTGTGTATTCAACAGTTTGGTAACAGTCTGACATGCCTTGTTCAGTTTTCAGTGTGTATTCAATAGTTTGGTAACCAGTCTGACACGCCTTGTTGAGTTAACAGTTTGTATTCATTAGTTTGGTTACCAGTCTGACACGCCTTGTTCAGTTTTCAGTGTGTATTCAATAGTTTGGTAATCAGTCTGATATGCCTTGTTCAGTTTTCAGTGTGTATTCAATAGTTTGGTAACCAGTCTGACATGCCTTGTTCAGTTTTCATTTTGTATTCAATAGTTTGGTAATCAGTCTGACACGCCTTGTTCAGTTTTCAGTGTGTATTCAATAGTTTGGTAATCAGTCTGACATGCCTTGTTCAGTTTTCAGTGTGTATTCAATAGTTTGGTAATCAGTCTGACACGCCTTGTTCAGTTTTCAGTGTGTATTCAATAGTTTGGTAATCAGTCTGACATGCCTTGTTCAGTTGTCAGTGTGTATTCAATAGTTTGGTAATCAGTCTGACATGCCTTGTTCAGTTTTCAGTGTGTATTCAATAGTTTGGTAATCAGTCTGACACGCCTTGCTGAGTTAACTGTGTGTATTCAATAGTTTGGTAATCAGTCTGACATGCCTTGTTCAGTTTTCAGTGTGTATTCAATAGTTTGGTAATCAGTCTGACACGCCTTGTTCAGTTTTCAGTGTGTATTCAATAGTTTGGTAATCAGTCTGACATGCCTTGTTCAGTTTTCAGTGTGTATTCAATAGTTTGGTAATCAGTCTGACACGCCTTGTTCAGTTTTCAGTGTGTATTCAATAGTTTGGTAATCAGTCTGACATGTCTTGTTCAGTTTTCAGTGTGTACTCAATAGTTTGGTAATCAGTCTGACACGCCTTGTTCAGTTTTCAGTGTGTATTCAATAGTTTGGTAATCAGTCTGACATGTCTTGTTCAGTTTTCAGTGTGTATTCAATAGTTTGGTAATCAGTCTGACACTCCTTGTTCAGTTTTCAGTGTGTATTCAATAGTTTGGTAATCAGTCTGACATGCCTTGTTTAGTTTTCAGTGTGTATTCAATAGTTTGGTAATCAGTCTGACATGCCTTGTTCAGTTTTCAGTGTGTATTCAATAGTTTGGTAATCAGTCTGACATGCCTTGTTCAGTTTTCTGCGTGTATTCAATAGTTTGGTAATCAGTCTGACATGCCTTGTTCAGTTTTCAGTGTGTATTCAATAGTTTGGTAATCAGTCTGACATGCCTTGTTCAGTTTTCAGTGTGTATTCAATAGTTTGGTAGCAGTCTGACATGCCTTGTTCAGTTTTCAGTGTGTATTCAATAGTTTGGTAATCAGTCTGACACGCCTTGTTCAGTTTTCAGTGTGTATTCAATAGTTTGGTAATCAGTCTGACATGTCTTGCTGAGTTAACAGAGTGTATTCAATCGTTTGGTAATCAGTCTGACATGCCTTGTTCAGTTTTCAGTGTGTATTCAATAGTTTGGTAATCAGTCTGACATGCCTTGTTCAGTTTTCAGTGTGTATTCAATAGTTTGGTAACCAGTCTGACATGCCTTATTCAGTTTTCAGTGTGAATTCAATAGTTTGGTAATCAGTCTGACATGCCTTGTACAGTTTTCAGTGTGTATTCAATAGTTTGGTAATCAGTCTGACATGCCTTGTTCAGTTTTCAGTGTGTATTCAATAGTTTGGTAATCAGTCTGACATGCCTTGTTCAGTTTTCAGTGTGTATTCAATAGTTTGGTAATCAGTCTGACATGCCTTGTTCAGTTTTCAGTGTATATTCAATAGTTTGGTAATCAGTCTGACATGTCTTGCTGAGTTAACAGTGTGTATTCAATAGTTTGGTAATCAGTCTGACATGCCTTGTTCAGTTTTCAGTGTTTATTAAATAGTTTGGTAACCAGTCTGACACGCCTTGTTCAGTTTTCAGTGTGTATTCAATAGTTTGGTAATCAGTCTGACACGCCTTGTTCAGTTTTCAGTGTGTATTCAATAGTTTGGTAATCAGTCTGACATGCCTTGTTCAGTTTTCAGTGTGTATTCAATAATTTGGTAATCAGTCTGACACGCCTTGTTGAGTTAACAGTTTGTATTCATTAGTTTGGTTACCAGTCTGACACGCCTTGTTCAGTTTTCAGTGTGTATTCAATAGTTTGGTAATCAGTCTGATATGCCTTGTTCAGTTTTCAGTGTGTATTCAATAGTTTGGTAACCAGTCTGACATGCCTTGTTCAGTTTTCATTTTGTATTCAATAGTTTGGTAATCAGTCTGACACGCCTTGTTCAGTTTTCAGTGTGTATTCAATAGTTTGGAAATCAGTCTGACATGCCTTGTTCAGTTTTCAGTGTGTATTCAATAGTTTGGTAATCAGTCTGACACGCCTTGTTCAGTTTTCAGTGTGTATTCAATAGTTTGGTAATCAGTCTGACATGCCTTGTTCAGTTTTCAGTGTGTATTCAATAGTTTGGTGACCAGTCTGACATGCCTTGCTGAGTTAACAGAGTGTATTCAATAGTTTGGTAATCAGTCTGACATGCCTTGTTCAGTTTTCAGTGTGTATTCAATAGTTTGGTAATCAGTCTGACACGCCTTGTTCAGTTTTCAGTGTGTATTCAATAGTTTGGTAATCAGTCTGACATGCCTTGTTCAGTTTTCAGTGTGTATTCAATAGTTTGGTAATGAGTCTGACACGCCTTGTTCAGTTTTCAGTGTGTATTCAATCGTTTGGTAACCAGTCTGACATGTCTTGCTGAGTTAAAAGTGTGTATTCAATAGTTTGGTAATCAGTCTGACATGTCTTGCTGAGTTAGCAGTGTGTATTCAATAGTTTGGTAACTTGTCTGACATGCCTTGTTCAGTTTTCAGTGTGTACTCAATAGTTTGGTAATCAGTCTGACACGCCTTGCTTAGTTAACAGTGTGTATTCAATAGTTTAGTAATCAGTCTGACATGTCTTGTTCAGTTTTCAGTGTGTATTCAATAGTTTGGTAATCAGTCTGACACCCCTTGTTCAGTTTTCAGTGTGTATTCAATAGTTTGGTAATCAGTCTGACATGCCTTGTTCAGTTGTCAGTGTGTATTCAATAGTTTGGTAATCAGTCTGACATGCCTTGTTCAGTTTTCAGTGTGTATTCAATAGTTTGGTAATCAGTCTGACACGCCTTGCTGAGTTAACTGTGTGTATTCAATAGTTTGGTAATCAGTCTGACATGCCTTGTTCAGCTTTCAGTGTGTATTCAATAGTTTGGTAATCAGTCTGACACGCCTTGTTCAGTTTTCAGTGTGTATTCAATAGTTTGGTAATCAGTCTGACATGCCTTGTTCAGTTTTCAGTGTGTATTCAATAGTTTGGTAATCAGTCTGACACGCCTTGTTCAGTTTTCAGTGTGTATTCAATAGTTTGGTAATCAGTCTGACATGTCTTGTTCAGTTTTCAGTGTGTACTCAATAGTTTGGTAATCAGTCTGACACGCCTTGTTCAGTTTTCAGTGTGTATTCAATAGTTTGGTAATCAGTCTGACATGTCTTGGTCAGTTTTCAGTGTGTATTCAATAGTTTGGTAATCAGTCTGACACGCCTTGTTCAGTTTTCAGTGTGTATTCAATAGTTTGGTAATCAGTCTGACATGCCTTGTTTAGTTTTCAGTGTGTATTCAATAGTTTGGTAATCAGTCTGACATGCCTTGTTCAGTTTTCAGTGTGTATTCAATAGTTTGGTAATCAGTCTGACATGCCTTGTTCAGTTTTCTGCGTGTATTCAATAGTTTGGTAATCAGTCTGACACGCCTTGTTCAGTTTTCAGTGTGTATTCAATAGTTTGGTAATCAGTCTGACACGCCTTGTTCAGTTTTCAGTGTGTATTCAATAGTTTGGTAATCAGTCTGACATGTCTTGCTGAGTTAACAGAGTGTATTCAATCGTTTGGTAATCAGTCTGACATGCCTTGTTCAGTTTTCAGTGTGTATTCAATAGTTTGGTAATCAGTCTGACATGCCTTGTTCAGTTTTCAGTGTGTATTCAATAGTTTGGTAACCAGTCTGACATGCCTTATTCAGTTTTCAGTGTGAATTCAATAGTTTGGTAATCAGTCTGACATGCCTTGTACAGTTTTCAGTGTGTATTCAATAGTTTGGTAATCAGTCTGACATGCCTTGTTCAGTTTTCAGTGTGTATTCAATAGTTTGGTAATCAGTCTGACATGCCTTGTTCAGTTTTCAGTGTGTATTCAATAGTTTGGTAATCAGTCTGACATGTCTTGGTCAGTTTTCAGTGTGTATTCAATAGTTTGGTAATCAGTCTGACACGCCTTGTTCAGTTTTCAGTGTGTATTCAATAGTTTGGTAATCAGTCTGACATGCCTTGTTTAGTTTTCAGTGTGTATTCAATAGTTTGGTAATCAGTCTGACATGCCTTGTTCAGTTTTCAGTGTGTATTCAATAGTTTGGTAATCAGTCTGACATGCCTTGTTCAGTTTTCTGCGTGTATTCAATAGTTTGGTAATCAGTCTGACACGCCTTGTTCAGTTTTCAGTGTGTATTCAATAGTTTGGTAATCAGTCTGACACGCCTTGTTCAGTTTTCAGTGTGTATTCAATAGTTTGGTAATCAGTCTGACATGTCTTGCTGAGTTAACAGAGTGTATTCAATCGTTTGGTAATCAGTCTGACATGCCTTGTTCAGTTTTCAGTGTGTATTCAATAGTTTGGTAATCAGTCTGACATGCCTTGTTCAGTTTTCAGTGTGTATTCAATAGTTTGGTAATCAGTCTGACATGCCTTATTCAGTTTTCAGTGTGAATTCAATAGTTTGGTAATCAGTCTGACATGCCTTGTACAGTTTTCAGTGTGTATTCAATAGTTTGGTAATCAGTCTGACATGCCTTGTTCAGTTTTCAGTGTGTATTCAATAGTTTGGTAATCAGTCTGACATGCCTTGTTCAGTTTTCAGTGTGTATTCAATAGTTTGGTAATCAGTCTGACACGCCTTGTTCAGTTTTCAGTGTGTATTCAATAGTTTGGTTATCAGTCTGACATGTCTTGCTGAGTTAACAGAGTGTATTCAATCGTTTGGTAATCAGTCTGACACGCCTTGTTCAGTTTTCAGTGTGTATTCAATAGTTTGGTAATCAGTCTGACACGCCATGTTCAGTTTTCAGTGTGTATTCAATAGTTTGGTAATCAGTCTGACACGTCTTGCTGAGTTAACAGTGTGTATTCAATAGTTTGGTAATCAGTCTGACATGCCTTGTTCAGTTTTCAGTGTGTATTCAATAGTTTGGTAATCAGTCTGACATGCCTTGTTTAGTTTTCAGTGTGTATTCAATAGTTTGGTAATCAGTCTGACATGCCTTGTTCAGTTTTCGGTGTGTATTCAATAGTTTGGTAATCAGTTTGACACGTCTTGCTGAGTTAACAGAGTGTATTTAATCGTTTGGTAATCAGTCTGACATGCCTTGTTCACTTTTCAGTGTGTATTCAATAGTTTGGTGACCAGTCTGACACGCCTTGTTCAGTTTTCAGTGTGTATTCAATAGTTTGGTAATCAGTCTGATATGCCTTGTTCAGTTTTCAGTGTGTATTCAATAGTTTGGTAACCAGTCTGACATGCCTTGTTCAGTTTTCATTTTGTATTCAATAGTTTGGTAATCAGTCTGACACGCCTTGTTCAGTTTTCAGTGTGTATTCAATAGTTTGGTAATCAGTCTGACATGCCTTGTTCAGTTTTCAGTGTGTATTCAATAGTTTGGTAATCAGTCTGACACGCCTTGTTCAGTTTTCAGTGTGTATTCAATAGTTTGGTAATCAGTCTGACATGCCTTGTTCAGTTTTCAGTGTGTATTGAATAGTTTGGTGACCAGTCTGACATGCATGCCTTGCTGAGTTAACAGAGTGTATTCAATAGTTTGGTAATCAGTCTGACATGCCTTGTTCAGTTTTCAGTGTGTATTCAATAGTTTGGTAATCAGTCTGACACGCCTTGTTCAGTTTTCAGTGTGTATTCAATAGTTTGGTAATCAGTCTGACATGCCTTGTTCAGTTTTCAGTGTGTATTCAATAGTTTGGTAATGAGTCTGACACGCCTTGTTCAGTTTTCAGTGTGTATTCAATCGTTTGGTAACCAGTCTGACATGTCTTGCTGAGTTAAAAGTGTGTATTCAATAGTTTGGTAATCAGTCTGACATGTCTTGCTGAGTTAGCAGTGTGTATTCAATAGTTTGGTAACTAGTCTGACATGCCTTGTTCAGTTTTCAGTGTGTATTCAATCGTTTCGTAATCAGTCTGACATGCCTTGTTCAGTTTTCAGTGTGTATTGAATAGTTTGGTAATCAGTCTGACATGCCTTGTTCAGTTTTCAGTGTGTATTCAATAGTTTGGTGATCAGTCTGACACGCCTTGTTCAGTTTTCAGTGTGTATTCAATAGTTTGATAATCAGTCTGACACGCCTTGCTGAGTTAACAGTGTGTATTCAATAGTTTGGTAACCAGTCTGATACTCCTTGTTCAGTTTTCAGTGTGTATTCAATAGTTTGGTAATCAGTCTGACATGCCTTGTTCAGGTTTCAGTGTGTATTCAATAGTTTGGTAATCAGTCTGACACGCCTTGCTGAGTTAACAGTGTGTATTCAATAGTTTGGTAATCAGTCTGACACGCCTTG
This sequence comes from Limnoperna fortunei, assembly GCA_944474755.1. Taxonomy (NCBI): domain Eukaryota; kingdom Metazoa; phylum Mollusca; class Bivalvia; order Mytilida; family Modiolidae; genus Limnoperna; species Limnoperna fortunei. Next base: position 6,929,516 of record OX104119.1, on the reverse strand, counting down.
TTCAGTTTTCAGTGTGTATTCAATAGTTTGGTAATCAGTCTGACATGCCTTGTTCAGGTTTCAGTGTGTATTCAATAGTTTGGTAATCAGTCTGACATGCCTTGTTCAGTTTTCAGTGTGTATTCAATAGTTTGGTAATCAGTCTGACACGCCTTGTTCAGTTTTCAGTGTGTATTCAATAGCTTAGTAATCAGTCTGACACGCCTTGTTCAGTTTTCAGTGTGTATTCAATAGTTTGGTAATCAGTCTGACATGTCTTGCTGAGTTAACAGAGTGTATTCAATAGTTTGGTAACCAGTCTGACATGCCTTGTTCAGTTTTCAGTGTGTATTCAATAGTTTGGTAATCAGTCTGACATGTCTTGCTGAGTTAACAGAGTGTATTCAATAGTTTGGTAATCAGTCTGACATGCCTTGTTCAGTTTTCAGTGTGTATTCAATAGTTTGGTAATCAGTCTGATATGCCTTGTTCAGTTTTCAGTGTATATTCAATAGTTTGGTAACCAGTCTGACACGCCTTGTTCAGTTTTCAGTATGTATTCAATAGTTTGGTAATCAGTCTGACATGCCTTGTTCAGTTTTCAGTGTGTATTCAATAGTTTGGTAATCAGTCTGACATGCCTTGCTGAGTTAACAGAGTGTATTCAATAGTTTGGTAATCAGTCTGACATGCCTTGTTCAGTTTTCAGTGTGTATTCAATAGTTTGATAATCAGTCTGACATGTCTTGCTGAGTTAACAGAGTGTATTCAATAGTTTGGTAACCAGTCTGACATGCCTTGTTCAGTTTTCAGTGTGTATTCAATAGTTTGGTAATCAGTCTGACACGCCTTGTTCAGTTTTCAGTGTGTATTCAATAGTTTGGTAATCAGTCTGACATGTCTTGCTGAGTTAACAGTGTGTATTCAATAGTTTGGTAACCAGTCTGACATGCCTTGTTCAGTTTTCAGTGTGTATTCAATGGTTTGGTAATCAGTCTGACATGCCTTGTTCAGTTTTCAGTGTGTATTCAATAGTTTGGTAATCAGTCTGACATGCCTTGTTCAGTTTTCAGTGTGTATTCAATAGTTTGGTAATCAGTCTGACATGTCTTGCTGAGTTAACAGTGTGTATTCAATCGTTTGGTAATCAGTCTGACATGTCTTGTTCAGTTTTCAGTGTGTATTCAATCGTTTGGTAACAGTCTGACATGTCTTGTTCAGTTTTCAGTGTGTATTCAGTAGTTTGGTAATCAGTCTGACACGCCTTGTTCAGTTTTCAGTGTGTATTCAATCGTTTGGTAATCAGTCTGTTATGTCTTGTTCAGTTTTCAGTGTGTATTCAATCGTTTGGTAATCAGTCTGACATGTCTTGTTCAGTTTTCAGTGTGTATTCAATAGTTTGGTAATCAGTCTGACACGCCTTGTTCAGTTTTCAGTGTGTATTCAATCGTTTGGTAATTACTCTGACATGCCTTGTTCAGTTTTCAGTGTGTATTCAATCGTTTGGTAATCAGTCTGTTATGTCTTGTTCAGTTTTCAGTGTGTATTCAATCGTTTGGTAACCAGTCTGACATGCCTTGTTCAGTTTTCAGTGTGTATTCAATAGTTTGGTAATCAGTCTGACACGCCTTGTTCCGTTTTCAGTGTGTATTCAATAGTTTGGTAATCAGTCTGACATGCCTTGTTCAGGTTTCAGTGTGTATTCAATAGTTTGGTAATCAGTCTGACATGCCTTGTTCAGTTTTCAGTGTGTATTCAATAGTTTGGTAATCAGTCTGACACGCCTTGTTCAGTTTTCAGTGTGTATTCAATAGCTTAGTAATCAGTCTGACACGCCTTGTTCAGTTTTCAGTGTGTATTCAATAGTTTGGTAATCAGTCTGACATGTCTTGCTGAGTTAACAGAGTGTATTCAATAGTTTGGTAACCAGTCTGACATGCCTTGTTCAGTTTTCAGTGTGTATTCAATAGTTTGGTAATCAGTCTGACATGTCTTGCTGAGTTAACAGAGTGTATTCAATAGTTTGGTAATCAGTCTGACATGCCTTGTTCAGTTTTCAGTGTGTATTCAATAGTTTGGTAATCAGTCTGACATGCCTTGTTCAGTTTTCAGTGTATATTCAATAGTTTGGTAACCAGTCTGACACGCCTTGTTCAGTTTTCAGTATGTATTCAATAGTTTGGTAATCAGTCTGACATGCCTTGTTCAGTTTTCAGTGTGTATTCAATAGTTTGGTAATCAGTCTGACATGCCTTGCTGAGTTAACAGAGTGTATTCAATAGTTTGGTAATCAGTCTGACATGCCTTGTTCAGTTTTCAGTGTGTATTCAATAGTTTGATAATCAGTCTGACATGTCTTGCTGAGTTATCAGTGTGTATTCAATAGTTTGGTAATCAGTCTGACATGCCTTGTTCAGTTTTCAGTGTGTATTCAATAGTTTGGTAATCAGTCTGACACGCCTTGTTCAGTTTTCAGTGTGCATTCAATAGTTTGGTAATCAGTCTGACATGTCTTGCTGAGTTAACAGTGTGTATTCAATAGTTTGGTAACCAGTCTGACATGCCTTGTTCAGTTTTCAGTGTGTATTCAATGGTTTGGTAATCAGTCTGACATGCCTTGTTCAGTTTTCAGTGTGTATTCAATAGTTTGGTAATCAGTCTGACATGCCTTGTTCAGTTTTCAGTGTGTATTCAATAGTTTGGTAATCAGTCTGACATGTCTTGCTGAGTTAACAGTGTGTATTCAATCGTTTGGTAATCAGTCTGACATGTCTTGTTCAGTTTTCAGTGTGTATTCAATCGTTTGGTAACAGTCTGACATGTCTTGTTCAGTTTTCAGTGTGTATTCAGTAGTTTGGTAATCAGTCTGACACGCCTTGTTCAGTTTTCAGTGTGTATTCAATCGTTTGGTAATCAGTCTGTTATGTCTTGTTCAGTTTTCAGTGTGTATTCAATCGTTTGGTAATCAGTCTGACATGTCTTGTTCAGTTTTCAGTGTGTATTCAATAGTTTGGTAATCAGTCTGACACGCCTTGTTCAGTTTTCAGTGTGTATTCAATCGTTTGGTAATTACTCTGACATGCCTTGTTCAGTTTTCAGTGTGTATTCAATCGTTTGGTAATCAGTCTGTTATGTCTTGTTCAGTTTTCAGTGTGTATTCAATCGTTTGGTAACCAGTCTGACATGCCTTGTTCAGTTTTCAGTGTGTATTCAATAGTTTGGTAATCAGTCTGACACGCCTTGTTCAGTTTTCAGTGTGTATTCAATCGTTTGGTAATTAGTCTGACACGCCTTGTTCAGTTTTCAGTGTGTATTCAATCGTTTGGTAATCAGTCTGACATGTCTTGTTCAGTTTTCAGTGTATATTCAATAGTTTGGTAATCAGTCTGACATGCCTTGTTCAGTTTTCAGTGTGTATTCAATAGTTTGGTAATCAGTCTGACATGCCTTGTTCAGTTTTCAGTGTGTATTCAACAGTTTGGTAACAGTCTGACATGCCTTGTTCAGTTTTCAGTGTGTATTCAATAGTTTGGTAACCAGTCTGACACGCCTTGTTGAGTTAACAGTTTGTATTCATTAGTTTGGTTACCAGTCTGACACGCCTTGTTCAGTTTTCAGTGTGTATTCAATAGTTTGGTAATCAGTCTGACACGCCTTGTTCAGTTTTCAGTGTGTATTCAATAGTTTGGTAACCAGTCTGACATGCCTTGTTCAGTTTTCATTTTGTATTCAATAGTTTGGTAATCAGTCTGACACGCCTTGTTCAGTTTTCAGTGTGTATTCAATAGTTTGGTAATCAGTCTGACATGCCTTGTTCAGTTTTCAGTGTGTATTCAATAGTTTGGTAATCAGTCTGACACGCCTTGTTCAGTTTTCAGTGTGTATTCAATAGTTTGGTAATCAGTCTGACATGCCTTGTTCAGTTGTCAGTGTGTATTCAATAGTTTGGTAATCAGTCTGACATGCCTTGTTCAGTTTTCAGTGTGTATTCAATAGTTTGGTAATCAGTCTGACACGCCTTGCTGAGTTAACTGTGTGTATTCAATAGTTTGGTAATCAGTCTGACATGCCTTGTTCAGCTTTCAGTGTGTATTCAATAGTTTGGTAATCAGTCTGACACGCCTTGTTCAGTTTTCAGTGTGTATTCAATAGTTTGGTAATCAGTCTGACATGCCTTGTTCAGTTTTCAGTGTGTATTCAATAGTTTGGTAATCAGTCTGACACGCCTTGTTCAGTTTTCAGTGTGTATTCAATAGTTTGGTAATCAGTCTGACATGTCTTGTTCAGTTTTCAGTGTGTACTCAATAGTTTGGTAATCAGTCTGACACGCCTTGTTCAGTTTTCAGTGTGTATTCAATAGTTTGGTAATCAGTCTGACATGTCTTGTTCAGTTTTCAGTGTGTATTCAATAGTTTGGTAATCAGTCTGACACTCCTTGTTCAGTTTTCAGTGTGTATTCAATAGTTTGGTAATCAGTCTGACATGCCTTGTTTAGTTTTCAGTGTGTATTCAATAGTTTGGTAATCAGTCTGACATGCCTTGTTCAGTTTTCAGTGTGTATTCAATAGTTTGGTAATCAGTCTGACATGCCTTGTTCAGTTTTCTGCGTGTATTCAATAGTTTGGTAATCAGTCTGACATGCCTTGTTCAGTTTTCAGTGTGTATTCAATAGTTTGGTAATCAGTCTGACATGCCTTGTTCAGTTTTCAGTGTGTATTCAATAGTTTGGTAGCAGTCTGACATGCCTTGTTCAGTTTTCAGTGTGTATTCAATAGTTTGGTAATCAGTCTGACACGCCTTGTTCAGTTTTCAGTGTGTATTCAATAGTTTGGTAATCAGTCTGACATGTCTTGCTGAGTTAACAGAGTGTATTCAATCGTTTGGTAATCAGTCTGACATGCCTTGTACAGTTTTCAGTGTGTATTCAATAGTTTGGTAATCAGTCTGACATGCCTTGTTCAGTTTTCAGTGTGTATTCAATAGTTTGGTAATCAGTCTGACATGCCTTGTTCAGTTTTCAGTGTGTATTCAATAGTTTGGTAATCAGTCTGATATGCCTTGTTCAGTTTTCAGTGTATATTCAATAGTTTGGTAATCAGTCTGACATGTCTTGCTGAGTTAACAGTGTGTATTCAATAGTTTGGTAATCAGTCTGACATGCCTTGTTCAGTTTTCAGTGTTTATTAAATAGTTTGGTAACCAGTCTGACACGCCTTGTTCAGTTTTCAGTGTGTATTCAATAGTTTGGTAATCAGTCTGACACGCCTTGTTCAGTTTTCAGTGTGTATTCAATAGTTTGGTAATCAGTCTGACATGCCTTGTTCAGTTTTCAGTGTGTATTCAATAATTTGGTAATCAGTCTGACACGCCTTGTTGAGTTAACAGTTTGTATTCATTAGTTTGGTTACCAGTCTGACACGCCTTGTTCAGTTTTCAGTGTGTATTCAATAGTTTGGTAATCAGTCTGATATGCCTTGTTCAGTTTTCAGTGTGTATTCAATAGTTTGGTAACCAGTCTGACATGCCTTGTTCAGTTTTCATTTTGTATTCAATAGTTTGGTAATCAGTCTGACACGCCTTGTTCAGTTTTCAGTGTGTATTCAATAGTTTGGAAATCAGTCTGACATGCCTTGTTCAGTTTTCAGTGTGTATTCAATAGTTTGGTAATCAGTCTGACACGCCTTGTTCAGTTTTCAGTGTGTATTCAATAGTTTGGTAATCAGTCTGACATGCCTTGTTCAGTTTTCAGTGTGTATTCAATAGTTTGGTGACCAGTCTGACATGCCTTGCTGAGTTAACAGAGTGTATTCAATAGTTTGGTAATCAGTCTGACATGCCTTGTTCAGTTTTCAGTGTGTATTCAATAGTTTGGTAATCAGTCTGACACGCCTTGTTCAGTTTTCAGTGTGTATTCAATAGTTTGGTAATCAGTCTGACATGCCTTGTTCAGTTTTCAGTGTGTATTCAATAGTTTGGTAATGAGTCTGACACGCCTTGTTCAGTTTTCAGTGTGTATTCAATCGTTTGGTAACCAGTCTGACATGTCTTGCTGAGTTAAAAGTGTGTATTCAATAGTTTGGTAATCAGTCTGACATGTCTTGCTGAGTTAGCAGTGTGTATTCAATAGTTTGGTAACTAGTCTGACATGCCTTGTTCAGTTTTCAGTGTGTACTCAATAGTTTGGTAATCAGTCTGACACGCCTTGCTTAGTTAACAGTGTGTATTCAATAGTTTAGTAATCAGTCTGACATGTCTTGTTCAGTTTTCAGTGTGTATTCAATAGTTTGGTAATCAGTCTGACACCCCTTGTTCAGTTTTCAGTGTGTATTCAATAGTTTGGTAATCAGTCTGACATGCCTTGTTCAGTTGTCAGTGTGTATTCAATAGTTTGGTAATCAGTCTGACATGCCTTGTTCAGTTTTCAGTGTGTATTCAATAGTTTGGTAATCAGTCTGACACGCCTTGCTGAGTTAACTGTGTGTATTCAATAGTTTGGTAATCAGTCTGACATGCCTTGTTCAGCTTTCAGTGTGTATTCAATAGTTTGGTAATCAGTCTGACACGCCTTGTTCAGTTTTCAGTGTGTATTCAATAGTTTGGTAATCAGTCTGACATGCCTTGTTCAGTTTTCAGTGTGTATTCAATAGTTTGGTAATCAGTCTGACACGCCTTGTTCAGTTTTCAGTGTGTATTCAATAGTTTGGTAATCAGTCTGACATGTCTTGTTCAGTTTTCAGTGTGTACTCAATAGTTTGGTAATCAGTCTGACACGCCTTGTTCAGTTTTCAGTGTGTATTCAATAGTTTGGTAATCAGTCTGACATGTCTTGGTCAGTTTTCAGTGTGTATTCAATAGTTTGGTAATCAGTCTGACACGCCTTGTTCAGTTTTCAGTGTGTATTCAATAGTTTGGTAATCAGTCTGACATGCCTTGTTCAGTTTTCAGTGTGTATTCAATAGTTTGGTAATCAGTCTGACATGCCTTGTTCAGTTTTCAGTGTGTATTCAATAGTTTGGTAATCAGTCTGACATGCCTTGTTCAGTTTTCTGTGTGTATTCAATAGTTTGGTAATCAGTCTGACACGCCTTGTTCAGTTTTCAGTGTGTATTCAATAGTTTGGTAATCAGTCTGACACGCCTTGTTCAGTTTTCAGTGTGTATTCAATAGTTTGGTAATCAGTCTGACATGTCTTGCTGAGTTAACAGAGTGTATTCAATCGTTTGGTAATCAGTCTGACATGCCTTGTTCAGTTTTCAGTGTGTATTCAATAGTTTGGTAATCAGTCTGACATGCCTTGTTCAGTTTTCAGTGTGTATTCAATAGTTTGGTAACCAGTCTGACATGCCTTATTCAGTTTTCAGTGTGAATTCAATAGTTTGGTAATCAGTCTGACATGCCTTGTACAGTTTTCAGTGTGTATTCAATAGTTTGGTAATCAGTCTGACATGCCTTGTTCAGTTTTCAGTGTGTATTCAATAGTTTGGTAATCAGTCTGACATGCCTTGTTCAGTTTTCAGTGTGTATTCAATAGTTTGGTAATCAGTCTGACACGCCTTGTTCAGTTTTCAGTGTGTATTCAATAGTTTGGTTATCAGTCTGACATGTCTTGCTGAGTTAACAGAGTGTATTCAATCGTTTGGTAATCAGTCTGACACGCCTTGTTCAGTTTTCAGTGTGTATTCAATAGTTTGGTAATCAGTCTGACACGCCATGTTCAGTTTTCAGTGTGTATTCAATAGTTTGGTAATCAGTCTGACACGTCTTGCTGAGTTAACAGTGTGTATTCAATAGTTTGGTAATCAGTCTGACATGCCTTGTTCAGTTTTCAGTGTGTATTCAATAGTTTGGTAATCAGTCTGACATGCCTTGTTTAGTTTTCAGTGTGTATTCAATAGTTTGGTAATCAGTCTGACATGCCTTGTTCAGTTTTCGGTGTGTATTCAATAGTTTGGTAATCAGTTTGACACGTCTTGCTGAGTTAACAGAGTGTATTTAATCGTTTGGTAATCAGTCTGACATGCCTTGTTCAGTTTTCAGTGTGTATTCAATAGTTTGGTAATCAGTCTGACACGCCTTGTTGAGTTAACAGTTTGTATTCATTAGTTTGGTTACCAGTCTGACACGCCTTGTTCAGTTTTCAGTGTGTATTCAATAGTTTGGTAATCAGTCTGATATGCCTTGTTCAGTTTTCAGTGTGTATTCAATAGTTTGGTAACCAGTCTGACATGCCTTGTTCAGTTTTCATTTTGTATTCAATAGTTTGGTAATCAGTCTGACACGCCTTGTTCAGTTTTCAGTGTGTATTCAATAGTTTGGTAATCAGTCTGACATGCCTTGTTCAGTTTTCAGTGTGTATTCAATAGTTTGGTAATCAGTCTGACACGCCTTGTTCAGTTTTCAGTGTGTATTCAATAGTTTGGTAATCAGTCTGACATGCCTTGTTCAGTTTTCAGTGTGTATTCAATAGTTTGGTGACCAGTCTGACATGCATGCCTTGCTGAGTTAACAGAGTGTATTCAATAGTTTGGTAATCAGTCTGACATGCCTTGTTCAGTTTTCAGTGTGTATTCAATAGTTTGGTAATCAGTCTGACACGCCTTGTTCAGTTTTCAGTGTGTATTCAATAGTTTGGTAATCAGTCTGACATGCCTTGTTCAGTTTTCAGTGTGTATTCAATAGTTTGGTAATGAGTCTGACACGCCTTGTTCAGTTTTCAGTGTGTATTCAATCGTTTGGTAACCAGTCTGACATGTCTTGCTGAGTTAAAAGTGTGTATTCAATAGTTTGGTAATCAGTCTGACATGTCTTGCTGAGTTAGCAGTGTGTATTCAATAGTTTGGTAACTAGTCTGACATGCCTTGTTCAGTTTTCAGTGTGTATTCAATCGTTTCGTAATCAGTCTGACATGCCTTGTTCAGTTTTCAGTGTGTATTCAATAGTTTGGTAATCAGTCTGACATGCCTTGTTCAGTTTTCAGTGTGTATTCAATAGTTTGGTGATCAGTCTGACACGCCTTGTTCAGTTTTCAGTGTGTATTCAATAGTTTGATAATCAGTCTGACACGCCTTGCTGAGTTAACAGTGTGTATTCAATAGTTTGGTAACCAGTCTGATACGCCTTGTTCAGTTTTCAGTGTGTATTCAATAGTTTGGTAATCAGTCTGACATGCCTTGTTCAGGTTTCAGTGTGTATTCAATAGTTTGGTAATCAGTCTGACACGCCTTGCTGAGTTAACAGTGTGTATTCAATAGTTTGGTAATCAGTCTGACACGCCTTGTTCAGTTTTCAGTGTGTATTCAATAGTTTGGTAATCAGTCTGACATGCCTTGTTCAGGTTTCAGTGTGTATTCAATAGTTTGGTAATCAGTCTGACATGCCTTGTTCAGTTTTCAGTGTGTATTCAATAGTTTGGTAATCAGTCTGACACGCCTTGTTCAGTTTTCAGTGTGTATTCAATAGCTTAGTAATCAGTCTGACATGCCTTGTTCAGTTTTCAGTGTGTATTCAATAGTTTGGTAATCAGTCTGACATGTCTTGCTGAGTTAACAGAGTGTATTCAATAGTTTGGTAACCAGTCTGACATGCCTTGTTCAGTTTTCAGTGTGTATTCAATAGTTTGGTAATCAGTCTGACATGTCTTGCTGAGTTAACAGAGTGTATTCAATAGTTTGGTAATCAGTCTGACATGCCTTGTTCAGTTTTCAGTGTGTATTCAATAGTTTGGTAATCAGTCTGATATGCCTTGTTCAGTTTTCAGTGTATATTCAATAGTTTGGTAACCAGTCTGACACGCCTTGTTCAGTTTTCAGTATGTATTCAATAGTTTGGTAATCAGTCTGACATGCCTTGTTCAGTTTTCAGTGTGTATTCAATAGTTTGGTAATCAGTCTGACATGCCTTGCTGAGTTAACAGAGTGTATTCAATAGTTTGGTAATCAGTCTGACATGCCTTGTTCAGTTTTCAGTGTGTATTCAATAGTTTGATAATCAGTCTGACATGTCTTGCTGAGTTAACAGTGTGTATTCAATAGTTTGGTAACCAGTCTGACATGCCTTGTTCAGTTTTCAGTGTGTATTCAATAGTTTGGTAATCAGTCTGACACGCCTTGTTCAGTTTTCAGTGTGCATTCAATAGTTTGGTAATCAGTCTGACATGTCTTGCTGAGTTAACAGTGTGTATTCAATAGTTTGGTAACCAGTCTGACATGCCTTGTTCAGTTTTCAGTGTGTATTCAATGGTTTGGTAATCAGTCTGACATGCCTTGTTCAGTTTTCAGTGTGTATTCAATAGTTTGGTAATCAGTCTGACATGCCTTGTTCAGTTTTCAGTGTGTATTCAATAGTTTGGTAATCAGTCTGACATGCCTTGTTCAGTTTTCAGTGTGTATTCAATAGTTTGGTAATCAGTCTGACACGCCTTGTTGAGTTAACAGTTTGTATTCATTAGTTTGGTTACCAGTCTGACACGCCTTGTTCAGTTTTCAGTGTGTATTCAATAGTTTGGTAATCAGTCTGATATGCCTTGTTCAGTTTTCAGTGTGTATTCAATAGTTTGGTAACCAGTCTGACATGCCTTGTTCAGTTTTCATTTTGTATTCAATAGTTTGGTAATCAGTCTGACACGCCTTGTTCAGTTTTCAGTGTGTATTCAATAGTTTGGTAATCAGTCTGACATGCCTTGTTCAGTTTTCAGTGTGTATTCAATAGTTTGGTAATCAGTCTGACACGCCTTGTTCAGTTTTCAGTGTGTATTCAATAGTTTGGTAATCAGTCTGACATGCCTTGTTCAGTTTTCAGTGTGTATTCAATAGTTTGGTGACCAGTCTGACATGCATGCCTTGCTGAGTTAACAGAGTGTATTCAATAGTTTGGTAATCAGTCTGACATGCCTTGTTCAGTTTTCAGTGTGTATTCAATAGTTTGGTAATCAGTCTGACACGCCTTGTTCAGTTTTCAGTGTGTATTCAATAGTTTGGTAATCAGTCTGACATGCCTTGTTCAGTTTTCAGTGTGTATTCAATAGTTTGGTAATGAGTCTGACACGCCTTGTTCAGTTTTCAGTGTGTATTCAATAGTTTGGTAATCAGTCTGACATGTCTTGCTGAGTTAAAAGTGTGTATTCAATAGTTTGGTAATCAGTCTGACATGTCTTGCTGAGTTAGCAGTGTGTATTCAATAGTTTGGTAACTAGTCTGACATGCCTTGTTCAGTTTTCAGTGTGTATTCAATCGTTTCGTAATCAGTCTGACATGCCTTGTTCAGTTTTCAGTGTGTATTCAATAGTTTGGTAATCAGTCTGACATGCCTTGTTCAGTTTTCAGTGTGTATTCAATAGTTTGGTGATCAGTCTGACACGCCTTGTTCAGTTTTCAGTGTGTATTCAATAGTTTGATAATCAGTCTGACACGCCTTGCTGAGTTAACAGTGTGTATTCAATAGTTTGGTAACCAGTCTGATACGCCTTGTTCAGTTTTCAGTGTGTATTCAATAGTTTGGTAATCAGTCTGACATGCCTTGTTCAGGTTTCAGTGTGTATTCAATAGTTTGGTAATCAGTCTGACACGCCTTGCTGAGTTAACAGTGTGTATTCAATAGTTTGGTAATCAGTCTGACACGCCTTGTTCAGTTTTCAGTGTGTATTCAATAGTTTGGTAATCAGTCTGACATGCCTTGTTCAGTTTTCAGTGTGTATTCAATAGTTTGGTAATCAGTCTGACATGCCTTGTTCAGTTTTCAGTGTGTATTCAATAGTTTGGTAATCAGTCTGACACGCCTTGTTCAGTTTTCAGTGTGTATTCAATAGCTTAGTAATCAGTCTGACATGCCTTGTTCAGTTTTCAGTGTGTATTCAATAGTTTGGTAATCAGTCTGACATGTCTTGCTGAGTTAACAGAGTGTATTCAATAGTTTGGTAACCAGTCTGACATGCCTTGTTCAGTTTTCAGTGTGTATTCAATAGTTTGGTAATCAGTCTGACATGTCTTGCTGAGTTAACAGAGTGTATTCAATAGTTTGGTAATCAGTCTGACATGCCTTGTTCAGTTTTCAGTGTGTATTCAATAGTTTGGTAATCAGTCTGATATGCCTTGTTCAGTTTTCAGTGTGTATTCAATAGTTTGGTAACCAGTCTGACACGCCTTGTTCAGTTTTCAGTATGTATTCAATAGTTTGGTAATCAGTCTGACATGCCTTGTTCAGTTTTCAGTGTGTATTCAATAGTTTGGTAATCAGTCTGACATGCCTTGCTGAGTTAACAGAGTGTATTCAATAGTTTGGTAATCAGTCTGACATGCCTTGTTCAGTTTTCAGTGTGTATTCAATAGTTTGGTAATCAGTCTGACATGTCTTGCTGAGTTAACAGTGTGTATTCAATAGTTTGGTAACCAGTCTGACATGCCTTGTTCAGTTTTCAGTGTGTATTCAATAGTTTGGTAATCAGTCTGACACGCCTTGTTCAGTTTTCAGTGTGCATTCAATAGTTTGGTAATCAGTCTGACATGTCTTGCTGAGTTAACAGTGTGTATTCAATAGTTTGGTAACCAGTCTGACATGCCTTGTTCAGTTTTCAGTGTGTATTCAATGGTTTGGTAATCAGTCTGACATGCCTTGTTCAGTTTTCAGTGTGTATTCAATAGTTTGGTAATCAGTCTGACATGCCTTGTTCAGTTTTCAGTGTGTATTCAATAGTTTGGTAATCAGTCTGACATGCCTTGTTCAGTTTTCAGTGTGTATTCAATAGTTTGGTAATCAGTCTGACACGCCTTATTCAGTTTTCAGTGTGTATTCAATAGTTTGGTAATCAGTCTGACATGCCTTGTTCAGTTTTAGTGTGTATTCAATTGTTTGGTAATCAGTCTGACATGCCTTGTTCAGTTTTCAGTGTGTATTCAATAGTTTGGTAATCAGTCTGACATGTCTTGCGGAGTTAACAGAGTGTATTCAATAGTTTGGTAATCAGTCTGACATGCCTTGTTCAGTTTTCAGTGTGTATTCAATAGTTTGGTAATCAGTCTGACATGCCTTGTTCAGTTTTCAGTGTGTATTCAATAGTTTGGTAACCAGTCTGACATGCCTTGTTCAGTTTTCAGTGTGTATTCAATAGTTTGGTAATCAGTCTGACATGCCTTGCTGAGTTAACAGTGTGTATTCAATAGTTTGGTAACCAGTCTGACATGCCTTGCTGAGTTAACAGTGTGTATTCAATAGTTTGGTAATCAGTCTGACATGCCTTGTTCAGTTTTCAGTGTGTATTCAATAGTTTGGTAACCAGTCTGACATGCCTTGTTCAGTTTTCAGTGTGTATTCAATGGTTTGGTAATCAGTCTGACATGCCTTGCTGAGTTAACAGTGTGTATTCAATAGTTTGGTAACCAGTCTGACATGCCTTGTTCAGTTTTCAGTGTGTATTCAATAGTTTGGTAACCAGTCTGACATGCCTTGCTGAGTTAACAGTGTGTATTCAATAGTTTGGTAATCAGTCTGACATGCCTTGTTTAGTTTTCAGTGTGTATTCAATAGTTTGGTAATCAGTCTGACATGCCTTGTTCAGTTTTCAGTGTGTATTCAATAGTTCGGTAATCAGTCTGACATGCCTTGTTCAGTTTTCAGTCTGTATTCAATAGTTTGGTAATCAGTCTGACACGCCTTGCTGAGTTTTCAGTGTGTATTCAATAGTTCGGTTATCAGTCTGACATTCCTTGCTGAGTTAACAGTGTGTATTCAATAGTTTGGTAACCAGTCTGACATGCCTTGTTCAGTTTTCAGTGGGTATTCAATAGTTTGGTAGCAGTCTGACACGCCTTGCTGAGTTAACAGTGTGTATTCAATAGTTTGGTAATCAGTCTGACATGCCTTGTTCAGTTTTCAGTGTGTATTCAATAGTTTGGTAACCAGTCTGACATGCCTTGTTCAGTTTTCAATGTGTATTCAATAGTTTGGTAATCAGTCTGACCCGCCTTGATGAGTTTACAGTGTGTATTCAATAGTTTGGTAACCAGTCTGACACGCCTTGTTCAGTTTGCAGTGTGTATTCAATAGTTTGGTAACCAGTCTGACATGCCTTGTTCAGTTTTCAGTGTGTATTCGATAGTTTGGTAATCAGTCTGACACGCCTTGCTGAGTTAACAGTGTGTATTCAAAAGTTTGGTAACCAGTCTTGTAGAATTGGTCTGTTTTGGGCAAGTTGTATAAATAAAACAAACACTATCGTCAGGGTTTCTAGGGTTTATTATGTCATCATCATAATAGAAATGTATCGACAAAATACAGGATAATAAAGACCCTGAAATAACAATAATAACAATATTTACCAAATCGTAAAATGAACAACTTATTGAAATGTGACTTTATTTAAGAAAATAGTATAAATTCTTACTATCGTCGAAACGTTAAAAATAGAAAATACTCGAGCATGACTTCTTTCAAATACTGTCTTCATTTCTTATAAAAATAGTAAATTACGCTGAACTATTAATTGAAGACTTTGTAACAATAAATAGTATATTTACTGCACATCTCATATAGAAAATAAATGACTTTAAAACATAAAAAACGGACATTACAATTAACCAACATAAACTAGTGCAGTTATGTCAAAACGAATACAGCACAATACGAAAATTACGGACAATACGTCCATAGACAAATAAACACAATATTACATGAAAACATACCTCACATGAGGTGTAAGAGGTCTATCCGTAGATCAACAGCCAATATACTGCTTACTACCAAAAAATGTATCCACCTGAAGGATCAAGATTAAAATAATAAGGATATGTTTAAAATGTGAAAAGTTATTGTTTTCCATTTATTTATGAGGCTAAATAAATGGCAGTTTATGCTGAAACTAAAATAGATTAAGCGCTCTCATACTTTAATTAGAAATTACTTTAAAGTATTCAAATTTATACTTTATCCATTTTTAGATCTATTTACAGAAAAAATGGAATAATATCCTTAACTTTTATATCATTGCAAAGTTATCATTACTCTATACGTTTAATCAATTTTACGAAAGTTTAAAAGGCATTCATGCACGTAATCATACAGTTTTCATACACCAATCGAACATGTAAAACCGGTCAAACTGATCATTTTCATACCCGAGGTTATTCAAATGACTATTAAAGGAAATATATATTAGCTATGGTAATTTTACTGACCTTTAGTAATCATGCAAACATGCAAGAAGAAAATAACATCAAAAATGCTGAGAAACAAATATGGCTTCCAACTCGTAAGAAATCAAAATGTGAGTATGAACAAAGAGGTTAAACTTAAGAATTCCCGCTCAAAACCAATGAACCTTGAATATAACCAATAGAATAAGAATACGTCTAATAAGTACAGCTACAAAGAAAATACTAAATACAGGAATAGTACGAAAATGAATACAAGTACATAATGCAAATAACATGATAAAATACAAATACACTAAAATATCACTCTGCCACACACTCCCCCCGGCCGTAAAATGACGTCCCGTCATTTCTAGGAGTGGTGGCTTACAATGTCCAGGATCGTACGGGCTGCATCCTTCTCCATTCCAGCGAACAAAGGTGTCTGGGCCAAAGATGTAATACAGTCGATCTTCTGAAGCCAATCTGCTCTAGGTGGTTGGTTGACCATGTTGACAGCGGACATACTGGTGACGTACTGGTCTGACGTAAGCCAAGCAGGTTGTCTCCTCTCACGTCCTGACCGTCTTAATACAACCGGTGATGGTTCTGCTCGGGGCTGTTCTTCTACAGGTGGTTCTTCCTGTTGATCTTCAACTCCGGCATCTGGTCCGTCGGAAGCGCTTCCTTCCAGATCCTCCTCAACCTGGGCGTCCCCAGTAAGATCTGGCACCTCGTGCACTGGTTCAACTGAGTCTTCAACGGGTTCAGCTCCGCTGTCAAGTCTCTCCAATACACCAACAGAAGATTCATCGTCTGACTCGTCCGAGGATTCATCAGCTGATTTATCAACTGTAGACCGGTTGCTGTTGCTTCCAGCAGTCAATCTAGTCCTTGGTCGTGGTACTGGCCTTGGTCTTGGTGAAGGCTTTGGGTCATCTCTAATGAAACCAATGGGCAGGAGTAAATTCCGGTGTAAAGTACGTGGTCTTCCCTCGCCGTCTTCTCTAATGACTGTGTAGACAGGAATCTCGGGGTTCTTCTGTTCAATTACCACGTATGGTGTCTCCTCCCAGGTATCCGCTAGCTTGTGCTTTCCTTCGTGCGCAACGATCTTGACTAGCACTCTATCTCCTTTCTCCACATCAGCACCACGAACTCTAATGTCGTAAGTCTCCTTCTGTTTAGTCTGTGCACTCTGAGACGCTTCGGCTGCTAGTCTGTAAGCCTCTGAAAGTCTGGTTCGCAAATCCTTGACGTACTTTGAAGTAGTTGTCTTTTCCTCTTTCCTTAATCCAAAAACCAGGTCAATGGGTAGTCGAGGGTGTCGTCCGAACATGAGGAAATACGGTGCAACTCCCGTGGACTCATGGCGAGTGCAGTTGTAGGCATGAACCAACGGGGCAACAAACGCTTTCCAGTTCGACTTCTGTTCCTGTGTCAAGGTTCCTAGCATACCAAGGAGCGTCCTGTTAAACCTCTCCACCATGCCGTTCCCCATAGGATGGTAGGGTGTAGTCCTAGACTGTTTCATTCCCATCAAGGTACATAGTTCCTTTATTAAGTTGCTCATAAAGTTGGCTCCCTGATCGGAATGGATCCTATGTGGAATTCCATAGTGGACGATGAAGTGGTCGAATATCGCCTGGGCAGTTGTTCTAGCTGTTTGGTTTCTAGTTGGAATGGCCTGGCAGTACCTGGTAAAGTGGTCGGTGATGATCAGAATGTTCTGGTATCCTCCTTTGGACTGTTCCAGGGACAGGAAATCCAAACACACTAGCTCCAGTGGGTAACTGGTACTGATGCTGACCAATGGCGCTCGCTGACTATTGACTGGCGTCTTTCGTCGTAGACATCGTCCACACTGTGCAATCCACTGTTCCACTGATCTATCCATACCGGGCCAATAGAATCTATCTCTAAGTAGTGACAGAGTCCTATCCTTTCCGGGGTGACCAAAATCATCATGGAGTGCTCGGAGAACATCGTCTACGTGTGCTAATGGTAACACAAGCTGCATGGTTCTGTCATCCTCACTCTCAACTGTTCTGTACAGTATTCCGTTGTCGAGGCAAAGACGGTGGAACTGTCGCAAAAGTGGTGTGGGTCCTACCTCTGCTACGGTTGGTTTCTTTCCTTCCTTGACATACTTGATAATCTCTCTGATAGTGGTATCCATGTCCTGTGCCTTCTTCCAATCCACAATGTCGTGTGGGACTTCTTCGTCTTCTTCATCTGATGGTACTGATGATGGATCTACAGCTAGGCTTTCGACTAAGGCTGATGGTAAAACTGAGTTGCAGATGGCCTGTACTGCCTCCCCTGAGATGGTCGCTGTTCCGTCTACATCATAGGGTAACCGGCTCAAAGCATCTGCATCTGCCATCTGTCTTCCAGGTCGATAGGTGATGTCGAAATCAAACGCTGCAAGACTCGCTAGCCATCGATGTCCTGTGGCATCAAGCTTCGCTGTAGTGAGCACATATGTCATGGGATTGTTGTCGGTGATCACGGTAAAGTTGTTACTGTAGAGGTAATCTCGGAACTTCTCACACACTGCCCACTTCAATGCCAGAAACTCTCTCTTGTGCGTTGGGTATCTCTGTTCCGCCTTGGTTAATCCTCTACTTGCATAAGCAATTACTCTCTTCCCTGGTGGCTGGTTCTGGTATAACACTGCTCCTAAAGCTGATCCTGAAGCGTCTGTGTGGAGTTCAAAGGGTAGCTTGCTGTCTGCATAACCAAGGATGGGTGCTGAAATGAGTAAGTTCTTCAGAGTGGCAAACGCCTCTTCCTGTTCAGGTCCCCAAGTCCATGGCTTCTGCTGGTGCTTCTTCGACTTCTTGGATGCTGGAGCAGGCATCAGATCTGTCAGTGGCTTGCTGATGGTACTGAAGCTCTTAATGAACCGCCTGTAGTAGCCAACAAATCCTAGGAATCGTCGTACATCTTCTGGGCTCGATGGTTTGGGCCAGTTGACTACCTTCTCTGTCTTCTCCGGGTCAATTTCTACTCCTTCCTCTGAAACGATGTGGCCAACATACTTTACCTTTCTCTCGAAGAACGTGCATTTATCTGGTGCAAGCTTCATGTGGTGTTGACGAATCCTCTCGAAGACAAGTTGTAGATTCTCGAGGTGCTCTTCATACGTCCTACCAAAGATGATCACGTCGTCTATGAAGATACAGCATATCCGGAGATGAAGATCCGAAAGACACTGTTCCATCATTCTCTGGTATGTGGCAGGCGAGTTCGTCAATCCAAAAGGCATACGGTTGTACTCGTAAAATCCAAGTGGTCCAACTGTGAACGCTGTTCGCTCCTTGTGTTCTTCTAAGATTTCGACCTGGTGGTAGCCACTCTTCATGTCCACTGTTGAGAAGAAGGTACTTCCAGCTAGAGAATCTAAGAGTTCTTCAATGCGGGGCAAGGCATAGCTGTCCTTTTTGGTCTTCATATTTAGTTCTCTGTAGTCTACACACATCCTGAGTTTCCCATTCTTCTTCCTCACTAAAACTACATTCGATGTCCAAGGGCTTCTTGATGGTCTGATGGTTCTATTGGACAGTAACTGGCGTAGGTGTTCCTTCACTTCATCGTACATGGCTGGTGGAATTCGCCTGTATCTTTGCTTAAAGGGTCTATCATCTAGCAGGTCTATTCGATGTTTCACTTCGGTGTTTCCAATATCTGTGTCATCCCTGGCAAAGATGTCGTCATACTGCAGTATAAGATCCTTCCCTCTCTGTAGTTGGTTGTCACTTAAGTCACTCTGTGTAATCTCAACCAGGTCAAGGACTGAGGTCAATGATGATGACTCTGTCTCTGGTGGTTGAATGGTGACAGGTTGAAGTTCACACAGTATAGCTCTTGGTGGTATGACGATGGTTCTGGTAGATACGTTGGTCATCTGTACATCTACATTACCATTGGTCTTGTACTGGTACTGGATCAAACCTGGTTCAACTTCTAAGTCTGGGTGGTTTGGTTGTAGCTTGGACGGATGAAGCATGGCTGGTGTTGTTACATAGGGTATCTCCTTGTCTAGTAATCCAATAATCCGGCATGATGTGTTGGGCTTGAGGGTAATGGTCTCCCTACCAGCATTCTTTACAACAGCTAGGACATTGTTGTTCTTCCTTAGCTCTTCCTCTCTCAGGCTGATGGTCCTAAAGGTGAAGTACCATGGTGTCTTTAGTTGACAGGTCTGTAAGTAGTTGTTCCCATGGTGTTGTTTCAAGGAATCCATCATAGCTGTCAAGATGTTGGTACCCAAAAGGACTGGTACATGGGTGTTGTATGGAGTGTCTGGTACTACTAACAACAAACATGGATGGTCTGTGCTGTCGTTCTCCATCTTGAGCTGTGCCTCAATATACCCATCATATGGCAGTTGCTGGCCTCCTGCACATTCTATATCTAGTAGATCCTGAATGGAGTGCATCTCTAGATCAACAAGGTGGTGTTGGTAAAAGGTACGGCTAACTGTTGAAACTGTAGAGCCTGAATCAAGAAGTGCCTTTACAGATGTTCCTTCCAGCAATACCTCACTCTCCGTTGGCTTTCCAAACAATCCGGGTGGTACTCTGAGTTTCATAGTCTCTGGTGTCTCTGTAGGACCTGTGCTCTTACATAAGCCTATTGACGGTCCTGGTTCAACGGCTTCTTGGAGTTTAAATCCTCCTGTCGGACTCTGCATCCCTTCTTTATGTGACCAACTTGTCCACATCTGTAGCATCTAATTTCCTTGGTCTGGTTAGCTGAAGATGCTTGGTCTCTGTTGTCTTGTCTATTCTGCCAATTAGGTCTGCTCTGGTATTTCTTGTTTCCTCTGTATCTATTACCTCCTCTACCTCTGTTACCATAACTGTTTGTCTCATAACTATCCATCCTGGTGGCTAACTGTAGAACAAGACCGGTTAGTTCGTCAAGCTTGCTGGTATCTGGCTTGGGTTCATCTTGTTCTTTTGTCGCTGATTTGGCAATCTGTGGTTTCTTGGTTGTTGCTGTTCTTTCTTCATAGTCCTTCTCAATATGCCTCAGTGCTACTCTCAACTCATCAAAGGTCTTCAGGGTATCATACTTATATCCAGATATGTCTTTTAGTGATGACTTCAATCCAGTCCAAAGCATAGATCTAAGCATACCATCTTTTTCTGAGTTCTTCACAAGTCTCTTGGTAACTGCCTTTCCTAAAAGGTCTTCAAGTCTGCAGCTCCATGTTGTAACACTTTCGTCATCTTTCTGTCTTGCTCTATAAAATTCAGCAAGTAGTTCTTCTTTGCTTTCCACTGCACCATAAATACTTTCCAACTTGTCTAGTATTTCTGGAAGTGATGCTTGGGGTCCAAGGTGCATGGCTACTTTCCCAGCTTCTCCTTTGAGAGATCTTCTGACTGCGTAGTTAATACTCTCATGGTCGTATAGATTGTCGTTCATCAAAGATGTCACCTCATATCTCCACAGTTCATATGTCGTCTCATTCTTTAGGTTGGCACCAGAAAAACATGATATCCTTGGAGGTTCTCTCCTACCCTGAGGTGGTGTGTACTTGGGTCTGACATCAAGTGGTCTATCTTGTTTCTCTTCCTTCACAGTGGTTAAACGTTGTTTAAGCCAATCAGCAGCACCTTCTATGGAATCGGAATTGGTTTCTTCTTTCATGGTATTCCTAATAAGTTCAAGTAGCTTTAACTCCTCTTCTGATGGTTTTCCTCCAGTTGCCATGGTGATAAATTCTCACAATAATAGCTAAAGTAAATGATCTAACTAAGTAAAGAGGTAACGTAACTGATCTAAGTAAAGAGGTAATCTCTAAGTGTAACTAAAAGGTGAAATAAGCTCTGAATATAAGTAAGTCCAAATCTGAAAATAATCTAGAAAAAAAAATAAATGATATACAAAGTAACTTAGCTACAGGATACAAAACCTCAACTTGGATATGAGTTGCAAAGCTTTTACGTTTACAAACTCAAGCCAATAGACAAAAAGATGAATCTATTAGTATATAAATACAAAAGTACAATACGCAATGACAAAGCAAAATATGTCAAATAATAAAAATACAAGCAAGACACAAAATGGCAAAACAAATCAAGTATATATAGAGATCAGTATCTACAACACAACCTATACAACTCAAATAAACCTGATAACCTTCCCTGAAAACTAAAGATCAACCCACAAAGATCTCAACTTAGACAAGTCAAAGACTAAAAGAGATATAGATCTAGGTAATGTTAATTGTCTAAGACAGTCACAAAATAAGGTAAAAGGGTAAGGTTAGTAAATGAATCAATATTAATTCATGCAAAAAAGGTAAGGGTACATGCAGGTAAAATAAGGACATATACATGCAATCTATCACGCTAACTCAAATGTAGTTCTATTTACTATTTATCAAACCTAGTTATAACTTATTTAACTTCTATTTAAACCTAAGTTTAATTTAAAGTCCAAATTCTAAAATTCAAACTCATGCGGACAATCACAGTACAATGTATAAAAACAAATACAAACAATCACAATGTACAATCAAACATAAAACATATACACATATACCATGCAACGTCAAATCACATGTAAATACTCACTATCTCAAAAAGTAAACTAAGTTACGGAACGGCTACACCTATAGGAAACAGACAAAACTGGTGGTCAATGACAAAAATAAAATGAAAATGAAAGAACCTAAGTGTAATGCAAGTGAATGTGCTAGACAAACCTAACTTTAATATAAGTTAAAGGATAGTGTACAATTAACTAAGTTCACAAAGTCTAGCAACAGTGAAAATTAATAAAATATTTTTAAAGTGTAAGTGCATGTATGTCCTAACAAAAAAAAAATTGTATGTGTAAACAGCTAAAGTGAAAGTGAAAGGAAGCTGTAACTATGTAAACAATATCAAACTTCCGGTTCACTCACACTTCCGGTCAACCTTGACCTCGGGGGGGGGGGGGTCAAAAGAGAAAAAAAATGAAAAGGGGTACCTACATGTGACAGACTAAGTCAAAGTTCGGTTCACGAAACTTTGATAAACCAATACTACATATGTACAAGTCTCAGTGTATCTAAATTACACTGTAAAAATTCCTAAAAATTTAAAGTGAAAACGATTTGAAAAAAAAAATTTGAAAAAAAAACATTAGCCAAGTTTTTTTCAAGTATAAATAAACAAAAAGTTTAACAAAAGTTCAAGAAATTAAAGTTATTAGTTTTACAAACAATAGATAATTTAATAACTGACCATAAAAACACTGTCGTTGTTCTGTATCCAAGAAATTCAAAAAGAGAAAATCCAAAATCCAAAAGTGAAATCCACCAATATCTGTTTAAATGTCAGTGAGCTCACATTCCGGAAATACGGTAAACATGCATGTGACGAATACAGCTGGTGACGTAGGAAATCCCAGGTGCGACAATTACAAGTATCCAATCTATGACGTAAAATCCACAGGTAAATAATAGGTAAAGTACACAGGTAAACAAAGTCAAAACCTTCAGTATCAATAAACTGTTAATCCGTCGAATACACATCTGATGACAAATACGTGGGCGCCATTGTAGAATTGGTCTGTTTTGGGCAAGTTGTATAAATAAAACAAACACTATCGTCAGGGTTTCTAGGGTTTATTCTGTCATCATCATAATAGAAATGTATCGACAAAATACAGGATAATAAAGACCCTGAAATAACAATAATAACAATATTTACCAAATCGTAAAATGAACAACTTATTGAAATGTGACTTTATTTAAGAAAATAGTATAAATTCTTACTATCGTCGAAACGTTAAAAATAGAAAATACTCGAGCATGACTTCTTTCAAATACTGTCTTCATTTCTTATAAAAATAGTAAATTACGCTGAACTATTAATTGAAGACTTTGTAACAATAAATAGTATATTTACTGCACATCTCATATAGAAAATAAATGACTTTAAAACATAAAAAACGGACATTACAATTAACCAACATAAACTAGTGCAGTTATGTCAAAACGAATACAGCACAATACGAAAATTACGGACAATACGTCCATAGACAAATAAACACAATATTACATGAAAACATACCTCACATGAGGTGTAAGAGGTCTATCCGTAGATCAACAGCCAATATACTGCTTACTACCAAAAAATGTATCCACCTGAAGGATCAAGATTAAAATAATAAGGATATGTTTAAAATGTGAAAAGTTATTGTTTTCCATTTATTTATGAGGCTAAATAAATGGCAGTTTATGCTGAAACTAAAATAGATTAAGCGCTCTCATACTTTAATTAGAAATTACTTTAAAGTATTCAAATTTATACTTTATCCATTTTTAGATCTATTTACAGAAAAAATGGAATAATATCCTTAACTTTTATATCATTGCAAAGTTATCATTACTCTATACGTTTAATCAATTTTACGAAAGTTTAAAAGGCATTCATGCACGTAATCATACAGTTTTCATACACCAATCGAACATGTAAAACCGGTCAAACTGATCATTTTCATACCCGAGGTTATTCAAATGACTATTAAAGGAAATATATATTAGCTATGGTAATTTTACTGACCTTTAGTAATCATGCAAACATGCAAGAAGAAAATAACATCAAAAATGCTGAGAAACAAATATGGCTTCCAACTCGTAAGAAATCAAAATGTGAGTATGAACAAAGAGGTTAAACTTAAG
Source organism: Limnoperna fortunei (assembly GCA_944474755.1). NCBI lineage: Eukaryota > Metazoa > Mollusca > Bivalvia > Mytilida > Modiolidae > Limnoperna > Limnoperna fortunei. The sequence goes on along the minus strand of OX104119.1, from coordinate 6,905,729 downwards.
AATTCCCGCTCAAAACCAATGAACCTTGAATATAACCAATAGAATAAGAATACGTCTAATAAGTACAGCTACAAAGAAAATACTAAATACAGGAATAGTACGAAAATGAATACAAGTACATAATGCAAATAACATGATAAAATACAAATACACTAAAATATCACTCTGCCACAGTCTGACATGCCTTGTTCAGTTTTCAGTGTGTATTCAATAGTTCGGTAATCAGTCTGACATGCCTTGTTTAGTTTTCAGTGTGTATTCAATAGTTTGGTAACCAGTCTGACATGCCTTGTTCAGTTTTCAGTGTGTATTCAATAGTTTGGTAATCAGTCTGACACGCCTTGTTCAGTTTTCAGTGTGTATTCAATAGTTTGGTAATCAGTCTGACATGCCTTGTTCAGTTAACAGTGTGTATTCAATAGTTTGGTAACCAGTCTGACATGCCTTGTTCAGTTTTCAGTGTGTATTCAATAGTTTGGTAGCAGTCTGACATGCCTTGTTCAGTTTTCAGTGTGTATTCAATAGTTTGGTAATCAGTCTGACATGCCTTGCTGAGTTAACAGTGTGTATTCAATAGTTTGGTAATCAGTCTGACATGCCTTGTTCAGTTTTCAGTGTGTATTCAATAGTTTGGTAGCAGTCTGACATGCCTTGTTCAGTTAACAGTGTGTATTCAATAGTTTGGTAACCAGTCTGACATGCCTTGTTCAGTTTTCAGTGTGTATTCAATAGTTTGGTAGCAGTCTGACATGCCTTGTTCAGTTAACAGTGTGTATTCAATAATTTGGTAACCAGTCTGACATGCCTTGTTCAGTTTTCAGTGTGTATTCAATAGTTTGGTAGCAGTCTGACATGCCTTGTTCAGTTAACAGTGTGTATTCAATAGTTTGGTAATCAGTCTGACATGCCTTGTTCAGTTTTCAGTGTGTATTCAATAGTTTGGTAATCAGTCTGACATGCCTTGTTCAGTTTTCAGTGTGTATTCAATGGTTTGGTAATCAGTCTGACACGCCTTGCTGAGTTAACAGTGTGTATTCAATAGTTTGGTAACCAGTCTGACATGCCTTGTTCAGTTTTCAGTGTGTATTCAATAGTTTGGTAATCAGTCTGACATGCCTTGTTCAGTTTTCAGTGTGTATTCAATAGTTTGGTAATCAGTCTGACATGCCTTGTTCAGTTTTCAGTCTGTATTCAATAGTTTGGTAATCAGTCTGACATGCCTTGTTCAGTTTTCAGTCTGTATTCAATAGTTTGGTAATCAGTCTGACACGCCTTGCTGAGTTTTCAGTGTGTATTCAATAGTTCGGTAATCAGGCTGACATTCCTTGCTGAGTTAACAGTGTGTATTCAATAGTTTGGTAACCAGTCTGACATGCCTTGCTGAGTTAACAGTGTGTATTCAATAGTTTGGTAATCAGTCTGACATGCCTTGTTCAGTTTTCAGTGTGTATTCAATAGTTTGGTAACCAGTCTGACATGCCTTGTTCAGTTTTCAGTGTGTATTCAATGGTTTGGTAATCAGTCTGACATGCCTTGCTGAGTTAACAGTGTGTATTCAATAGTTTGGTAACCAGTCTGACATGCCTTGTTCAGTTTTCAGTGTGTATTCAATAGTTTGGTAACCAGTCTGACATGCCTTGCTGAGTTAACAGTGTGTATTCAATAGTTTGGTAATCAGTCTGACATGCCTTGTTTAGTTTTCAGTGTGTATTCAATAGTTTGGTAATCAGTCTGACATGCCTTGTTCAGTTTTCAGTGTGTATTCAATAGTTTGGTAATCAGTCTGACATGCCTTGTTCAGTTTTCAGTCTGTATTCAATAGTTTGGTAATCAGTCTGACACGCCTTGCTGAGTTTTCAGTGTGTATTCAATAGTTCGGTAATCAGTCTGACATTCCTTGCTGAGTTAACAGTGTGTATTCAATAGTTTGGTAACCAGTCTGACATGCCTTGTTCAGTTTTCAGTGTGTATTCAATAGTTTGGTAGCAGTCTGACACGCCTTGCTGAGTTAACAGTGTGTATTCAATAGTTTGGTAACCAGTCTGACATGCCTTGTTCAGTTTTCAATGTGTATTCAATAGTTTGGTAATCAGTCTGACCCGCCTTGATGAGTTTACAGTGTGTATTCAATAGTTTGGTAACCAGTCTGACACGCCTTGTTCAGTTTTCAGTGTGTATTCAATAGTTTGGTAACCAGTCTGACATGCCTTGTTCAGTTTTCAGTGTGTATTCGATAGTTTGGTAATCAGTCTGACACGCCTTGCTGAGTTAACAGTGTGTATGCAAAAGTTTGGTAACCAGTCTGACATGCCTTGTTCAGTTTTCAGTGTGTATTCAATAGTTCGGTAATCAGTCTGACATGCCTTGTTCAGTTTTCAGTGTGTATTCAATAGTTCGGTAATCAGTCTGACACGCCTTGTTCAGTTTTCAGTGTGTATTCAATAGTTTGGTAGCAGTCTGACATGTGTTGTTCAGTTTTCAGTGTGTATTCAATAGTTTGGTAATCAGTCTGACATGCCTTGTTCAGTTTTCAGTGTGTATTCAATAGTTTGGTAACCAGTCTGACACGCCTTGTTCAGTTTTCAGTGTGTATTCAATGCTTTGGTAATCAGTCTGACATGCCTTGCTGAGTTAACAGTGTGTATTCAATAGTTTGGTAATCAGTCTGACATGCCTTGTTCAGTTTTCAGTGTGTATTCAATAGTTTGGTAGCAGTCTGAGATGCCTTGTTCAGTTTTCAGTGTGTATTCAATAGTTTGGTAATCAGTCTGACATGCCTTGTTCAGTTAACAGTGTGTATTCAATAGTTTGGTAGCAGTCTGACATGCCTTGTTCAGTTAACAGTGTGTATTCAATAGTTTGGTAACCAGTCTGACATGCCTTGTTCAGTTTTCAGTGTGTATTCAATGGTTTGGTAATCAGTCTGACATGCCTTGCTGAGTTAACAGTGTGTATTCAATAGTTTGGTAACCAGTCTGACATGCCTTGTTCAGTTTTCAGTGTGTATTCAATAGTTTGGTAACCAGTCTGACATGCCTTGCTGAGTTAACAGTGTGTATTCAATAGTTTGGTAATCAGTCTGACATGCCTTGTTTAGTTTTCAGTGTGTATTCAATAGTTTGGTAATCAGTCTGACATGCCTTGTTCAGTTTTCAGTGTGTATTCAATAGTTTGGTAATCAGTCTGACATGCCTTGTTCAGTTTTCAGTGTGTATTCAATAGTTTGGTAATCAGTCTGACACGCCTTGCTGAGTTTTCAGTGTGTATTCAATAGTTCGGTAATCAGTCTGACATTCCTTGCTGAGTTAACAGTGTGTATTCAATAGTTTGGTAACCAGTCTGACATGCCTTGTTCAGTTTTCAGTGTGTATTCAATAGTTTGGTAGCAGTCTGACACGCCTTGCTGAGTTAACAGTGTGTATTCAATAGTTTGGTAACCAGTCTGACATGCCTTGTTCAGTTTTCAGTGTGTATTCAATAGTTTGGTAATCAGTCTGACCCGCCTTGATGAGTTTACAGTGTGTATTCAATAGTTTGGTAACCAGTCTGACACGCCTTGTTCAGTTTTCAGTGTGTATTCAATAGTTTGGTAACCAGTCTGACATGCCTTGTTCAGTTTTCAGTGTGTATTCGATAGTTTGGTAATCAGTCTGACACGCCTTGCTGAGTTAACAGTGTGTATTCAAAAGTTTGGTAACCAGTCTGACATGCCTTGTTTAGTTTTCAGTGTGTATTCAATAGTTTGGTAATCAGTCTGACATGCCTTGTTCAGTTTTCAGTGTGTATTCAATAGTTTGGTAATCAGTCTGACATGCCTTGTTCAGTTTTCAGTCTGTATTCAATAGTTTGGTAATCAGTCTGACACGCCTTGCTGAGTTTTCAGTGTGTATTCAATAGTTCGGTAATCAGTCTGACATTCCTTGCTGAGTTAACAGTGTGTATTCAATAGTTTGGTAACCAGTCTGACATGCCTTGTTCAGTTTTCAGTGTGTATTCAATAGTTTGGTAGCAGTCTGACACGCCTTGCTGAGTTAACAGTGTGTATTCAATAGTTTGGTAACCAGTCTGACATGCCTTGTTCAGTTTTCAGTGTGTATTCAATAGTTTGGTAATCAGTCTGACCCGCCTTGATGAGTTTACAGTGTGTATTCAATAGTTTGGTAACCAGTCTGACACGCCTTGTTCAGTTTTCAGTGTGTATTCAATAGTTTGGTAACCAGTCTGACATGCCTTGTTCAGTTTTCAGTGTGTATTCGATAGTTTGGTAATCAGTCTGACACGCCTTGCTGAGTTAACAGTGTGTATTCAAAAGTTTGGTAACCAGTCTGACATGCCTTGTTCAGTTTTCAGTGTGTATTCAATAGTTCGGTAATCAGTCTGACATGCCTTGTTCAGTTTTCAGTGTGTATTCAATAGTTCGGTAATCAGTCTGACACGCCTTGTTCAGTTTTCAGTGTGTATTCAATAGTTTGGTAGCAGTCTGACATGTGTTGTTCAGTTTTCAGTGTGTATTCAATAGTTTGGTAATCAGTCTGACATGCCTTGTTCAGTTTTCAGTGTGTATTCAATAGTTTGGTAACCAGTCTGACACGCCTTGTTCAGTTTTCAGTGTGTATTCAATGGTTTGGTAATCAGTCTGAAATGCCTTGCTGAGTTAACAGTGTGTATTCAATAGTTTGGTAATCAGTCTGACATGCCTTGTTCAGTTTTCAGTGTGTATTCAATAGTTTGGTAGCAGTCTGAGATGCCTTGTTCAGTTTTCAGTGTGTATTCAATAGTTTGGTAATCAGTCTGACATGCCTTGTTCAGTTAACAGTGTGTATTCAATAGTTTGGTAGCAGTCTGACATGCCTTGTTCAGTTAACAGTGTGTATTCAATAGTTTGGTAACCAGTCTGACATGCCTTGTTCAGTTTTCAGTGTGTATTCAATAGTTTGGTAGCAGTCTGACATGCCTTGTTCAGTTAACAGTGTGTATTCAATAGTTTGGTAACCAGTCTGACATGCCTTGTTCAGTTTTCAGTGTGTATTCAATAGTTTGGTAGCAGTCTGACATGCCTTGTTCAGTTAACAGTGTGTATTCAATAGTTTGGTAACCAGTCTGACATGCCTTGTTCAGTTTTCAGTGTGTATTCAATAGTTTGGTAACCAGTCTGACATGCCTTGTTCAGTTTTCAGTGTGTATTCAATGGTTTGGTAACCAGTCTGACATGCCTTGTTCAGTTTTCAGTGTGTATTCAATGGTTTGGTAACCAGTCTGACATGCCTTGTTCAGTTTTCAGTGTGTATTCAATAGTTTGGTAACCAGTCTGACATGCCTTGTTCAGTTTTCAATGTGTATTCAATGGTTTGGTAACCAGTCTGACATGCCTTGTTCAGTTAACAGTGTGTATTCAATAGTTTGGTGACCAGTCTGACATGCCTTGTTCAGTTTTCAGTGTGTATTCAATGGTTTGGTAACCAGTCTGACATGCCTTGTTCAGTTAACAGTGTGTATTCAATAGTTTGGTGACCAGTCTGACATGCCTTGTTCAGTTTTCAGTGTGTATTCAATGGTTTGGTAACCAGTCTGACATGCCTTGCTGAGTTAACAGTGTGTATTCAATAGTTTGGTAGCAGTCTGACACGCCTTGCTGAGTTTTCAGTGTGTATTCAATAGTTTGGTAACCAGTCTGACACGCCTTGCTGAGTTAACAGTGTGTATTCAATAGTTTGGTAATCAGTCTGACATGCCTTGTTCAGTTTTCAGTGTGTATTCAATAGTTTGGTAACCAGTCTGACATGCCTTGTTCAGTTTTCAGTGTGTATTCAATGGTTTGGTAATCAGTCTGACATGCCTTGCTGAGTTAACAGTGTGTATTCAATAGTTTGGTAACCAGTCTGACATGCCTTGTTCAGTTTTCAGTGTGTATTCAATAGTTTGGTAATCAGTCTGACATGCCTTGTTCAGTTTTCAGTCTGAATTCAATAGTTTGGTAATCAGTCTGACACGCCTTGCTGAGTTTTCAGTGTGTATTCAATAGTTCGGTAATCAGTCTGACATTCCTTGCTGAGTTAACAGTGTGTATTCAATAGTTTGGTAACCAGTCTGACATGCCTTGTTCAGTTTTCAGTGTGTATTCAATAGTTTGGTAGCAGTCTGACACGCCTTGCTGAGTTAACAGTGTGTATTCAATAGTTTGGTAACCAGTCTGACATGCCTTGTTCAGTTTTCAGTGTGTATTCAATAGTTTGGTAATCAGTCTGACCCGCCTTGATGAGTTTACAGTGTGTATTCAATAGTTTGGTAACCAGTCTGACACGCCTTGTTCAGTTTTCAGTGTGTATTCAATAGTTTGGTAACCAGTCTGACATGCCTTGTTCAGTTTTCAGTGTGTATTCGATAGTTTGGTAATCAGTCTGACACGCCTTGCTGAGTTAACAGTGTGTATTCAATAGTTTGGTAGCAGTCTGACATGCCTTCTTCAGTTTTCAGTGTGTATTCAATAGTTTGGTAATCAGTCTGACACGCCTTGCTGAGTTAACAGTGTGTATTCAATAGTTTGGTAGCAGTCTGACATGCCTTCTTCAGTTTTCAGTGTGTATTCAATAGTTTGGTAATCAGTCTGACACGCCTTGCTGAGTTTTCAGTGTGTATTCAATAGTTTGGTAATCAGTCTGACATGCCTTGTTCAGTTTTCAGTGTGTATTCAATAGTTTGGTAATCAGTCTGACACGCCTTGTTAAGTTTTCAGTGTGTATTCAATAGTTTGGTAATCAGTCTGACACGCCTTGTTAAGTTTTCAGTGTGTATTCAATAGTTTGGTAATCAGTCTGACACGCCTTGCTGAGTTAACAGTGTGTATTCAATAGTTTAGTAACCAGTCTGACATGCCTTGTTCAGTTTTCAGTGTGTATTCAATAGTTTGGTAATCAGTCTGACATGCCTTGCTGAGTTAACAGTGTGTATTCAATAGTTTGGTAACCAGTCTGACATGCCTTGTTCAGTTTTCAGTGTGTATTCAATGGTTTGGTAACCAGTCTGACATGCCTTGTTCAGTTAACAGTGTGTATTCAATAGTTTGGTGACCAGTCTGACATGCCTTGTTCAGTTTTCAGTGTGTATTCAATGGTTTGGTAACCAGTCTGACATGCCTTGTTCAGTTAACAGTGTGTATTCAATAGTTTGGTGACCAGTCTGACATGCCTTGTTCAGTTTTCAGTGTGTATTCAATGGTTTGGTAACCAGTCTGACATGCCTTGCTGAGTTAACAGTGTGTATTCAATAGTTTGGTAGCAGTCTGACATGCCTTGTTCAGTTTTCAGTGTGTATTCAATAGTTTGGTAACCAGTCTGACATGCCTTGTTCAGTTTTCAGTGTGTATTCAATAGTTTGGTAACCAGTCTGACATGCCTTGCTGAGTTAACAGTGTGTATTCAATAGTTTGGTAATCAGTCTGACATGCCTTGTTCAGTTTTCAGTGTGTATTCAATAGTTTGGTAACCAGTCTGACATGCCTTGTTCAGTTTTCAGTGTGTATTCAATGGTTTGGTAATCAGTCTGACATGCCTTGCTGAGTTAACAGTGTGTATTCAATAGTTTGGTAACCAGTCTGACATGCCTTGTTCAGTTTTCAGTGTGTATTCAATAGTTTGGTAATCAGTCTGACATGCCTTGTTCAGTTTTCAGTCTGAATTCAATAGTTTGGTAATCAGTCTGACACGCCTTGCTGAGTTTTCAGTGTGTATTCAATAGTTCGGTAATCAGTCTGACATTCCTTGCTGAGTTAACAGTGTGTATTCAATAGTTTGGTAACCAGTCTGACATGCCTTGTTCAGTTTTCAGTGTGTATTCAATAGTTTGGTAGCAGTCTGACACGCCTTGCTGAGTTAACAGTGTGTATTCAATAGTTTGGTAACCAGTCTGACATGCCTTGTTCAGTTTTCAGTGTGTATTCAATAGTTTGGTAATCAGTCTGACCCGCCTTGATGAGTTTACAGTGTGTATTCAATAGTTTGGTAACCAGTCTGACACGCCTTGTTCAGTTTTCAGTGTGTATTCAATAGTTTGGTAACCAGTCTGACACGCCTTGTTCAGTTTTCAGTGTGTATTCGATAGTTTGGTAATCAGTCTGACACGCCTTGCTGAGTTAACAGTGTGTATTCAATAGTTTGGTAGCAGTCTGACATGCCTTCTTCAGTTTTCAGTGTGTATTCAATAGTTTGGTAATCAGTCTGACACGCCTTGCTGAGTTAACAGTGTGTATTCAATAGTTTGGTAGCAGTCTGACATGCCTTCTTCAGTTTTCAGTGTGTATTCAATAGTTTGGTAATCAGTCTGACACGCCTTGCTGAGTTTTCAGTGTGTATTCAATAGTTTGGTAATCAGTCTGACATGCCTTGTTCAGTTTTCAGTGTGTATTCAATAGTTTGGTAATCAGTCTGACACGCCTTGTTCAGTTTTCAGTGTGTATTCAATAGTTTGGTAATCAGTCTGACACGCCTTGTTAAGTTTTCAGTGTGTATTCAATAGTTTGGTAATCAGTCTGACACGCCTTGCTGAGTTAACAGTGTGTATTCAATAGTTTAGTAACCAGTCTGACATGCCTTGTTCAGTTTTCAGTGTGTATTCAATAGTTTGGTAATCAGTCTGACATGCCTTGCTGAGTTAACAGTGTGTATTCAATAGTTTGGTAACCAGTCTGACACGCCTTGTTCAGTTTTCAGTGTGTATTCAATAGTTTGGTAACCAGTCTGACATGCCTTGTTCAGTTTCAGTGTGTATTCAATAGTTTGGTAATCAGTCTGACACGCCTTGCTGAGTTAACAGTGTGTATTCAATCGTTTGGTAATCAGTCTGACATGCCTTGTTCAGTTTTCAGTGTGTATTCAATAATTTGGTAATCAGTCTGACATGCCTTGCTGAGTTAACAGTGTGTATTCAATCGTTTGGTATCAGTCTGACATGCCTTGTTCAGTTTTCAGTGTGTATTCAATAGTTTGGTAATCAGTCTGACACGCCTTGCTGAGTTAACAGTGTGCATTAAATAGTTTGGTAATCAGTCTGACACGCCTTGCTGAGTTAACAGTGTGTATTCAATAGTTTGGTAACCAGTCTGACATGCCTTGTTCAGTTTTCAGTGTGTATTCAATAGTTTGGTAATCAGTCTGACATGCCTTGTTCAGTTTTCAGTGTGTATTCAATAGTTTGGTAACCAGTCTGACATGCCTTGTTCAGTTTTCAGAGTGTATTCAATAATTTGGTAATCAGTCTGACATGCCTTGCTGAGTTAACAGTGTGTATTCAATCGTTTGGTATCAGTCTGACATGCCTTGTTCAGTTTTCAGTGTGTATTCAATAGTTTGGTAATCAGTCTGACATGCCTTGCTGAGTTAACAGTGTGTATTGAATAGTTTGGTAACCAGTCTGACACGCCTTGCTGAGTTAACAGTGTGTATTCAATAGTTTGGTAACCAGTCTGACATGCCTTGTTAAGTTTTCAGTGTGTATTCAATAGTTTGGTAACCAGTCTGACATGCCTTGCTGAGTTAACAGTGTGTATTCAATAGTTTGGTAACCAGTCTGACATGCCTTGTTCAGTTTTCAGTGTGTATTCAATAGTTTGGAAACCAGTCTGACATGCCTTGCTGAGTTAACAGTGTGTATTCAATAGTTTGGTAACCAGTCTGACATGCCTTGTTCAGTTTTCAGTGTGTATTCAATAGTTTGGTAACCAGTCTGACATGCCTTGTTGAGTTAACAGTGTGTATTCTATAGTTTGGTAACCAGTCTGACATGCCTTGTTCAGTTTTCAGTGTGTATTCAATAGTTTGGTAATCAGTCTGACATGCCTTGCTGAGTTAACAGTGTGTATTCAAAAGTTTGGTAACCAGTCTGACATGCCTTGTTCAGTTTTCAGTGTGTATTCAATAGTTCGGTAATCAGTCTGACATGCCTTGTTCAGTTTTCAGTGTGTATTCAATAGTTCGGTAATCAGTCTGACACGCCTTGTTCAGTTTTCAGTGTGTATTCAATAGTTTGGTAGCAGTCTGACATGCCTTGTTCAGTTTTCAGTGTGTATTCAATGGTTTGGTAATCAGTCTGACATGCCTTGTTCAATTTTCAGTGTGTATTCAATAGTTTGGTAATCAGTCTGACATGCCTTGCTGAGTTAACAGTGTGTATTCAATAGTTTGGTAACCAGTCTGACATGCCTTGTTCAGTTTTCAGTGTGTATTCAATGGTTTGGTAATCAGTCTGACATGCCTTGTTCAATTTTCAGTGTGTATTCAATAGTTTGGTAATCAGTCTGACATGCCTTGCTGAGTTAACAGTGTGTATTCAATAGTTTGGTAATCAGTCTGACATGCCTTGTTCAGTTTTCAGTGTGTATTCAATAGTTTGGTAGCAGTCTGACATGCCTTGTTCAGTTAACAGTGTGTATTCAATAGTTTGGTAATCAGTCTGACATGCCTTGCTGAGTTAACAGTGTGTATTCAATAGTTTGGTAATCAGTCTGACATGCCTTGTTCAATTTTCAGTGTGTATTCAATAGTTTGGTAATCAGTCTGACATGCCTTGCTGAGTTAACAGAGTGTATTCAATAGTTTGGTAATCAGTCTGACATGCCTTGTTGAGTTTTCAGTGTGTATTCAATAGTTTGGTAACCAGTCTGACATGCCTTGTTCAGTTTTCAGTGTGTATTCAATAGTTTGGTAATCAGTCTGACACGCCTTGTTCAGTTTTCAGTGTGTATTCAATAGTTTGGTAATCAGTCTGACACGCCTTGTTCAGTTAACAGTGTGTATTCAATAGTTTGGTAACCAGTCTGACATGCCTTGTTCAGTTTTCAGTGTGTATTCAATAGTTTGGTAGCAGTCTGACATGCCTTGTTCAGTTTTCAGTGTGTATTCAATAGTTTGGTAATCAGTCTGACATGCCTTGCTGAGTTAACAGTGTGTATTCAATAGTTTGGTAATCAGTCTGACATGCCTTGTTCAGTTTTCAGTGTGTATTCAATAGTTTGGTAGCAGTCTGACATGCCTTGTTCAGTTAACAGTGTGTATTCAATACTTTGGTAACCAGTCTGACATGCCTTGTTCAGTTTTCAGTGTGTATTCAATAGTTTGGTAGCAGTCTGACATGCCTTGTTCAGTTAACAGTGTGTATTCAATAATTTGGTAACCAGTCTGACATGCCTTGTTCAGTTTTCAGTGTGTATTCAATAGTTTGGTAGCAGTCTGACATGCCTTGTTCAGTTAACAGTGTGTATTCAATAGTTTGGTAATCAGTCTGACATGCCTTGTTCAGTTTTCAGTGTGTATTCAATGGTTTGGTAATCAGTCTGACATGCCTTGTTCAGTTTTTAGTGTGTATTCAATAGTTTGGTAATCAGTCTGACATGCCTTGTTCAGTTTTCAGTGTGTATTCAATAGTTTGGTAATCAGTCTGACATGCCTTGTTCAGTTTTCAGTGTGTATTCAATAGTTTGGTAATCAGTCTGACATGCCTTGCTGAGTTTTCAGTGTGTATTCAATAGTTTGGTAACCAGTCTGACATGCCTTGTTCAGTTTTCAGTGTGTATTCAATGGTTTGGTAATCAGTCTGACATGCCTTGTTCAGTTTTCAGTGTGTATTCAATAGTTTGGTAACCAGTCTGACATGCCTTGCTGAGTTAACAGTGTGTATTCAATAGTTTGGTAATCAGTCTGACATGCCTTGTTCAGTTTTCAGTGTGTATTCAATAGTTTGGTAACCAGTCTGACATGCCTTGTTCAGTTTTCAGTGTGTATTCAATGGTTTGGTAATCAGTCTGACATGCCTTGCTGAGTTAACAGTGTGTATTCAATAGTTTGGTAACCAGTCTGACATGCCTTGTTCAGTTTTCAGTGTGTATTCGATAGTTTGGTAATCAGTCTGACACGCCTTGCTGAGTTAACAGTGTGTATTCAATAGTTTGGTAGCAGTCTGACATGCCTTCTTCAGTTTTCAGTGTGTATTCAATAGTTTGGTAATCAGTCTGACACGCCTTGCTGAGTTAACAGTGTGTATTCAATAGTTTGGTAGCAGTCTGACATGCCTTCTTCAGTTTTCAGTGTGTATTCAATAGTTTGGTAATCAGTCTGACACGCCTTGCTGAGTTTTCAGTGTGTATTCAATAGTTTGGTAATCAGTCTGACATGCCTTGTTCAGTTTTCAGTGTGTATTCAATAGTTTGGTAATCAGTCTGACACGCCTTGTTAAGTTTTCAGTGTGTATTCAATAGTTTGGTAATCAGTCTGACACGCCTTGTTAAGTTTTCAGTGTGTATTCAATAGTTTGGTAATCAGTCTGACACGCCTTGCTGAGTTAACAGTGTGTATTCAATAGTTTAGTAACCAGTCTGACATGCCTTGTTCAGTTTTCAGTGTGTATTCAATAGTTTGGTAATCAGTCTGACATGCCTTGCTGAGTTAACAGTGTGTATTCAATAGTTTGGTAACCAGTCTGACACGCCTTGTTCAGTTTTCAGTGTGTATTCAATAGTTTGGTAACCAGTCTGACATGCCTTGTTCAGTTTCAGTGTGTATTCAATAGTTTGGTAATCAGTCTGACACGCCTTGCTGAGTTAACAGTGTGTATTCAATCGTTTGGTAATCAGTCTGACATGCCTTGTTCAGTTTTCAGTGTGTATTCAATAATTTGGTAATCAGTCTGACATGCCTTGCTGAGTTAACAGTGTGTATTCAATCGTTTGGTATCAGTCTGACATGCCTTGTTCAGTTTTCAGTGTGTATTCAATAGTTTGGTAATCAGTCTGACACGCCTTGCTGAGTTAACAGTGTGCATTAAATAGTTTGGTAATCAGTCTGACACGCCTTGCTGAGTTAACAGTGTGTATTCAATAGTTTGGTAACCAGTCTGACATGCCTTGTTCAGTTTTCAGTGTGTATTCAATAGTTTGGTAATCAGTCTGACATGCCTTGTTCAGTTTTCAGTGTGTATTCAATAGTTTGGTAACCAGTCTGACATGCCTTGTTCAGTTTTCAGAGTGTATTCAATAATTTGGTAATCAGTCTGACATGCCTTGCTGAGTTAACAGTGTGTATTCAATCGTTTGGTATCAGTCTGACATGCCTTGTTCAGTTTTCAGTGTGTATTCAATAGTTTGGTAATCAGTCTGACATGCCTTGCTGAGTTAACGGTGTGTATTGAATAGTTTGGTAACCAGTCTGACACGCCTTGCTGAGTTAACAGTGTGTATTCAATAGTTTGGTAACCAGTCTGACATGCCTTGTTAAGTTTTCAGTGTGTATTCAATAGTTTGGTAACCAGTCTGACATGCCTTGCTGAGTTAACAGTGTGTATTCAATAGTTTGGTAACCAGTCTGACATGCCTTGTTCAGTTTTCAGTGTGTATTCAATAGTTTGGAAACCAGTCTGACATGCCTTGCTGAGTTAACAGTGTGTATTCAATAGTTTGGTAACCAGTCTGACATGCCTTGTTCAGTTTTCAGTGTGTATTCAATAGTTTGGTAACCAGTCTGACATGCCTTGTTGAGTTAACAGTGTGTATTCAATAGTTTGGTAACCAGTCTGACATGCCTTGTTCAGTTTTCAGTGTGTATTCAATAGTTTGGTAATCAGTCTGACATGCCTTGCTGAGTTAACAGTGTGTATTCAAAAGTTTGGTAACCAGTCTGACATGCCTTGTTCAGTTTTCAGTGTGTATTCAATAGTTCGGTAATCAGTCTGACATGCCTTGTTCAGTTTTCAGTGTGTATTCAATAGTTCGGTAATCAGTCTGACACGCCTTGTTCAGTTTTCAGTGTGTATTCAATAGTTTGGTAGCAGTCTGACATGCCTTGTTCAGTTTTCAGTGTGTATTCAATGGTTTGGTAATCAGTCTGACATGCCTTGTTCAATTTTCAGTGTGTATTCAATAGTTTGGTAATCAGTCTGACATGCCTTGCTGAGTTAACAGTGTGTATTCAATAGTTTGGTAACCAGTCTGACATGCCTTGTTCAGTTTTCAGTGTGTATTCAATGGTTTGGTAATCAGTCTGACATGCCTTGTTCAATTTTCAGTGTGTATTCAATAGTTTGGTAATCAGTCTGACATGCCTTGCTGAGTTAACAGTGTGTATTCAATAGTTTGGTAATCAGTCTGACATGCCTTGTTCAGTTTTCAGTGTGTATTCAATAGTTTGGTAGCAGTCTGACATGCCTTGTTCAGTTAACAGTGTGTATTCAATAGTTTGGTAATCAGTCTGACATGCCTTGCTGAGTTAACAGTGTGTATTCAATAGTTTGGTAATCAGTCTGACATGCCTTGTTCAATTTTCAGTGTGTATTCAATAGTTTGGTAATCAGTCTGACATGCCTTGCTGAGTTAACAGAGTGTATTCAATAGTTTGGTAATCAGTCTGACATGCCTTGTTGAGTTTTCAGTGTGTATTCAATAGTTTGGTAACCAGTCTGACATGCCTTGTTCAGTTTTCAGTGTGTATTCAATAGTTTGGTAATCAGTCTGACACGCCTTGTTCAGTTTTCAGTGTGTATTCAATAGTTTGGTAATCAGTCTGACACGCCTTGTTCAGTTAACAGTGTGTATTCAATAGTTTGGTAACCAGTCTGACATGCCTTGTTCAGTTTTCAGTGTGTATTCAATAGTTTGGTAGCAGTCTGACATGCCTTGTTCAGTTTTCAGTGTGTATTCAATAGTTTGGTAATCAGTCTGACATGCCTTGCTGAGTTAACAGTGTGTATTCAATAGTTTGGTAATCAGTCTGACATGCCTTGTTCAGTTTTCAGTGTGTATTCAATAGTTTGGTAGCAGTCTGACATGCCTTGTTCAGTTAACAGTGTGTATTCAATAGTTTGGTAACCAGTCTGACATGCCTTGTTCAGTTTTCAGTGTGTATTCAATAGTTTGGTAGCAGTCTGACATGCCTTGTTCAGTTAACAGTGTGTATTCAATAATTTGGTAACCAGTCTGACATGCCTTGTTCAGTTTTCAGTGTGTATTCAATAGTTTGGTAGCAGTCTGACATGCCTTGTTCAGTTAACAGTGTGTATTCAATAGTTTGGTAATCAGTCTGACATGCCTTGTTCAGTTTTCAGTGTGTATTCAATGGTTTGGTAATCAGTCTGACATGCCTTGTTCAGTTTTTAGTGTGTATTCAATAGTTTGGTAATCAGTCTGACATGCCTTGTTCAGTTTTCAGTGTGTATTCAATAGTTTGGTAATCAGTCTGACATGCCTTGTTCAGTTTTCAGTGTGTATTCAATAGTTTGGTAATCAGTCTGACATGCCTTGCTGAGTTTTCAGTGTGTATTCAATAGTTTGGTAACCAGTCTGACATGCCTTGTTCAGTTTTCAGTGTGTATTCAATGGTTTGGTAATCAGTCTGACATGCCTTGTTCAGTTTTCAGTGTGTATTCAATAGTTTGGTAACCAGTCTGACATGCCTTGCTGAGTTAACAGTGTGTATTCAATAGTTTGGTAATCAGTCTGACATGCCTTGTTCAGTTTTCAGTGTGTATTCAATAGTTTGGTAACCAGTCTGACATGCCTTGTTCAGTTTTCAGTGTGTATTCAATGGTTTGGTAATCAGTCTGACATGCCTTGCTGAGTTAACAGTGTGTATTCAATAGTTTGGTAACCAGTCTGACATGCCTTGTTCAGTTTTCAGTGTGTATTCAATAGTTTGGTAATCAGTCTGACACGCCTTGTTCAGTTTTCAGTGTGTATTCAATAGTTTGGTAACCAGTCTGACATGCCTTGCTGAGTTAACAGTGTGTATTCAATAGTTTGGTAATCAGTCTGACATGCCTTGTTTAGTTTTCAGTGTGTATTCAATAGTTTGGTAATCAGTCTGACATGCCTTGTTCAGTTTTCAGTGTGTATTCAATAGTTTGGTAATCAGTCTGACATGCCTTGTTCAGTTTTCAGTCTGTATTCAATAGTTTGGTAATCAGTCTGACACGCCTTGCTGAGTTTTCAGTGTGTATTCAATAGTTCGGTAATCAGGCTGACATTCCTTGCTGAGTTAACAGTGTGTATTCAATAGTTTGGTAACCAGTCTGACATGCCTTGTTCAGTTTTCAGTGTGTATTCAATAGTTTGGTAGCAGTCTGACACGCCTTGCTGAGTTAACAGTGTGTATTCAATAGTTTGGTAACCAGTCTGACATGCCTTGTTCAGTTTTCAGTGTGTATTCAATAGTTTGGTAATCAGTCTGACCCGCCTTGATGAGTTTACAGTGTGTATTCAATAGTTTGGTAACCAGTCTGACACGCCTTGTTCAGTTTTCAGTGTGTATTCAATAGTTTGGTAACCAGTCTGACATGCCTTGTTCAGTTTTCAGTGTGTATTCAATAGTTTGGTAATCAGTCTGACATGCCTTGTTCAGTTTTCAGTGTGTATTCAATAGTTTGGTAATCAGTCTGACATGCCTTGCTGAGTTTTCAGTGTGTATTCAATAGTTTGGTAACCAGTCTGACATGCCTTGTTCAGTTTTCAGTGTGTATTCAATGGTTTGGTAATCAGTCTGACATGCCTTGTTCAGTTTTCAGTGTGTATTCAATAGTTTGGTAACCAGTCTGACATGCCTTGCTGAGTTAACAGTGTGTATTCAATAGTTTGATAATCAGTCTGACACGCCTTGTTCAGTTTTCAGTGTGTATTCAATAGTTTGATAATCAGTCTGACATGCCTTGTTCAGTTTTCAGTGTGTATTCAATAGTTTGGTAACCAGTCTGACATGCCTTGTTCAGTTTTCAGTGTGTATTCAATGGTTTGGTAATCAGTCTGACATGCCTTGCTGAGTTAACAGTGTGTATTCAATAGTTTGGTAACCAGTCTGACATGCCTTGTTCAGTTTTCAGTGTGTATTCAATAGTTTGGTAACCAGTCTGACATGCCTTGCTGAGTTAACAGTGTGTATTCAATAGTTTGGTAATCAGTCTGACATGCCTTGTTCAGTTTTCAGTGTGTATTCAATAGTTTGGTAATCAGTCTGACATGCCTTGTTCAGTTTTCAGTGTGTATTCAATAGTTTGGTAATCAGTCTGACATGCCTTGTTCAGTTTTCAGTCTGTATTCAATAGTTTGGTAATCAGTCTGACACGCCTTGCTGAGTTTTCAGTGTGTATTCAATAGTTCGGTAATCAGGCTGACATTCCTTGCTGAGTTAACAGTGTGTATTCAATAGTTTGGTAACCAGTCTGACATGCCTTTTTCAGTTTTCAGTGTGTATTCAATAGTTTGGTAGCAGTCTGACACGCCTTGCTGAGTTAACAGTGTGTATTCAATAGTTTGGTAACCAGTCTGACATGCCTTGTTCAGTTTTCAGTGTGTATTCAATAGTTTGGTAATCAGTCTGACCCGCCTTGATGAGTTTACAGTGTGTATTCAATAGTTTGGTAACCAGTCTGACACGCCTTGTTCAGTTTTCAGTGTGTATTCAATAGTTTGGTAACCAGTCTGACATGCCTTGTTCAGTTTTCAGTGTGTATTCGATAGTTTGGTAATCAGTCTGACACGCCTTGCTGAGTTAACAGTGTGTATTCAATAGTTTGGTAGCAGTCTGACATGCCTTGTTCAGTTTTCAGTGTGTATTCAATAGTTTGGTAATCAGTCTGAAACGCCTTGCTGAGTTTTCAGTGTGTATTCAATAGTTTGGTAATCAGTCTGACATGCCTTGTTCAGTTTTCAGTGTGTATTCAATAGTTTGGTAATCAGTCTGACACGCCTTGTTCAGTTTTCAGTGTGTATTCAATAGTTTGGTAATCAGTCTGACATGCCTTGTTCAGTTTTCAGTGTGTATTCAATAGTTTGGTAACCAGTCTGACATGCCTTGTTAAGTTTTCAGTGTGTATTCAATAGTTTGGTAATCAGTCTGACATGCCTTGTTAAGTTTTCAGTGTGTATTCAATAGTTTGGTAATCAGTCTGACACGCCTTGCTGAGTTAACAGTGTGTATTCAATAGTTTAGTAACCAGTCTGACATGCCTTGTTCAGTTTTCAGTGTGTATTCAATAGTTTGGTAATCAGTCTGACATGCCTTGCTGAGTTAACAGTGTGTATTCAATAGTTTGGTAACCAGTCTGACACGCCTTGTTCAGTTTTCAGTGTGTATTCAATAGTTTGATAACCAGTCTGACATGCCTTGTTCAGTTTCAGTGTGTATTCAATAGTTTGGTAATCAGTCTGACACGCCTTGCTGAGTTAACAGTGTGTATTCAATAGTTTGGTAACCAGTCTGACATGCCT
This sequence comes from Limnoperna fortunei, assembly GCA_944474755.1. Classification (NCBI taxonomy): domain Eukaryota; kingdom Metazoa; phylum Mollusca; class Bivalvia; order Mytilida; family Modiolidae; genus Limnoperna; species Limnoperna fortunei. Next base: position 6,887,494 of record OX104119.1, on the reverse strand, counting down.
TGTTCAGTTTTCAGTGTGTATTCAATAGTTTGGTAATCAGTCTTACACGCCTTGCTGAGTTTGCAGTGTGTATTCAATAGTTTGGTAACCAGTCTGACATGCCTTGTTCAGTTTTCAGTGTGTATTCAATAGTTTGGTAATCAGTCTGACACGTCTTGCTGAGTTAACAGTGTGTATTCAATAGTTTGGCATTGTCAGCTGTACAATCTCCCCACCAACACCCACTCCGTCAGTGTTTACATCTATCATTGTCAGCCAGCTGTGAAATCTCCCCACCCACTCCGTCCGTGTTTATATCTACCATTGTCAGCTGTACAATCTCCCACCCACTCCGTTCGTGTTAACATCTACCATTGTCAGCTGTACAATCTCCCCACCAACACCCACTCCGTCCGTGTTTACATCTACCATTGTCAGCCAGCTGTAAAATCTCCCCACCCACTGCGTCCGTGTTTATATCTACCATTGTCAGCTGTACAATCTCCCACCCACTCCGTTCGTGTAAACCTCTACCATTGTCAGCTGTACAATCTCCCCACCCACTCCCACCTCTGTCCGTGTTTACATCTACCATTGTCAGCTGTACAATCTCCCCACCCGTCCCCACCCCCGCCCGTGTTTACATCTACCATTGTCAGCTGTGCAATCTCCCCACCCACACCCACTCCGTTCGTGTTAACATCTACCATTGTCAGCTGTACAATCTCCCCACCCACTCCCACCTCTGCCCGTGTTTATATCTACCATTGTCAGCTGTACAATCTCCCCACCCGTCCCCACCCCCGCCCGTGTTTACATCTACCATTGCAAGCTGTACAATCTCCCCACCCACACCCACTCCGTTCGTGTTAACATCTACCATTGTCAGCTGTACAATCTCCCCACCCACTCCCACCTCTGCCCGTGTTAACATCTACCATTGTCAGCTGTACAATCTCCCCACCAACACCCACTCCGTCCGTGTTTACATCTACCATTGTCAGCCAGCTGTAAAATCTCCCCACCCACTCCGTCCGTGTTTATATCTACCATTGTCAGCTGTACAATCTCCCACCCACACCCACTCCGTTCGTGTTAACCTCTACCATTGTCAGCTGTACAATCTCCCCACCCGTCCCCACCCCCGCCCGTGTTTACATCTACCATTGTCAGCTGTACAATCTCCCCACCCACTCCCACCTCTGTCCGTGTTTACATCTACCATTGTCAGTTGTACAATCTCCCCACCCGTCCCCACCCCCGCCCGTGTTTACATCTACCATTGTCAGCTGTACAATCTCCCCACCCACACCCACTCCGTCCGTGTTAACATCTACCATTGTCAGCTGTACAATCTCCCCACCCACTCCCACCTCTGCCCGTGTTTATATCTACCATTGTCAGCTGTACAATCTCCCCACCCGTCCCCACCCCCGCCCGTGTTTACATCTACCATTGTCAGCTGTACAATCTCCCCACCCACTCCCACCTCTGCCCGTCTTTACATCTACCATTGTCAGCTGTACAATCTCCCCACCCGTCCCCACCCCCGCCCGTGTTTACATCTACCAATGTCAGCTGTACAATCTCCCCACCCACTCCCACCTCCGCCCGTGTTTACATCTACCATTGTCAGCTGTACAATCTCCCCACCCACTCCCACCTCTGCCCGTGTTTATATCTACCATTGTCAGCTGTACAATCTCCCCACCCGTCCCCACCCCCGCCCGTGTTTACATCTACCATTGTCAGCTGTACAATCTCCCCACCCACTCCCACCTCTGCCCGTGTTTACATCTACCATTGTCAGCTGTACAATCTCCCCACCCACTCCCACACCCGTCCGTGTTAACATCTACCATTGTCAGCTGTACAATCTCCCCACCCACTCCCACCTCTGCCCGTGTTTACATCTACCATTGTCAGCTGTACAATCTCCCATCCCGTCCCCACCCCCTCCCGTGTTTACATCTACCATTGTCAGCTGTACAATCTCCCCACCAACTCCCACCTCCGTCCGTGTTAACATCTACCATTGTCAGCTGTACAATCTCCCCACCCACTCCCACCTCTGCCCGTGTTTACATCTACGATTGTCAGCTGTACAATCTCCCCACCCGTCCCCACCCCCGCCCGTGTTTACATCTACCATTGTCAGCTGTACAATCTCCCCACCCACTCCCACCTCTGCCCGTTTTTACATCTACCATTGTCAGCTGTACAATCTCCCCACCCGTCCCCACCCCCGCCCGTGTTTACATCTACCATTGTCAGCTGTACAATCTCCCCACCCACTCCCACCTCCGTCCGTGTTAACATCTACCATTGTCAGCTGTACAATCTCCACACCCACTCCCACCTCTGCCCGTGTTTACATCTACCATTGTCAGCTGTACAATCTCCCCACCCGTCCTCACCCCCGTCCGTGTTTACATCTACCATTGTCAGCTGTACAATCTCCCCACCCACTCCCACCTCTGCCCGTGTTTACATCTACCATTGTCAGCTGTACAATCTCCCCACCCGTCCCCACCCCCGTCCGTGTTTACATCTACCATTGTCAGCTGTACAATCTCCCCACCCACTCCCACCTCTGCCCGTGTTTACATCTACCATTGTCAGCTGTACAATCTCCCCACCCGTCCCCACCCCCGTCCGTGTTTACATCTACTATTGTCAGCTGTACAATCTCCCCACCCACTCCCACCCCTGCCCGTGTTTACATCTACCATTGTCAGCTGTACAATCTCCCCACCCGTCCCCACCCCCGCCCGTGTTTACATCTACCATTGTCAGCTGTACAATCTCCCCACCCGTCCCCACCCCCGTCCGTGTTTACATCTACCATTGTCAGCTGTACAATCTCCCCACCCATTCCCACACCCGTCCGTGTTTACATCTACCATTGTCAGCTGTACAATCTCCCCACCCACTCCCACCCCACCTCCCGTGTTTACATCTACCATTGTCAGCTGTACAATCTCCCCACCCACTCCCACCCCCGCCCGTGTTTACATCTACCATTGTCAGCTGTACAATCTCCCCACCCGCCCCCACCCACGCCCGTGTTTACATCTACCATTGTCAGCTGTACAATCTCCCCACCCACTCCCACCTCTGCCCGTGTTTACATCTACCATTGTCAGCTGTACAATCTCCCCACCCGTCCCCACCCCCGTCCGTGTTTACATCTACCATCGTCAGCTGTACAATCTCCCCACCCGTCCCCACCCCCGCCCGTGTTTACATCTACCATTGTCAGCTGTACAATCTCCCCACCCGCCCCCACCCCACTGCCCGTGTTTACATCTACCATTGTCAGTTGTACAATCTCCCCACCCAACCCCACCGTCCGTGTTTACATCTACCATTGTCAGCTGTACAATCTCCCCACCCAACCCCACCGTCCGTGTTTACATCTACCATTGTCAGCTGTACAATCTCCCCACCCAACCCCACCGCCCGTGTTTACATCTACCATTGTCAGCTGTACAATCTCCCCACCCGTCCCCACCCCCGCCCGTGTTTACATCTACCATTGTCAGCTGTACAATCTCCCCACCCGCCCCCACCCCACTGCCCGTGTTTACATCTACCATTGTCAGTTGTACAATCTCCCGACCCAACCCCACCGTCCGTGTTTACATCTACCATTGTCAGCTGTACAATCTCCCCACCCAACCCCACCGTCCGTGTTTACATCTACCATTGTCAGCTGTACAATCTCCCCACCCAACCCCACCGCCCGTGTTTACATTTACCATTGTCAGTTGTGCAATCCCACCCACTCCCACATCCGTCCCTGTTAACAAATACATTTTTGTAACTGCGTGCTTGTACTAGCTTAAACGCTATGTTTAGTTCTAAAATTTATTTTCCTTCTTTGCTATGCTTGAGTACAATTGAGCGATTAAAAAAGGACTAATTAGAGACTGAACAGCGGTTACAAGTCTAATTCATAGGCACGGCACGACTATAATGATGATAGATCTGTTCTTAATTATTCATTTTAGATAATTTTAGAGAAAAAAACGACACAGTCAACATCTGCCGAACATCAACTGCTTGTTACTATTGTACCAATGTGTACGACTGATTGAATAAGCCATTTTTAAAGCACTCTAGGCTAATCAATAGGGCTTGATAAATATCTTTGACCTTTAAAATAAATTTACACATTTTGCCATGTAATAAAAAATCGTACCAAAACCAAAATATTCGAGAGCCATTTGCTTGTTTAGTCTTATTATCTAGTGCGACAATTTTAGGATATAAATACAGTTTCGACCCCGCAAGCCTTACTTAAGCAGAGTGTCGTCTGCTCATATAGAAACATTATTTAGACTGACAGAGGACGCATGAATTTAAATTGTTTTATGTAGAGCCCAAACAACATACAATCTTGTTAAGTAAATGTTTCTTATTTCATGATTTGTCAATTGCGTCAATATTTATAAATGCCGGTGTCTCGGTGGTATATATTAATTTGGGAAAAGGGTGCGCAAGGGTTGGATGGGGGTTGGGTGTGGTTGGATGGGGGTTGGGTGTGGTTGGATGGGGGTTGGGTGTGGTTCGGATGGGGGTTGGGTGTGGTTGGATGGGGGTTGGGTGTGGTTGGATGGGGGTTGGGTGTGGTTCGGATGGGGGTTGGGTGTGGTTGGATGGGGGTTGGGTGTGGTTCGGATGGGGGTTGGGTGTGGTTGGATGGGGGTTGGGTGTGGTTCGGATGGGGGTTGGGTGTGGTTGGATGGGGGTTGGGTGTGGTTCGGATGGGGGTTGGGTGTGGTTGGATGGGGGTTGGGTGTGGTTGGATGGGGGTTGGGTGTGGTTCGGATGGGGGTTGGGTGTGGTTGGATGGGGGTTGGGTGTGGTTCGGATGGGGGTTGGGTGTGGTTGGATGGGGGTTGGGTGTGGTTCGGATGGGGGTTGGGTGTGGTTGGATGGGGGTTGGGTGTGGTTCGGATGGGGGTTGGGTGTGGTTCGGATGGGGGTTGGGTGTGGTTCGGATGGGGGTTGGGTGTGGTTCGGATGGAAAAAAAACAACATACAAACATGGCATCTGTAAAAAGATAATTTACCTTTAATACGTTTTACTATAAATATATTTGCAAATATGATTGCAGATAATTTGCCAAATTTTTGAATTCTGTACATAGTGATTATGCTGCGATTATTATTGGGTTATTATTGGATGTACCTATTACTGACTAGTGGTATATGATAGCCATCTATTTTCAGCAACAAACCAACTCACAAACCAACTCACATACTACAGTAGTAGAAGCTGAAGGTTTGGCATGCCATACAACCTTAAAAAAACATTCGAATTGGAAAAATAGATTCTTATTCTTAGATAATACGGATGAAGTTCAACTTGGTGGATTTAGTACTAACGATGGCAAGCATCCACAAAATAATGGCTGAAATAATTTAGAAAGAAATAATCGTGTCTCCAATATATGTTATACAAAGGAATTAGAGATGAATTCCCTTTTATTCTGAAGCAGATATTTGAATTCATTGTATTTTGTTAATTCTCCTGGTACCTTTATCTTACCTTCCAGCGATATCTAGTGTTCCTCGCCTTCTACCCTTATCTTACCTTTAAACGATATTTAGTATACCTCGCCTAGTACCCTTATCTTACCTTCCAACGATATTAAGTATACCTCGCCTGGTACCCTTATCTTACCTTCCAACGATATATAAATATACCTCGCCTGGTACCCTTGTCTTACCTTCCAACGATATTAAGTATACCTTGCCTGGTACCCTTATCTTACCTTCCAACGATATTTAGTATACCTCGCCTGGTACCCTTATCTTACCTTCCAACGATATTAAGTATACCTCGCCTGGTACCCTTATCTTACCTTCCAACGATATTAAGTATTCTGTATTTTGGTGCACACAAAAAAGGGAATGGACCAGTTGATTGACTTGTTAATGTTGCGTCCTCAGCAGCTAAGCAACATATACCTATTTGTAAATTCTTTGGTTTGACCCAACGTTGTCAACGCCCCATTAAAAGCTCAGTTGTTCTACTATTTATTACCGTCTTACGTTTTAACAATGAGGTTTCGAGCCTTACTGTGAACAAAGTGCGCTCGACTCCAACCTTAATCATCAAGGATTTTCTTTATTTTTCCTGCCTGATTTTTTTCTCCGGATACTGCAGCTTTTCCCCACAATAAATCTGAACGATGTGATACGTACAGCTAACAACTCGATGAAAGTGGAGCTAACCACATTCAAGTTAATAAAACTACGTGTTCACGAAGTGTAGACTTACACATATTTCGGAGGTCATGGAAGTCGCAAGGACTAGATTCCTTAAACATAATTTAATATCTAAGTTAACTAAGCCGCGTATGCTAAGCTCCTGTAAAAACGTACAGTCTGGGCGTCAGAAAGTCCAACCTATAGTCTGGGCGTCAGAAAGTCCAAATGTATAGTCTGGGCGTCAGAAAGTACAAACGTAGTCTGGGCGTCAGAAAGTCCAAACGGCTTAGTTACTGCGATGTGCTTAATGGGGCCAGGTAAGCATCAAAAGTTAAGTTTCTGCAGTGGGTGTAGCTTAATGATCAGCTAGACCTGGAAGGCATATTTACTGCAAGGTAAGGTGCAGAGGCTAAGTTCCTGCAGCTAATTAAGTATACACTGGGGGTAAGGTAACTAACAAGGGCCAGATTATCTCATCTACGTGTAGCATGGAGTTCGGTTCAGTCTCGAGGGCCAAGTTCCTGGAGATACGTTTATTATATAGTTCAGGTTAGGCCCTGAAGGCCAAGTACCTGCAGGTGCGTAGATTCTTTGGTTCAGATCAGTCGTGGGGGCCATGTTTCTGTATCTACTTGTAATCTGGAAGTTAAGGGGCTTTGTGGATTGATTTGATCGAAGATTTACAACGCCCCACATTCCAGGTGAACCAACTACTCTAGAGGACGCCTTTTATGCCCTTTAAAAGCCCTAATGAAGGCATCTGACGTCGTTTTGTTGACCGAAATATATCAACATTTTCGTTTGTTGTTAAGACTACCATTGTGTTTACAAGTTTGTATCTATATACAAGTAGTTGTTATATGATAAAAACATGATAATAAAAAGGTTATCCAGTTTTCCGCGAGTTACTACTCTGGACTCCCTTCTTTTTTATCCCGCCAAAAACAATAGACGTCCTGATATAACTGGAAAAAAATACAGAAATTGGGGTAATAATCATAAAAAAAATCTGTAAAAAAACAAATTACGTATTTGTACTTCATTTTTTACTTAAGTATGTAGGGGGACTTGTTATATTTTTTAACGATCACTTAAACTGATAAAAGTAGGAGACCTTAAAACTACAGATCATAAATCTTTATCACAATGGCTGCCATGCCTAGCCATATTTACAACATGTTGTTCAACGATGAGCACATAACGTATTTGTAAAATTTCTTCAAACTGCCAGTCATATGCATTTATCAGCCGTACCATGGCGAGAAAGAGACTATGCTGACAGTGGCCGTTCATGTCACAATTGTGATGTTTCTATCGGTTTTCATTTTTTTTTCGCGATACTTGTCAAAAAGAAACTTCCTTTTAATGTTTTTTCATCAGGTATCGCTTTTTGTTCGCCAAAATATAGCTGCAGATTTGGATACATTCGTGTTGTGTTTTTGTCACAATATAGCTGTACATTCTGAATACATCGGCTTTATTTGTTTGTCACAGTATAGCTGTACATTCTGAATACATCTTATTGCTCTGGTTTTGACAGCTGTTCAAGTTGCGTGCTTGAGCCTAACGTAGCAGGGTGTGCTCGAATCCAACTTTAATTGACAAGGATTGCCTGTTTTCCTGTAAAATGTCTGGGGTTTTTACTCCGTCTTCCTCCCTAATAAAATCTGGACCTCTTGCTATATCTGAATAATTCCTGAACGTGGAGTAAAACACGCTAAAACAAATAAATATAGCGGCACGAACAAATGTCTACACAGACGAAATAGTTCTGTAACTGCCGATCTGAACATATTGCAATTATACTAAAGATATTTTAACGGAATTTATTAACATGTACACACGGCCTTTCACTCACAAATGTAACATGTAACTCAAAAACTTCAATTTGTGAGTCGGCCGAGTTTATAAATCAATAACACCCTTGAATTAACATGTATTAATTCTATTTTCTTCTCTTGCAGTGTTGTCGGTCCTCAGTATGATCCTGTATTTTCTTAATTTAATTGTATTTCCATCAGAATAATTATTCCGTATTTTCATTTCTACTTCTTCTAAAGCTTAGAATTGATTCACCCCCGCCTTAATTTTTTAAAAATTATTTTGAATAAAAACGATGCAGTATATTTTTGCAATGTATTCAGTGAACATTTGACAGGCATATTGATAGCAAGTTTAGTTCTCCAATGTTCATTATTTCTTCTATTCATGGTTCGTGTGTATTAAAATAATAACTTTGACTTTAGTAAGTAAGTATCCATGTTTGAAGGATATACTCTATTTCATCCAATATGTTAGCAATACACTAAACCTATTAAGATTTTTGAAAATGTACTTATTTCATGATTCTATTAAATAAGATGGGTTGTGGTTTGCTACATTAAAACTATAGACGATCTTGATTCTTTTAAACTGCACGTAAAGTATTTTGCATATTGTTTTAATTATTCAATTTATTAAATACAAAACAAAATGAACGGAAGTATTTTATCCCCAATCGCCATGCCAAAGTTCGTTGGTTATTACCGGGTACTCTTTAACATTTGAACGTTATGGTATACCTGAACAACTGCTGAAGGTGGCGTTAAACAACATTCAATTAAACAAACCAAATATGTATCCTGAATGTTGGTTAATAATCTGAAAAACAAGAAAACAACGAGAAATTCGTTTCTCTACTGGACAAATGATTCTTGGATACTTTCGGCAGTACATGAAGCCATGACGCCGTTTTATTTTTAACACTAAATGAAGCATTTACAAGCCAAAAAATGCCGAGAATTATCTACTTACTCTCTTGTTAAAACTCATTGGTGTGAATTTCTGTTCCATCAAAATGTCGTTAGATTATGAATATCCTAGCCAAGCCATAGAGAGAAGGTGTTATTTGTAACAATCCAGACATCTTATTGGTTCTCCTTTGTATAAAACAATTTAATAAGTATATTTGTTTAACATGAGTTAATGCCCCTCTCAGCATTTGTTCAGCAGTATCATGGCGTCTTATTTAACTGGGAGAGGAAGACTAAATACCCAATAATAAGACCCGACATTACACATTACAACAGACAATCCTTCGGGTGACATCAGTAATCAACAGTAGAGTACTAACTTATATTTCTCAATACATGTATATTATTCCCTAAGCGTTCAATGTTTTACGTGTGTATACAGTGATAAGAATAATTACTTCAATAAAAATTGATAATTAAATCTTAACCATGTATTGCATAGCACGTGCGTATATAGATGACAATATTCCTTACTGATCATGTTTTCATGCAGATTTTTAATTTTTTATTATAATTGGAACAAAAAAGATGTTTAGTCATTCAATCATTCATTCATTTTTTTATTCTAATATGTCAATTAAATTTCAATAAATTTATCTCCCACATGCGCAAGTTAATTGTGGTTGCAGTCGGTTAAATTTTATTTAAGAAACTAAAATTTTTAAAGCATAATTATCGTTACTGTTAATAAATTCTGAATTCTGAGATTTGCATAATTCAATATTCCACGATTGAATTATGTTTCCACTACTCTAAATTATGTGTGTGTGTGTGGGGGGGGGGGGGGGGGCCGTGGAACAGCCATTCACTAGCGCACATTTATATGCCGCTTTACTGTACAGATTACCGTATTTGTCATAATCAGTATCAAAATAATCGCTCGGGGAAAATATTCAAGAATATAATGCCCGCCCATTTTAAAATGACAATAAAGTAGTGTATCCATGAATTATTTTTTAATTTTCTCATGAAATGACATTTTAAATCTATCAATGTATATACATAAAAACGAGTGCACAATGAATAGAAAATTATTAACGTAAAAACTTAAAGTCGAGTAAACATTAGATTCAATTTTACAAATCACAATTGTAAATAATTACTTTGGAGAAATACAGTACACGCCAACAACTTTGGGATATATAATTGATGATGCGCGTGAATTATCACAGTTTTAAAAACCAGTAATGTTGCAAACGAATTGCAATCAAGAAGTAATACATTAATATTCAAATGCAATTCTTGATGTAACGTCAAATCTGATTGGACAACAATACAAATTTCATGGCATCAATTCAACGCTTGATGCCGTCAAAAGTTAACGCAAGCGCAGACTGTATTTCCGGTAAATAAAGAATTTCTATTTTAATCAGTTAATTTAGTTTTTTATGGCGTCGCATTAGAATGCAGATAGCATTGCTATATCTGAAGATTTGCCGGCATCAATTGGTGATTTGATGGTCAGAAATATCTGCTTACTGGCTCCGCTTACAGTTATCTCCTGATTAAAGTCTTAGTGAACATGATCGCAAGACATCCTTTTGATGAGTGTTAGCATATACTAAAGTTGCGTTGCTATTACCTGTAAGATACTCAAATTATCTTTAGCAACCGTTTTCTGCATTATTTGCGCTATTTAAGTTTATTTTTAGTAACCATTATTAAGTTTGCTTTAAATCCCATATAAGTTTCTGAGACTTTTATATGGAAACACTGTTTTGCTATTAATTAAAGTAATATACTTATTTCCAATTGGAAGGATTTGCTTTTCCTTTGATTATTTTTCATTTTTTCGCCGCTTTTGTAACCTTAGCAGTTTGAAACTTACGCGACATGTCATGTTAGTGTTTCAATATAAGGATTCGGTAAAACAACACTATTTAATACAACCCTGCAACAGTATTTTTTTTAGTTACGAAGTTATCTCCCCCATTTAACTTCTCATTTACGCCTAGGGTCCTTACAACATGTTATCCTGAGACATGACTTTAAAAATGGTCTCAAGATCAAAATTTAACAATGACTTTGACCTTGAACTGTGAACCTTGTAATAATTCCAACATGACATTCATTAAAGAAAGTGTAAAAGTTAATTCATATAAAATGTTTGTGATCTTGATCTTTGACATTGAACCTTGTATCGAAAAAAGCTCAAAAACTGCAAAGATACACTAAAAGTCAAATCACCAACACTGTGATTGGACCAAACAGTTTCGATGACTCCTTTAGGCACGTTACTCACATGGACAGTTTCGATAAAAATTAATAGACCAAAATGTTAAAGTCATAAGCAACAAAGACTTGGATTCTTTCCCATTGGTCATTTTGAGATCAAATACTGTCAAACTAGAAATGCCCTTTTTTCACATATTTTTGTATCGAGGACGACCTTATCTGCTTAAATTGCACCATTTTGTGACAACAAAGGTAACTTCACCTCCTTTTGGATGTTGATTTTAGAAGTCTTTCGGTTGTAATAGCCATGAGCAACCTTTTTTTAGGTTCAGGACGAAATTGGCAATAATTAAAAGTGACCTGGAATATTGGAAAATTCTTCCAGTTTTCAATAATAACTTGTCCTATCTACCTATCTTATTTAGTAACCATTACCTTGACGCTGAGATCTCAAAATAAATAAGAGTCATGCTTCCGAATGTGTGATCTTATATTTAAATTTGGTTCAATCCTGTCTAAGATACGATATTGACTATAAATATGGTGAGCTCAAAATCATACCTCCCTGATTACCATTGTAAGTCAGCATACTTCCCTGATTACCATTGTAAGTCAGCATACCTCCCTGCTTACCATTGTAAGTCAGCATACCTCCCTGATTACTATTGTAAGTCAGCATACCTCCCTGATTACCATTGTAAGGCAGAATACCTCCCTGATTACCATTGTAAGGCAGTATATCTCCATGATTACCAATGTAAGGCAGCATACCTCCCTGATTACAATTGTCAGACAGCATACCTCCCTCTTTACTATTGTAAGTCAGCATACCTCCCTGATTACTATTGTAAGTCAGCATACCTCCCTGATTACAATTGTCAGACATCATACCTCCCTCATTACTATTGTAAGTCAGCATACCTCCCTGATTACTACTGTAAGTCAGCATGCCTCCCTGATTACCATTGTAAGGCAGAATACCTCCCTGATTACCATTGTAAGGCAGTATATCTCCATGATTACCATTTTAAGGCAGCATACCTCCCTGATTACTATTGTAAGTCAGCATACCTCCCTGATTACCATTGTAAGGCAGAATACCTCCCTGATTACCATTGTAAGGCAGTATATCTCCATGATTACCATTGCCAGGCAGCATACCTCCCTGATTACAATTGTCAGACAGCATACCTCCCTCATTACTATTGTAAGTCAGCATACCTCCCTGATTACTATTGTAAGTCAGCATAACTCCCTGATTACCATTGTAAGGCAGAATACCTCCCTGATTACCATTGTAAGGCAGTATATCCCCATGATTACCATTGTAAGGCAGCATACCTCCCTGATTACAATTGTCAGACAGCATACCTCCCAAATTACCATTGTAAGGTAGCATACCTCGCTGATTACTACTGTAAGTCAGCAAACCTCCCTGATTACTATTGTAAGTCAGCATACCTCCCTGATTACTATTGTAAGAGAGCATACCTCCCAGATTACCATTGTAAGTCAGTATACCTGATAACCATTGTAAGACAACATAACTCCATGATTACTAATGTAAGTCAGCATACCTCCCTGATTACTATTGTAAGTCAGCATACCTCCCTGATTACTATTGTAAGGCAGAATACCTCCCTGATAACCATTGTAAGACAGCATACCTCCCTGATTACTACTGTAAGTCAGCAAACCTCCCTGATTACTATTGTAAGTCAGCATACCTCCCTGATTACTATTGTAAGACAGCATACCTCCCAGATTACCATTGTAAGTCTGCATACCTGATAACCATTGTAAGACAACATAACTCCATGATTACTAATGTAAGTCAGCATACCTCCCTGATTACTATTGTAAGTCAACAAACCTTCCTGATTACCATTGTAAGTCAGCATACCTCCCTGATTACTACTGTAAGTCAGCATACCTCTCTGATTACCATCGTAAGACAGCATATCTCCCTGAATACCATTGTAAGTTAGCATACCTTCCTGATTACTATTGTAAGACATCATACATCCCTGATTACTATTGTAAGTCAGCAAACCTCCCTGATTACCATTGTAAGTCAGCATACCTCCCTGGTTACTACTGTAAGTCAGCATACCTCCCTGATTACCATTGTAAGACAGCATACCTCCCTGATTACCATTGTAAGTCAGCATACCTCCCTGATTATCATTGTAAGATGGCATACCTCCCTGATTACCATTGGAAGTCAGCATACCTCCCTGATTACTATTGTAAGACAGCATACCTCCCTGTTAGCCATTGTAAGACAGCATACCTCCCTGATTACCATTGTAAGTCAGCATACCTCCCTGATTACTATTGTAAAACAGCATACCTCCCAGATAACCATTGTAAGTCAGCATACCTCCCTGATAACCATTGTAAGTCAACATAACTCCCTGATTACTACTGTAAGTCAGCATACCACCCTGATTACTAAATAAATGTAAGTCAGCATACCTCCCTGATTACCATTGTAAGTCAGCATACCTCCCTGATTACTATTGTAAGACAGCATATCTCCCAAATTACCATTGTAAGGTAGCATACCTCGCTAATTACCATTGTACGGTAGCATACCTCCCTGATTACCATTGTAAGTCAACATAACTCCCTGATTACTACTGTAAGTCAGCATACCTCCCTGATTACTATTGTAAGTCAGCATACCTCCCTGATTACTATTGTAAGTCAGCATACCTCCCTTATTACCATTGTAAGCCAGCATACTTCCCTGATTACCGTTGTAAGACAGCATACCTCCCTGATTACCATTGTAAGATAGCATACCTCGCTGATTACCATTGTACGGTAGCATACCTCCCTGATTACCATTGTTAGGCAGCACGAAGTTATCTCCCCCATTTAACTTCTTATTTACGCCTAGGGTCCTTACAACATGTTATCCTGAGACATGACTGAAAATGGTCTCAAGATCAAAATTTAACAATGACTGACCTTGAACTTTGAACCTTGTAATAATTCCAACATGACATTCATTAAAGAAAGTGTAAAAGTTAATTCATATAAAATGTTTGTGATCTTGATCTTTGACATTGAACCTTGTATCGAAAAAAGCTCAAAAACTGCAAAGATACACTAAAAGTCAAATCACCAACACTGTGATTGGACCAAACAGTTTTTATGACTCCTTTAGGCATGTTACTCACATGGACAGTTTCGATAAAAACTTAATAGACCAAAATGTTAAAGTCATAAGCGATAAAGACTTGGATTCTTTCCCATTGATCATTTTGAGATCAAATACTGTCAAACAAGAAGTGCCCTTTTTTTCACATATTTTTGTATCGAAGACGACCTTATCTGCTTACATTGCACCATTTTGTGACAACAAAGGTAACTTCACCTCCTTTTGGAAACTGTTCCTAGCAACTATCTAATTTTAATATCAGGGCATAAATGTATGTTGATTTTAGAAGTATTTCGGTTGTAATAGCCAATATCAACCTTTTTTTCAGGTTCAGGACGAAATTGGCAATAATTAAAAGTGACCTGGAATATTGGAAAATTCTTCCAGTTTTCAATAATAACTTGTCCTATCTACCTATCTTATTTAGTAACCATTACATTGACGCTGAGATCTCAAAATAAATAAGATTCATGCTTCCGAATGTGTGATCTTATATTTAAATTTGGTTCAATCCTGTCTAAGATACGATATTGACTATAAATATGGTGAGCTCAAAATCATACCTCCCTGATTACCATTGTAAGTCAGCATACTTCCCTGATTACCATTGTAAGTCAGCATACCTCCCTGCTTACCATCGTAAGTCAGCATACCTCCCTGATTACTATTGTAAGTCAGCATACCTCCCTGATTACCATTGTAAGGCAGAATACCTCCCTGATTACCATTGTAAGGCAGTATATCTCCATGATTACCATTGTAAGGCAGCATACCTCCCTGATTACAATTGTCAGACAGCATACCTCCCTCATTACTATTGTAAGTCAGCATACCTCCCTGATTACTATTGTAAGTCAGCATACCTCCCTGATCACAATTGTCAGACAGCATACCTCCCTCATTACTATTGTAAGTCAGCATACCTCCCTGATTACTATTGTTAGTCAGCATACCTCCCTGATTACCATTGTAAGGCAGAATACCTCCCTGATTACCATTGTAAGGCAGCATACCTCCCTGATTACCATTGTAAGGCAGTATATCTCCATGATTACCATTGTAAGGCAGCATACCTCCCTGATTATAATTGTCAGACAGCATACCTCCCTCATTACTACTGTAAGTCAGCAAACCTCCCTGATTACTATTGTAAGTCAGCATACCTCCCTGATTACTATTGTAAGATAGCATACCTCCCAGATTACCATTGTAAGTCAGCATACCTCCCTGATAACCATTGTAAGACAACATAACTCCATGATTACTAATGTAAGTCAGCATACCTCCCTGATTACTATTGTAAGTCAGCAAACCTCCCTGATTACCATTGTAAGTCAGCATACCTCTCTGATTACTACTGTAAGTCAGCATATCTCTCTGATTACCATTGTAAGACTGCATATCTCCCTGAATACCATTGTAAGTCTGCATACCTTCCTGATTACTATTGTAAGACATCATACCTCCCTGATTACTATTGTAAGTCAGCAAACCTCCCTGATTACCATTGTAAGTCAGCATACCTCCCTGATTACTAGTGTAAGTCAGCATACCTCCCTTATTACTATTGTAAGTCAGCATACCTCCCTGATTACCATTGTAAGGCAGAATACCTCCCTGATTACCATTGTAAGGCAGTATATCACCATGATTACCATTGTAAGGCAGCATACCTCCCTGATTACAATTGCCAGACAGCATACCTCCCTGATTACTATTGTAAGTCAGCATACCTCCCTGATTACTATTGTAAGTCAGCATAACTCTCTGATTACCATTGTAAGGCAGAATACCTCCCTGATTACCATTGTAAGGCAGTATATCTCCATGATTACCATTGTAAGGCAGCATACCTCCCTGATTACAATTGTCAGACAGCATATCTCCCTCATTACTACTGTAAGTCAGCAAACCTCCCTGATTACTATTGTAAGTCAGCATACCTCCCTGATTACTATTGTAAGGCAGAATACCTCCCTGATAACCACTGTAAGACAGCATACCTCCCTGATTACTACTGTAAGTCAGCAAACCTCCCTGATTACTATTGTAAGTCAGCATACCTCCCTGATTACTATTGTAAGGCAGAATACCTCCCAGATTACCATTGTAAGTCAACATACCTCCCTGATAGCCATTGTAAGACAACATAACTCCATGATTACCAATGTAAATCAGCATACCTCCCTGATTACTATTGTAAGTCAGCAAACCTCCCTGATTACCATTGTAAGTCAGCATACCTCCCTGATTACTACTGTAAGTCAGCATACCTCTCTGATTACCATTGTAAGACAGCATATCTCCCTCAATACCATTGTAAGTCAGCATTACTTCCTGATTACTATTGTAAGACATCATACCTCCCTGATTACTATTGTAAGTCAGCAAACCTCCCTGATTACCATTGTAAGTCAGAATACCTCCCTGATTACTACTGTAAGTCAGCATACCTCCCTGATTACCATTGTAAGACAGCATATCTCCCTGATTACCATTGTAAGTCAGCATACCTCCCTGATTACCATTGTAAGTCAGCATACCTCCCTGATTACCATTGTAAGACAGCATACCTCCCTGAATACCATTGTAAGACAGCATACCTCCCTGATTATTATTGTAAGTCAGCATACCTCCCTGATTACCATTGTAAGTCAGCATACCTCCCTGATTACTATTGTAAGACAGCATACCTCCGTGATTACCATTGTTAGGCAGCATACCTCCCTGATTACCATTGTGAGTCAGCATACCTTCCTGATTACCATTGTAAGTCAGCATACCTCCTTGATTACCCTTGTAAGTTAGCATACTTCCCTGATTACCATTGTAACGTAGCATACCTTCCTGATTACCATTGTACGGTAGCATACCTCCCGGATTACCATTGTTAGGCAGCATACCTCCCTGATTACCATTGTTAGGCAGCATGCCTCCTTGATTACCATTGTAAGTCAGCATACCTCCTTGATTGCCGTTGTAAGTCAAAATAGCAACATGATTATCCTTGTAAGTCAGCATAACTCTCTGATTACTATTGTTAGGCAGCATACCTCCCTGATCACCCTTGTAAGTAAACATAACTCCATGATTACCATTGTAAGTTACTTAAGCATCGATGAATATTATTGAAATATAAATAGCTAACATATATATACATGTATTTAAAAATCTTACAGCATACCTCCCTGATTACTATTGTAAGACAGCATACCTCCCTGATTACTATTGTAAGACAGCATACCTCCGTGATTACTATTGTAAGACAGCATACTTCCCTGATAACCATTGTAAGACAGCATACCTCCCTGATTACCATTGTAAGTCAGCATACCTCCGTGATTACTATTGTAAGACAGCATACCTCCCAGATAACCATTGTAAGTCAGCATACCTCCCTGATAACCATTGTAAGTCAACATAACTCCCTGATTACTACTGTAAGTCAGCATACCTCCCTGATTACTATTGTAAGTCAGCATACCTCCCTGATTACCATTGTAAGTCAGCATACCTCCCTGATTACTATTGTAAGACAGCATATCTCCCAAATTACCATTGAAAGGTAGCATACCTCGCTGATTACCATTGTACGGTAGCATACCTCCCTGATTACCATTGTAAGTCAACATAACTCCCTGATTACTACTGTAAGTCAGCATACCTCCCTGATTACTATTGTAAGTCAGCATACCTCCCTGATTACTATTGTAAGTCAGCATATCTCCCTGATTACCATTGTAAGTCAGCATACTTCCCTGATTAACGTTGTAAGACAGCATACCTCCCTGATTACCATTGTAAGGTAGCATACCTCGCTGATTACCATTGTACGGTAGCATACCTCCCTGATTACCATTGTTAGGCAGCATACCTCCCTGATTACCATTGTGAGTCAGCATACCTTCCTGATTACCATTGTAAGTCAGCATACCTCCTTGATTACCCTTGTAAGTTAGCATACTTCCCTGATTACCATTGTAACGTAGCATACCTTCCTGATTACCATTGTACGGTAGCATACCTCCCTGATTACCATTGTTAGGCAGCATACCTCCCTGATTACCATTGTTAGGCAGCATACCTCCTTGATTACCATTGTAAGTCAGCATACCTCCTTGATTGCCCTTGTAAGTCAAAATAGCTACATGATTATCCTTGAAAGTCAGCATAACTCCCTGATTACTATTGTTAGGCAGCATACCTCCCTGATCACCCTTGTAAGTAAACATAACTCCATGATTGCCATTGTAAGTTACTTAAGCATCGATGAATATTATTGAAATATAAATAGCTAACATATATATATTTAAAAATCTTACAGCATACCTCCTTGATTACTATTGTAAGACAGCATACCTCCCTGATTACTATTGTAAGACAGCATACCTCCCTGATTACTATTGTAAGACAGCATACTTCCCTGATAACCATTGTAAGACAGCATACCTCCCTGATTACCATTGTAAGTCAGCATACCTCCCTGATTACTATTGTAAGACAGCATACCTCCCAGATAACCATTGTAAGTCAGCATACCTCCCTGATAACCATTGTAAGTCAACATAACTCCCTTATTACTACTGTAAGTCAGCATACCTTCCTGATTACTATTGTAAGTCAGCATACCTCCCTGATTACCATTGTAAGTCAGCATACCTCCCTGATTACTATTGTAAGACAGCATATCTCCCAAATTACCATTGTAAGGTAGCATACCTCGCTGATTACCATTGTACGGTAGCATACCTCCCTAATTACCATTGTAAGTCAACATAACTCCCTGATTACTATTGTAAGTCAGCAAACCTCCCTGATTACTATTGTAAGTCAGCATACCTCCCTGATTACTATTGTAAGTCAGCATACCTCCCTGATTACTATTGTAAGTCAGCATACCTCTCTGATTACCATTGTAGGACAGCATACCTCCCTGATTACCATTGTAAGTCAACATAACTCCCTGATTACTATTGTAAGTCAGCAAACCTCCCTGATAACCATTGTAAGTCATCATACCTCCCTGATTACTATTGTAAGTCAGCATACCTCCATGATTACCATTGTAACGCAGCATACCTTCCTGATTACCATTGTACGGTAGCATACCTCCCTGATTACCGTTGTAAGACAGCATACCTCCCTGATTACCATTGTACGGTAGCATGCCACCCTGATTACTATTGTAAGACAGCATACCTCCCTGATAACCATTGTAAGACAGCATACCTCCCTGATTACCATTGTAAGTCAGCATACCTCCCTGATTACTATTGTAAGACAACATACCTCCCAGATAACCATTGTAAATCAGCATACCTCCCTGATAACCATTGTAAGTCAACATAACTCCCTGATTACTACTGTAAGTCAGCATACCTCCCTGATTACTATTGTAAGTCGGCATACCTCCCTGATTACCATTGTAAGTTAGCATACCTCCCTGATTACCATTGTAAGTCAACATAACTCCCTGATTACTATTGTAAGTCAGCATACCTACCTGATTACCATTGTAATGCAGCATACCTTCCTGATTACCATTGTAAGGTAGCATATCTCCCTGATTACCGTTGTAAGACAGCATATCTCCCTGATTACTATTGTAAGTCAGCATACCTCTCTGATTACCGTTGTAAGACAGCATACCTCCCTGATTACCATTGTAAGTCAACATAACTCCCTGATTACTATTGTAAGTCAGCATACCTACCTGATTACCATTGTAACACAGCATACCTTCCTGATTACCATTGTAAGGTAGCATACCTCCCTGATTACCGTTGTAAGACAGCATATCTCCCTGATTACCATTGTACGGTAGCATACCTCCCTGATTACTATTGTAAGTCAGCATACTTCCCTGATTACTATTGTAACGCAACATACCTTCCTGATTACTACTGTAAGACAGCATACCTCCCTGATTACTATTGTAAGACAGCATACCTCCCTGATTACCATTGTTAGGCAGCATACCTCCCTGATTACCATTGTGAGTCAGCATACCTCCCTGATTACCATTGTTAGGCAGCATACCTCCCTGATTACCATTGTTAGGCAGCATACCTCCCTGATTACCATTGTGAGTCAGCATACCTTCCTGATTACCATTGTTAGGCAGCATACCTCCCTGATTACCATTGTGAGTCAGCAAACCTTCCTGATTACCATTGTAAGTCAGCATACTTCCCTGATTACCGTTGTAAGACAGCATACCTCCCTGATTACTATTGTAAGTCAGCATACCTCCCTGATTACCATTGTAAGTCAGCATACTTCCCTGATTACCGTTGTAAGACAGCATACCTCCCTCATTACCATTGTAAGGTAGCATACCTCGCTGATTACCATTGTACGGTAGCATACCTCCCTGATTACCATTGTTAGGCAGTATACCTCCCTGATTACCATTGTTAGGCAGCATACCTCCCTGATTACCATTGTAAGTCAGCATACCTCCTTGATTGCCCTTGTAAGTCAAAATAGCTACATGATTACCATTGTAAGTTACTTAAGCATCGATGAATACTATTGAAATATAAATAGCTAACATATATATATTTAAAAATCTTTCTCGAAACGTGAATTAAAATTTATAAAAACGTTAGAAATAATGTTAATTATATACGTGTAATTAGACTTCTAAAGATGTCTCATAAAAAATGTCGCATTTGAGTATACGGTATGTTATATCTTATTTTCGTGTTTTACAGAATTCCGTATCAAGGAAAACATAAATAAATAAATCTTGCATAAAAGGACGAGATATTTATTGATCACAGGCGTGTCAACACCGGGGGGGGGGGAGTTGATCACAGTCACGAGGGTGTTAAGGTAGTTAGTCGATGGTGTTTGGTTGCTTGACTCGATCGTCATACTTGATAATTGTGTACAGAGGATTTAGAGTGGTTTCTTGATACGATCGTCATACTTGATAATTGCGTAATGACAGTGTTAGGTGGTGTCTTGATACGATCGTCATACTTGATAATTGCGTACTGACAGTATTAGGTGGTTTCTTGATACGATCGTCATACCTGATAATTGTGCTCTGACGTTGCTAGGTGTTTACTTGACACGATCGGTATACTTAACAATTGTGTCCTGACGGTGTTAGGTGGTTGTTTGACACAATCGGTATACTTAACAATTGTGTACTGACGGTGTTAGGTGTTTACTTGACACATTCGACATACCTAACAATTGTGTCCTGACGGTGTTAGGTGGTTGTTTGACACAATCGGTATACTTAACAATTGTGTCCTGACGGTGTTAGGTGGTTGTTTGACACAATCGGTATACTTGATAATTGTGTACTGACGGCGTAAGGCGGTTGTTAGTCACAATCGGCATTCATGAAAATGGTGCTATGACGGTGATAGTGTCTGCTTGTCATGATCGGTAAAATAGATAATAGTGTACTGACGGGGTTAGGTGGTTGTTGCTTGAACACGATTGGCATACCTGATACATGTAATTGTGCTCAGACGGCGATATTTGTGTCCTGACGGTGTTAGATTGTTTCTTGACACGATCGGCATATTGATAATTATGACCTGACGGTTTTAACTGGTTGCTTGACACGATCGTCATACTCGATAAGGGTGTGCTGACAGTGTTAGGTGGTTGCTTGACACGATCGGCATACTTGACAATTGTGTACTCACGTTTGAAGAGGGTTTCTTGACTCGATCGTCATACTTGATAATTGTGCTTTGACGGTGATGTGTGTCTGTTTGAGACGATCGGCATACTTGATAATTAAGTACTGACGGTGTTAGGTGGTTGCTTGACACGATCGGCTTAGTTGATAATTGTGTACTGACGGTGTTACGTGGGTGCTCAACACGATCGGAATATTTGAAAATTTGTGCTGACGGTGTTAGATCAGCACGTGAGATGTTGCACCTTACAATGGGACGTCAACCCACTAAGACATGTGTCATCTGATATGGTTTATTGTCATTTACATCAATTGAAAAAAACATTAACCATGCTGATTGTTGCCATTTGATGTACACATTTTATTTACAGTGAAACAATTTAAGTGATTTCAAAAGAATACAAAATAATTTACTACCTTTATTTATTATCATCAATGATATCCATGTGCAGTCTACAAATACATTTTATAACAAAGACAGTGAATATGTTTGTTTGTTTGTTTTGGTGTTTAATGCCACTTTCAGCAATTGTTCAGCTATATCATGGCATCCAGTTTTTATTGGTGGAGGAAACTGGAGTACCTGGAGAAAACTTGGACCTTCGGTAGGAAAACTGGCAATCCTTGTCAATTAAGATTGGAGTCGAACACATGTACTGTAAATAAAATTGTTGACTTGTCATTAGAATACACAAATATATAACCAAGTCAGTGAATATGATACATGTACAGTAAATAAATTGTTGAGTTGTCATTAGAATACACAAATATAACCAAGTCAGTGAATATGATACATGTACTGTAACATGTGTAAATAAATTGTTGACTTGTCATTAGAATACACAAATATAACCAAATCAGTGAATATGATACATGTACTGTAACATGTGTAAATACATTGTTGACTTGTCATTAGAATACACAAATATAACAAAATCAGTGAATATGATACATGTACTGTAAATAAATTGGTGACTTGTCATTAGAATACACAAATATAACAAAATCAGTGAATATGATACATGTACTGTAAATAAATTGTTGACTTGTCATTAGAATACACAAATATAACAAAACCAGTGAATATGATACATGTACTGTAACATGTGTAAATAAATTGTTGACTTGTCATTAGAATACACAAATATAACCAGTCAGTGAATATGATACATGTACTGTAAATAAATTGTTGACTTGTCATTAGAATACACAAATATAACAAAATCAGTGAATATGATACATGTACTGTAAATAAATTGGTGACTTGTCATTAGAATACACAAATATAACAAAATCAGTGAATATGATACATGTACTGTAAATAAATTGTTGACTTGTCATTAGAATACACAAATATAACAAAATCAGTGAATATGATACATGTACTGTAAATAAATTGGTGACTTGTCATTAGAATACACAAATATAACAAAACCAGTGAATATGATACATGTACTGTAAATAAATTGTTGACTTGTCATTAGAATACACAAATATAACCAAGTCAGTGAATATGATACATGTACTGTAACATGTGCAAATAAATTGTTGACTTGTCATTAGAATACACAAATATAACCAGTCAGTGAATATGATACATGTACTGTAAATAAATTGTTGACTTGTCATTAGAATACACAAATATAACCAAGTCAGTGAATATGATACATGTACTGTAACATGTGTAAATAAATTGTTGACTTGTCATTAGAATACACAAATATAACCAAGTCAGTGAATATGATACATGTACTGTAATAAATTGTTGACTTGTCATTAGAATACACAAATATAACCAAATCAGTGAATATGATACATGTACTGTAAATAAATTGTTGACTTGTCATTAGAATACACAAATATAACCAAGTCAGTGAATATGATACATGTACTGTAACATGTGTAAATAAATTGTTGACTTGTCATTAGAATACACAAATATAACCAAATCAGTGAATATGATACATGTACTGTAACATGTGTAAATAAATTGTTGACTTGTCATTAGAATACACAAATATAACCAGTCAGTGAATATGATACATGTACTGTAAATAAATTGTTGACTTGTCATTAGAATACACAAATATAACAAAACCAGTGAATATGATACATGTACTGTAACATGTGTAAATAAATTGTTGACTTGTCATTAGAATACACAAATATAACCAAGTCAGTGAATATGATACATGTACTGTAACATGTGTAAATAAATTGTTGACTTGTCATTAGAATACACAAATATAACCAAGTCAGTGAATATGATACATGTACTGTAAATAAATTGTTGACTTGTCATTAGAATACACAAATATAACAAAATCAGTGAATATGATACATGTACTGTAAATAAATTGGTGACTTGTCATTAGAATACACAAATATAACAAAATCAGTGAATATGATACATGTACTGTAAATAAATTGTTGACTTGTCATTAGAATACACAAATATAACAAAACCAGTGAATATGATACATGTACTGTAACATGTGTAAATAAATTGTTGACTTGTCATTAGAATACACAAATATAACCAGTCAGTGAATATGATACATGTACTGTAAATAAATTGTTGACTTGTCATTAGAATACACAAATATAACAAAATCAGTGAATATGATACATGTACTGTAAATAAATTGGTGACTTGTCATTAGAATACACAAATATAACAAAATCAGTGAATATGATACATGTACTGTAAATAAATTGTTGACTTGTCATTAGAATACACAAATATAACAAAATCAGTGAATATGATACATGTACTGTAAATAAATTGTTGACTTGTCATTAGAATACACAAATATAACCAAGTCAGTGAATATGATACATGTACTGTAACATGTGTAAATAAATTGTTGACTTGTCATTAGAATACACAAATATAACCAGTCAGTGAATATGATACATGTACTGTAAATAAATTGTTGACTTGTCATTAGAATACACAAATATAACCAAGTCAGTGAATATGATACATGTACTGTAACATGTGTAAATAAATTTTTGACATGTCATTAGAATACACAAATATAACCAGTCAGTGAATATGATACATGTACTGTAACATGTGTAAATAAATTTTTGACATGTCATTAGAATACACAAATATAACCAGTCAGTGAATATGATACATGTACTGTAAATAAATTGTTGACTTGTCATTAGAATACACAAATATAACCAAATCAGTGAATATGATACATGTACTGTAACATGTGTAAATAAATTGTTGACTTGTCATTAGAATACACAAATATAACCAAGTCAGTGAATATGATACATGTACTGTAAATAAATTGTTGACTTGTCATTAGAATACACAAGTATAACCAAGTCAGTGAATATGATACATGTACTGTAAATAAATTGTTGACTTGTCATTAGAATACACAAATATAACCAAGTCAGTGAATATGATACATGTACTGTAAATAAATTGGTGACTTGTCATTAGAATACACAAATATAACCAAGTCAGTGAATATGATACATGTACTGTAAATAAATTGTTGACTTGTCATTAGAATACACAAATATAACCAAGTCAGTGAATATGATACATGTACTGTAAATAAATTGTTGACTTGTCATTAGAATACACAAATATAACCAAGTCAGTGAATATGATACATGTATTGTAAATAAATTGTTGACTTGTCATTAGAATACACAAATATAACCAAGTCAGTGAATATGATACATGTACTGTAAATAAATTGTTGACTTGTCATTAGAATACACAAATATAACCAAGTCAGTGAATATGATACATGTACTGTTAATAAATTGTTGACTTGTCATTAGAATACACAAATATAACCAAGTCAGTGAATATGATACATGTACTGTAAATAAATTGTTGACTTGTCATTAGAATACAAAAATATAACCAAATCAGTGAATATGATACATGTACTGTAAATAAATTGTTGACTTGTCATTAGAATACACAAATATAACCAAGTCGGTGAATATGATACATGTACTGTAAATAAATTGGTGACTTGTCATTAGAATACACAAATATAACCAGTCAGTGAATATGATACATGTACTGTAAATAAATTGTTGACTTGTCATTAGAATACACAAATATAACCAAGTCAGTGAATATGATACATGTACTGTAAATAAATTGTTGACTTGTCATTAGAATACACAAATATAACCAAGTCAGTAAATATGATACATGTACTGTAAATAAATTGTTGACTTGTCATTAGAATACACAAATATAACCAAGTCTGTGAATATGATACATGTACTGTAAATAAATTGTTGACTTGTCATTAGAATACACAAATATAACCAAGTCGGTGAATATGATACATGTACTGTAAATAAATTGGTGACTTGTCATTAGAATACACAAATATAACCAGTCAGTGAATATGATACATGTACTGTAAATAAATTGTTGACTTGTCATTAGAATACACAAATATAACCAAGTCAGTGAATATGATACATGTACTGTAAATAAATTGTTGACTTGTCATTAGAATACAC
Organism: Limnoperna fortunei; assembly: GCA_944474755.1. Classification (NCBI taxonomy): domain Eukaryota; kingdom Metazoa; phylum Mollusca; class Bivalvia; order Mytilida; family Modiolidae; genus Limnoperna; species Limnoperna fortunei. The sequence goes on along the minus strand of OX104119.1, from coordinate 6,860,970 downwards.
AAATATAACCAAGTCAGTAAATATGATACATGTACTGTAAATAAATTGTTGACTTGTCATTAGAATACACAAATATAACCAAGTCTGTAATGATACATGTACTGTAAATAAATTGTTGACTTGTCATTAGAATACACAAATATAACCAAGTCTGTGAATATGATACATGTACTGTAAATAAATTGTTGACTTGTCATTAGAATACACAAATATAACCAGTCAGTGAATATGATACATGTACTGTTAATAAATTGGTCACTGTAATTATATTGATTACAAAAGAGTACACAGAAATTGACATTACCTTTAAATAGAAACTATTTATATAACATGTATACTTATAGATATTTAGGTCACTAGGTCAAAAATTCTAAACATGTCATCATGTCAGCTTTCATGCTATATTGACATATGGATATATATTTATTTAAGAGTTCATTAGACAGAATATTATCTTTCACTAATTCTTTACATATTCACAACATTTGACATGATTTTTTAGTTCACATTACATGTAGTAATTTAATACATTGATACACATTGTTTACATCCAGTGATCAATAACAACAGATAAGTCAGACATATGTAAACTAAATGATCACTTCCTGGTGTCAATCAGAATATATTGTAATGTGGATTATTTATACTTTCTTATAAACATAAACATTGTCATGACGACCAATAACAACAGATAAGTCAGACATATGTAAACTACATGATCACTTCCTGGTGTCAATCAGAATATATTGTAATGTGGATTATTTATACTTTCTTATAAACATAAACATAGTCATGACGACCAATAACAAATGATTTAGACAGTGAATTATAACATATGTATGGCCACAGATCAGATAATGGTGGTATCTGTGTAATAATAACCTGACTCTGTTTACCATCAGGACTAATCCTGAGTATATTGTTAGACACATAACATATAACAAGTACATGTCCTTCATCATCTGTTGTAATTCTCCATGGTCCCCTCATGTTAGGATCAGTAAATGTAAACAAAGTGTTCCCCACTGTATCAATACAGTACAACTTATCACTGACAGTATAGTAGATACGTCCTGCCTCACCACCACAGATATCCACAGGTGTTACACCCACTGGTATTGTACGTGTTACCTCCCCTGACATGTTCATTACCTTTATTGTTCTATCAACACAGCCTACAAACAGCTGGTTATCTCTGTACATGATACCACCACACCCCACCTTTACATCAGTATGTTGTATAACTTTTCTCTGTCTGACATCTACTATCACTACAGTAGTATTATCTAATGTAACAGCTACAGTGTTGTTGTCTACTACAGCTATACAGTATGGTTCACCAGGTAATGGAATGGTATGTTGTTGTTGTCCTGTTATATCACATGTTACTAATTGTTTACCACTATAATCAGCTATAACTAACACATCATCATGTAACACCTTTATATCCCAGATCTCCTCTACATTGACCTTGAAGTTATAATCCAGTGAATACATGTCCTGTACATGTTGTACAATGTGATATTTAGTATCTGTTGATTTCCTGTGTTGATTGTTACAGTCCTGACACATAGATCTCTGACAGCCATGACACCAGTATACAGATGGTTCCTTGTCACAGACATGACACCTGTAAAGGATTTATATAAATGTAATATCATAATTCTGACATAAAAAACAATTGAAATTATATAAAGTAAACAAAACACCATGTTATGTGTCTCTACATTTAAATAGATGAAAGGATGACCTCATATCAGCATTAATTTATATAATATAATATCCCAATGAATCCAGCTGTTATTGTGTACAATAATATAAAGTAAACATAATAAAATAACAGTAACAATGTCTGTATTTAAATAGGTCACATGATGACAACTTGAATGCTTAAACCTGTGTGTTAGTTACAATGTCTGTATTTAAATATGTCATGATGACAACTTGAATCTTTAAACTTGTTTGATATTAACAATCAAAGTGTACAATGAAATAAACATTTAATGTGTTGATAGTTATAGTCCTGACACAGAGATGACTTCATGATTAATATCAGTAAATTAAAAAAACTACACTAACTTGAATAATTAAATATTCAAAACTTGTGGGGTCATGTTAAAAAATCCTCCTCAGGAGTCGGGACTTGTAAATAGGATGTAGTTGTCATAAGGGGCAATTGTCCAGGGGGAGTTGTCATAAGGGGGCAATTGTCCAGGGGGAGTTGTCCCAAAGGGAGGAGTGTCACAAAGGGCAATTTCCATAAGGGGGGAAATTGTGCATGGGGCAGTAGTCATAATTGTCATAAGAAGGCAATTGTCCATTGTGCAGCTGTCATAAGGGGGAAATTGTGCATGGGGCAGTTGACCAGGGGAGTTATCATAAGGAGGCAATTGTCTGGGGGCAGTTGTCACAAGGGGGTATTTGTCTTGCAGGAGTTGTCATAATGGGACAATTTATTGTCCCAAAGGGGGGTAGTCTCTCAAGGGCTATTTTCACAAGGGGACAATTGTCCAGGGGGAGCTGTAATAAGGGGCAATTGTCAAAAGGGAGTAATTATCCAAGGGCAGTTGCCATGAGGGGTAATTGCCCGGGGAGGGATGGAGTTGTCATAAGGGGGCATGTGTGCATGGGGTAGTTGTCATAAGGGGTAATTCAGGGGCAGTTGTCACAAGGGGGCAATTGTCCTGGGGGGTGGGGTGGGGGTTGTCATAAAGGTCAATTGTACAGGATGGGGAAGCTGCCATAAAGCGGCAATTCCACAGGGAGCGGTTGTCATAAGGGGGCAATTAATGGTCCCAAAGGGGGAAAGTGTCACAAAAGGCAATTTTCATAAGGAACACTAGTCCAGGGGGAGCTGTCATCAGAGGCAATTGTGAGGGGCCAGTTGTCATATGGGGACACTTGTCCACGAGCAGTTGCCATAAGAGGCCGATTGTCTGGGGGCAGTTGTCATAAAGGGGCCATTCTCACAAGGGGACAATTGTCCAGGGGGAGCTGTCATAAGGGGCAATTGCCACAAGGGAGAAATTGTCCAAGGGTAGTTGTCATAAGGGAAAAATTGTCCAGGGGCATTTGTCATAAGGGGACAACAGTCAGGGTCTAGTTGTCATATGGGGACAATTGTCCAGGGTCAGTTATCATAAGGGGCAATTGTCCATGAAGCAGTTGTCATAAGGGGGCATTTGTCCTGGCGGGGGAGCTGTCATAAAGGTCAATTGTCCTGGGTGGGCCATAAAGGGACAATTGAATTGTCATAAGGGGGCAATTAATTTTCCCAAAGGGGGAAGTGTAACGAAAGGCAATTTTCATAAGGGGCAATTGTCATAAGGGAGCAATTGTCCAAGGGTAGTTGTCTTAAGGGGCAGTTGCCCCAAAGGAGAGGTTGGAGTTGTCACAAAAGGGAAATCCCCTAGGGGCAGTTTTCATAATGGGACAAAAGTCAGGGGCCAGTTGTAATAAAGGAAACAATTGTTATATGGAGACAATTTTCCAGGGTCGGTTATCATAAGGGCAATTAATTGTCCCAATGAGGGGGGGGGGGGGGGGGGGGAGAAGTGTCACAAAGAGCAATTTTCATAAGGGGGAGGAAGCTGTCATAAGGGGCAATTGTCTTAAGGGAGCAATTTTCCAAGGGCAGTTGCCATGAGGGGCAGTTGCGAAGGATGAGGAGTTGTCATAAGGGGGAATTTGTCCAGGCGCCGTTTCAGGCGCCGTTTTGTCATAATGGGACAATAGTCAGGGGCCAGTAGTCATATGGGGACAATTGTCCAGGGGGCAGTTTCCATTAGGGGCAGTTGTCATAAGGGACAATTGTCCTGGGGAGTTATTATAAGGAGGCAATTGTCTGGGGAAGTTGTCCTGGGGGAGTTGTCATAATGGGGCAATTGCCATAAGGGAGCAATTGTCCAAGGGTAGTTGTCATAAGGGGCAGTTGCCCCAAGGGAGGGAGTGGAGTTGTCATAAGGGGATAATTGTCCAGGGTAGTTGTCATAAGTGGACAATAGTCAGGGGCCAGTTGTCATATGGTGACAATTGCCATTAGGATGCAATTTCAAAGGGTCAGTTATCATAAGGGGCAATTGTGCATGGTGCAGTTGTCATAAGGGGGCAATTGTCCTCGGGGGATTTGTCATAAAGGGGCAATTGTACAGGAAGCAGTTGTCATAAGGGAACAATTGTCCAGGGTACATTTTTTCCTAGACCCCTCTAAGGTATTTACTACTGACCTTGTCCATGTCACAATACATGAATGAGCCCCTGATTTCCATTATAGATCAAGTGGTGTAACATGTTTGTATTGTAATTTGATGACCTAATTTTACTTTTGTTGTAATGTGTTCATTGTAACTGACTAAAACTGGTAAGTCATAAAGATTGTTTGATTGATTGTTTGAATGTTTACCGCCACTTTCAGCAACTTTTCAGCTATATCATGGTGTCCAGTTTTTATTGGGGAGGAAACCTGAGTACCGGGAGAGAACCACCGAAGTTCGGTAGGAAAACTGGCAATCCTTGTCAATTATGATTGGAGTCGAGTACACCCTGACTGCAGTGAGACTCGAACCTGCAACCTCAGTGTTGATAGACCACGTGATCTACCTTAACCATTCGGCCACCGAGGCCCCTTACTAACATTTTTTACATGTGACCTTCACCCGACCTTCGTTTAGAAATCAATGTCCTTATTGCTCAAATTGAGACCAATATGAAAAAGACCTGATATGTACTGTTTTAGCGTTTCAATTCTTTACTTACTTCTGTTTAAATCTGCTATCTTGAATCCCTGTAAAATACAAACAAATGTCAGATATTGTCAACAATATAGAAATAAACTTTTAGACTAAGTTCATTTCTGGACCATGACAGCCTCAGAACAATATTTCAATAACTGTTTTCATCCTCAATAGATTGATTTGCTGCTGTATACAATGTTAATAGTAGACTCCGGGTAATTGGATTACAAGTTTGTCAAGAAAAAATATCCCATTAGGCAGGATATCCGATTTGACATTTCAGGAAGTCAAGTACTGATTTTGATGACGTAATAACATGTGTTCCAGTTTTGGTGCCCCTACAACAGTTGTACATTGTATTGCCATGTTTGTGTTTGATAATAAATGAATTGAACTGTTTTTTAATTGTTTATTTGTTATAATAAAGAATTTTGACATTATTGTGTTCTTTTTCCCCAAAGATACGTGTATTCTTTGTTCAGAACTCCATCTTTGTTGTTTACATTATTTTTATGGTTACAGTGAAACATGATTTATCTGTTTCTTTGATCATTGAATAAGTTCTGTGTGGACCATTTAAATTTTTTATTTTTAATTTATACAGTAAAGACCAGACATTTCAACCTCATTCCTGACACTCCCTCTGGTGTTGGGCAAGACAAATACAAAGAATCATTATTATTCTTCAAAGTATTTAAAAGGTATGCGATAGACATACATGTAACTTGATACAATAATAAATTTAATGGCTGTGGTAAGTGCAATCAACACAAACGAATAATAGTTTCTTGTCTGCAAATTATCTATATATCTACAACTATTCTGATAATGTATTGTCTTAAAAATGTTTACCTTTCTGACCTTTTAATTTCTTCTCTGCTGGTAGATTATCTTTTTTCTAGAAAAAAGAAAATCAACATTTATCAACATATTTTAATCAACATTCTCTATTACAAGTATTTGTGTATAATCTGTACATATAAATGTAGGTTTGTATAAGTTACGCACATGGAAATAGAAAAGTCAACTGAATGTAAACAGTATCTGTCCAAGAGGAAATTAACATTTAAGTAGAAATATTAAATTATTAATAGCTTGATAAAGTTTATTTAGCATATATAGTTATAATTTATGCATTTTGTTTAGAGACATATCCTGATTCTGAGTTCTTGCTATACCTCATGCTGCATATATAGTTATAATTTGTGTATGTTGTTAAGAGACATCCTGATTCGGAGTTCTTGAAAATCTTCAAATACAATACAGTTACATGTATCTCCTAATTGAAATTTATACCAAATATAAGCTAAATATCTTCAAGCTTTTAGAAGAAGGGATGGAAAACTGTTATTTTGAAGTAATTATCCAAGTCCAAGGGCAATAATTTGGTAAAAAACCAATGGACAGGACACAATTCAACTTGATCTGTAACTCATGATTGTCGACAGCTCAATATCTCTAAGCGTTAACATAGAAAGTACGGGAAACATGTGTATGACGGACTGACGAATGGATTGATGTACAGAGTGCAAACCTTTAGTACCATTCAGCAATGCCAGTAGGAGACTGAAAACTGTAATAAGATTTCATACCTCTGTATAGTCTTCAAACCACGTCTGAAAGAAATCTTGAGTTTTATGATGATCACTATGTTCTTCACAGAAGTAGTCATCTCCTGAATCCAGTAACTCACTGTAGCTATGGCGACCAGCAGACATGTGTATGTTGCCATCAGAGCACTTCGACTTTACAGTGTAGGATACTTTCCTGGTTTCAAATCTTTCTTTGACTCTCTCAATTGTTCCCCCCAATTCTTCTAGCATTGTTTTACATTTTCCTTTCTCCACATTTTTCCATTGCCATATCTGTAGTGCTATTGTGTTTTTACAGAAACACAAAATGAATTTTACGGACTTGGTACTGTGAAGAAAGAACACACCCATACCATGATAAATAGCCATTCGCCCAGTCTGTGGTTCAGTGCACATAGCATATTGATTGATATAATGACACAAAATATGGTTGAAAAAGTCAAACGGCATAAAATCAAACTCGATACACAACCATGGTGTGCGCTTACAGTTATCTTTGTTTGCCATAAACTTAGCAATGATATCTGTAAATGAAGCTTTCTTAGTGATCATGCAAGGCAAATAATAAGTAGGTAATATCTGCCTTTGTTCATTTTCCATTATTTTTAGCTTTACTATAATGCCAAATATTTCCATTACATTTAGTAAGTGACCACTATGTTTGTTAAAGTCAAGTTCTGGTTCTTTATCAAAGAGTTTTACAATCAGAGAGTGCTCAAGCTTTCCAGTTTCTTCTAGTGTTTTCCATTCATCAGACAGCTTTAGGTTAGAATCAAAATTGACTGATACAAGACATCTGAAAGCATTTGCTAACCATTTTTGGTTAAGTATAATATATTCCTTTAAACTCTCGAAATAAATGACACCTCCAATCTTATGTTGATATTTCAAGAAAAGGTTGATTTCATCCTGGTTATCAATTGACAATTTGGAAGATAATTCGACAATATCCCGCCAAGATAATATGTTCATTTTAGCCTCCTCTCTTAAAATATCAAGTGATTGCTCTAAACGAATCCAGCGCAGAGGCAATTTTTCTGCAAATGTTTTTACCTGTTTTCCATACTTAAAAATTGTTTTGCGCAAAATATTAAAATCCTCTTCATCTGCATCGGTGTTGGAAACATAGCATATCTCTCTTACATGCTTTTTCTTGGCTTCATCTTTTAATACAGTAAGCAGCTGTTGGCGAAAGGTTTCTTTTTTTTCCTGAAACTAAAATAAAGAAAAAATGTAGTTAATAAATGATAACGATAGCAAAATCATGTGTTAGTTGATTGATAATGACCCCAAAATTAATTGTTGCTTAATCTGTTAATAATTAACAAAGAAGAGAAGCAAAATATTAGATTAAACTGTCCTTATATTTATATATAATTGTGGCAGAGTGAAATTTGATGTTTTATTTGTATGCATTGTTGATTATTAATTTTAATTGTTGCTTGTCAGTGTTTACACTACGTTCATTCAGGTGTGACATTTTTGGTCAATTAAGTCTTTATTGTGTTGTAGTTACCTGGTATTTTAGGCCGGAATCTTGGGAAAGGTTACCATGGTTTTGAGACATTTTTCATGGTTTTATTTGACACTTGGTTTTGGTTGTCCGATACTTGATTTTAATACTTCTGGATTTTTACATTTTTTCCAGAAAGATTATAAAACACTACCCTCAGCTTTTGAAAACCCAAGTTTGGCGTCTTTTTTTCATTTCATCATGTGAACGTGCGTAACAGGTAAAATTTATCCTGTTTGAAATCATTTCAACATGGTATGTCGAAAACTAGCAGATGCAGAGAGAGGGAAAGCAGTTGGTATGATAAGGGCTGGAATGACACAGCGGCAGGTTTCAGATGGGTTAAATGTTAGCCATTCTGTCATCAGCAGGCTAATGTCATTAGTAATGAGACGATATAATAAAATCAATATGCACAGGGGTGCAAAAGCTGAGTTGCCGTATTATTTTAACCAAATCTTTCCTTGTCTTCATTTTTTAAGATTTAACATAATTGGTTATTACAGGCATTACATGTAAACTGGAGACAAAGTGAGGAAGGGTTTCAGCAGGAAAAATGTAAGCTTTATCAACAAATTTTCAAAGTTGCATAAAATATGAATATGTGAATCCTCTAACAGTACTAAGTATTGAACCATTGTGTAAAATACCAGATATGTACTTGATGTAGTTTTTGAGTTATGGTCCGGAAACCACTAATTCAAGAAATTTTCTAACGTTTTTCTGTCACTGTGACCTTGACCTTGAACGGATTTACCCAAAATCAATAAGGTTCCTCCTGTTATGGTATGTAACAATATACCAAAGTTTCATTAAAATCGGTTGAGAACTTTTTGAGTTATGGTCCGGAAACCACTAATTCAAGAAATTTTCTAACGTTTTTTCTGTCACTGTGACCTTGACCGGATTTACCCCAAAATCAATAGGCTTCCTCCTCTTATGGCATGTAACAATATCCTAAAGTTTCATTAAAATCGGTTCACAACTTTCTGAGTTATGGTCAGGAAAACAATTGTTGACACCCGCCCGCCATCATCATAACAATAGGCGTGTTCAACTTCGTTGCAACTCGGCTAAAAACTGGTATTGTTAGGGAAAGGCCAAGATCAGGGCGACAGAAGAAGACAACAACGAGAGAAGATAGACTACTTCAAAGACTTGCTAGACAACAACCTTTTTACCACTGCAAACAGGTTGTGTTGTCGATGGAATGTCCATGTTAGAATCAGTCGACGCCGCAGGGAGAAGAAGTCGCCTTATCTTGGTCCATTGATGATCACCATCGATCATCTTCAAAAGCGAAGTGAAGTTACCCTTTCATTTTGTAGAATTGCCTGATGTCGCCTTTCAAGTTTTATTCCCATTTTGGTAGAAAATCTTAGTATTTTGATACCGCATCATGTTTATTATGTTTACACGCCACTGGCACCCGTTTAACTTTTATTTTGTATATAAAGCGTAGGTTTAAAATATGACCGGAAACCAGTTCAGATAAAAAACATGAACATTTCTGGAGCTTAATGCTGGAGATTGCAAAATACGATACTGATAGTGTTGAAATTAGTATTGCAATGATAGAAACGTAGTAAACTAGAGACTCCCAGGAGCCTGTAATCGCTCACTTGGAACCCAAATGACTTCAACTATATTTAAAGTTTTGAAATTAACAGTTTCAGTCTAGTTGTTATAGCTTTTAAGTTACTGTGCAAAAACTAAACATTTCTTCAAAAATTTAAGTTAAGTACAATAACTCCTATAGGTGCCATCAGACAATTTCTGAAAATTAAATTGTTTGTAGGCCTTGTCCTTTAGGGAAATTTAGAAATTTACAGTTTTACTCTAGGTGTGTTATAGACTAATTTATAATACAACAAGTGTGGACACATAAAAACGTCTTGCCTGCATTCCACATCAGTAACAAAAATAAATTTCGTCGTAAGCATTACGTAAATAGCATTAAATATCAGCAGCGGCCTGCATACCAAATATTATCAACATACCTGCATAGTTAGAGGAACTGTCCTAATACAAAAACATTAACGTAGTCGCTGGACCGTTAAATTGAGGTCAAGGTCAGGTGACGCCTACCAGACAGTCATGTACTATTCATCAGCAACCTATATACCAAATATTGTCATCCTACCATGCATAGTTACAGTGAAGCTGCCGTAACCCAAAAACTTTAACGTAGTCACTGGACCGTGAAATTGAGGTCAAGGTCAGGTGACACCTACCAGACAGTCATGTACTAGTCATCAGCAACCTATATACCAAATATTGTCATCCTACCATGCTAGGTTACAGAGGAACTGTCGTAACCCAAAAACTTTTACGTAGTCGCTGGACCGTGAAATTGAGGTCAATGTCAGGTGACGCCTACTAGACAGTCATGTACTATTCATCAGCAACCTATATACCAAATATTGTCATCCTACCATGCATAGTTACAGTGAAACTGCCGTAACCCAAAAACTTTAACGTAGTCACTGGACCGTGAAATTGAGGTCAAGGTCAGGTGACACCTACCAGACAGTCATGTACTAGTCATCAGCAACCTATATACCAAATATTGTCATCCTACCATGCGTGGTTACAGAGGAACTGTCGTAACCCAAAAACTTTAGCGTAGTCGCTGGACCGTGAAATTGAGGTCAAGGTCAGGATACACCTACCAGACAGTCATGTACTAGTCATCAGCAACCTATATACCAAATATTGTCATCCTACCATGCGTAGTTACAGAGGAACTGCCGTAACCCAAAAACTTTAACGTAGTCACTGGACCGTGAAATTGAGGTCAAGGTCAGGTGACACCTACCAGACAGTCATGTACTAGTCATCAGCAACCTATTTACCAAATATTGTCATCCTACCATGCGTGGTTACAGAGGAACTGTCGTAACCCAAAAACTTTAACGTAGTCGCTGGACCGTAAAATTGAGGTCAAGGTCAGGTGACACCTACCAGACAGTCATGTACTAGTCATCAGCAACCTATACACCAAATATTGTCATCCTACCATGCGTAGTTACAGAGGGACTGCCGTAACCCAAAAACTTTAACGTAGGCGCTGGATCGTGAAATTGAGGTCAAGGTCAGGTGACAGGTGACTGGCTGGCAAGTACTCATCATAAGCTACCTCTGTACCAAATTTGATGGACCTAGGGCTTGGGCTTACAAATATATGAAGCAAGATGTCAAGTGTTTACGCCGCCGCCGCCGGATTCCCATACATATGTCTCGCCTCCAGCGACTTTCGTCGCAGGCGAGACAAAAATCAATATGCACAGGGGTGCAAAAGCTGAGTTGCCGTATTTTATTAACCAAAACTTTCCTTGTCTTCATTTTTTAAGATTTAACATAATTGGTTATTACAGGCATTACATGTAAACTGGAGACAAAGCATGCAAAGTGAGGAAGGGTTTCAGCAGAAAAATGTAAGCTTTATCAACAAATTTTCAAAGTTGCATAAAATATGAATATGTGAATCCTGTAACAGTATTGAACCATTGTGTAAAATTACAATATACCAAAGTTTCATTAAAATCGGTTGAGAACTTTTTGAGTTATGGTCCGGAAACCACTAATTCAAGAAATTTTCTAACGTTTTTCTGTCGCTGTGACCTAGACCTTGAACGGAAAATCAATAGGGTTCCTCCTCTTATGGTATGTAACAATATCCCAAAGTTTCAATAAAATTGGTTGAGAACTTTTTGAGTTATCGTCCGGAAACCACCAATTCAAGAAATTTTCTAACATTTTTTTCTGTCACTGTGACCTTGACCGGATTTACCCCCAAAATCAATAGGCTTCCTCCTCTTATGGCATGTAACAATATCCTAAAGTTTCATTAAAATCGGTTCACAACTTTCTGAGTTATGGTCAGGAAAACAATTGTTGATGCCCGCCCGCCCGCCCAACATCATTATAACAATAGTTGAGTTCAACTTTGTTGCAACTTGGCTAAAAATAGGGCATCTAATGGGACATTAAATGATACCCTGCCATGATATTCATCAATAGTTAAATATATTTGTATATACTAGTATGCTATACTGTATATACTATACATCCACTATATAATAGTATATAGAGACAGAAAGAAATGAGTTATCTTTCTTAAACCAGAAAATTTCATTATTGTCAAATTTAAAAAATTATAAAGTGGCAAAACTTCAATATTTTTGGGATCATCCTGAAAATTGAACTTGACCTGTATTTCATTGTACTGAACAGCTGTGCAAAATATCATTCAAATCCCTTGAGGCGTTTTCACGTCATCATCTGGAAACCTTCAGGGGAAGGACGGACGACAGACACCGAACGAACTGAGGGTATAACATAATACCTCGCCACTTCTTGTGGCTGGGAGTGGCTGGGTATAAAAACTGTTCATTTGTCCAAATTCATAATTAAAGGGCAATAACTCCTATAAAGAATCATCTTGCAATTTTGGACTAAGCAATCATTTGTTGGGCTTCTATTGCTGATCATTTGTGCAATTTACAGTTTCAAACAAGCTGCTATAGTTTTCAAGTTACAGGACAAAAACGGAAAATTTCATTAAAAAATTGTCATTTAAGGGCAATAATCCCTATAAGGAGTCATCTGACAATTTCAGACCAATTAAGTGAATTGTAGGGCTTTTATTGCTGATCAATTGTGCAATTTACAGTTTCAATCTAGCTGCTATAGTTTTTAAATTACAGGACAAAAACGAAAAATTTCATAAAAATTGCGATTTAAGGGAAATAACTCCTATAAGGAGTCATCTGACAATTTCAGACTAATACAGCGGCCATCTTTGTCTGTTGATCAACACCCTGGGTACAAACTTGAAACTAGGAACCCTAAGGATGATTGTGGCCAAGTTTGAAAAAAATTGGTACAGTGGTTTCAGAGGAGAAGACTTTTTTAAAAGTTTACGATGGGTTAGGTGAGCCAGGTGAGCTAAAAAAGGTATTTTGGCAGTTACTTTAAACAAATTTAAGTTAAATATGTTTAAATACTTTTAATAGTGAATTTTACAATTTTACATTAACTACATAATATATTAAGTGTCACAATGATGTAATTTCTACTTCTAGTTCTAATAGTACTTCATTATAATTAAATCAATTTGTGCACCAATGACTAGAAAACATTATATTTAAGAAATAGATTATTGCGAGCAGGCTCTATTCGAATTAGAACAAGGTCAGACCTTATATTTGTCAATATTTGAGACAGAGCGATAGCGAGGTATAAAATCAGGATAAATATAAGGTCTGACCATGTTCTAAATACACACAGAGCCCAATTGTAATAATCTATTTCGATTCTAATATGTCTGACAATTGTTTTAAATCTTCGAAGCGGCTCTAAGAGGACGCTTTCAATGGTAATACTGTTTTTTGAAACTAATCCGATATATCCAAAAAAACAGTATGTTAAAGCAAATAAAATTGACATCAACATATATTCTCGTCATTTTATTGAATATACATACCTTTTAAACCAAAATATTGAGAAATCTTAATGAAATTGCATTGTTCCAGTTTGACATTTTCAGTGGAGCGTAATATGACTTTGGAATTCAAATTGTGACATCATATTAATTCGAATGTAGAATTGTTAAAAAAAACGGTATGAATCCAAATAGAGCATGTTTGGGACTATCTCGGTCGGAAAGTGAATGAACGTGACCCTCCATGTCAAGAATTGCGTGATACTTTAATTCCCTCAACGTAAACTTCAGAGACTTGTCCAGAGAGCATGATGAGACGAGTTCAAGAACTCCACCGGAAGCGTGGTGGATACACACAGTACTGACATTTATTCTTGTGAATAAATGTTTAAAAATGATTTCTTCTTACATCTTAATAACCCTTAACCTGCCAACTCTTTGTATGTAACATTACCAGCTGTTCAAACTGAAACTATTTTTTTTGAGTTATGATTTTGCAGTTTTAGGGCATATTTTTTATGCTTGGTATGGAGGAAACATGTTTATTCTCAAAGTGCACAGATGAATGGGATTTTGTTAAGACAACATATTTTTTGTCAATTTGTAGGTAACTAGAAGAAAATTGGAATACAAATTAATCAACATGCAGTTATGTTTTGGCCAAAACGAGTCATTTCCCTTTATCTGGACTAAATCAATTGCATATATATTAAATGAAAGTAAGAGAAAACACTACTTTAGTTTACACTAATTAACTTCTAAATACAATGCTCATGCTCACGTCATTATAGGCGAGCACCCAAACACTTGCTTGTTTTATATTTTTAAATATATTTAGAATAAATATTAATAATGAAATGACAACTGATCAGCATCATTCCTAAGGTTAATATGTTTTAGGATTAATGGAATAAAACAACTTTTTGTGAAATCGACCCCAGGGCTGAAAACTATAGGAGTAGTTAAATACACAAAATAGATACCCCATTCCCCCCCTCCTGCTGCCCAAATTCACCATATTATAACCCTGGTTTGCAATTTTTGCAACCGGCCAAAATTTTTAGGAATATTATGGTATATTTTCATTTATATAATAATGCTGTGTTGAGCATTCACTATGCCAAAATAATGGCCAGGGTTGAAGACATAGTGCACGACCCGAAGGGAAGTGCACTATGTCTTCAACCCTGGCCACTATTTTGGCATAGTGAATGCTAAACACAACATTATCATAATTATTATACTGACTGTCTTGACTTATAACAGGAAGAAAAATAGGGCATTAATGGAACATTAAATGATTCCCCGCCACGTTGTGATGTAAAGTATTCCTTTCCAAACCTGGACATTTTCAGGCTTTCACTCAGCTTCTTTCGTTGACTAGGATAAAAATACCTTATTTAAACCGCAGCGGTGATCAATCAATGATTACAACTTAACCCCGCCCATTCACACGAATTACAATTGATTGACGTTCAAATCAATAGTTTTGTTAGGCAGGTGGAGAAACTATGAGGGCATAGTGCACGGAGCACAATTCGTTTAGAAAAATATGTCAAAATAGTAAAATATTTCTATTAAAAAATTTCTATTTCTTACAGAAAGTATAATAATTGTTAATACACGTCTGTTATGAAAAACAATACCTTGCTGTTGTCAACTAAAGCATTTGTAAAATTTTTATTTGAATATTTAAAATAAGAAACAAGTGCCAAAGTGTCACAAAATAAGCTCATTGAAAATTTACCATTTTTTTGCACAAAAAATAAAGGACCATAACTCTGAAATGGCTGAAGAAATTTGACTGCTTATCACTCCTGGCCAAAATATTATGCCCATAAACATTTCCCCCAAGTTTCATGAAGATCAGACAACAGCTATTCATGTTAGAGAGCGGACATAGTTGTGGACGCCGCCTGCCCGCCCTCCACCAACCATGGGTGTTCCCATAATATGACCCTTCTTCTATAGGCGTATAAAAAGAATGCATGTAGAAGATACTTCTAGATTATTTACGTTTTTTTTAAACGAGATGTGTTTTCTTGTCAATATCTCATCGAAGGGCGACAGCCCTGAGATGAGATGACGAGAAAATGAATTGAGTTTCATAAAACGTAAATAATCTGTTTATTGCTGTTTTGTAACATTGTGACGTCACAGTGTTTACTTAACGACGTCATGACAGCGAGCCGAGATTGGCCCATCGCAAGCTAGTAGAAAGATGGAATAATATCCCAAACAAAGATCAAAGGAAAAAAATGCAAAATAGCGATAACAAAATATATTCAAGAAATGATAAGTCAAGTACAGACAAAACCTTGTTCAAACAAAACAGTGGACAACGACAACAATTAACAGACACACAACAAAGGTACTCTGGAAGAGTTAGCAATTTCTGCTCAATGTGTGGCACCGGCTCAGATAATAAATTTAAATTGTTAAAAATTTTAAACATTAAAACAGGATTTGGTATTTATATTGGTATATTGAAGTTTCATAAATATCCATGAAGAAATGAAAGCGCTATCCAGGTGACAACAGTGAATATACATGCACGTCTCCCTCCCAAAAATATGGTCCCTTCTGACAAATTTCCATAAAAATCAATCCCATTCAAGCACCTACTATAAGTAACAATTTCGCAAAGTTTCATAAAAATCCATGAAGAAATGAGAGCGCTATCCAGGCGACAACATTGAATATACATGTACATGAAAGTTGACTGTCCCACTCCCAAAAATATGGTCCCCCTTGACGAATTTCCATGAAATCAATCCCATCCTAGCAAGCACCTACTATAAGAAACAATTTCCCAAAGTTTCATAAAAATCCATGAAGAAATGAAAATGCCTTCTAGGCGACAACATTGAATATACATGAACATGAAAGTTGACTAAGTCCCCCTTATTAGTAATTTTTTCCCAAAGTCCATGAAGAGGAATAATTGGGGGAAAACACTTTTAATTTAAGAAGTAAATATTGGTAAGAAGAGTAGCTTGATATTTGGTTTCATAACACTTACATGATCTCTACACTCGTCAGTTCTTGTGCAAACAATGATAGTTGGAGGATATAATTCTGTCTTTGTCTTCTCCACGATTTCTTCCTCAACTCCACACGAGTGAATAGTATCAAGCCAGAAATCTATGTACCCTACAAAATAAAGTGGCATGTCTATAAGATGTCAATTTTTTCAGTAAGCTTATTAAAGGGCTTATATTCAAACTGTTATGCTCATTTAGCATTATATTGATTGTATAACATCTAAAAGTGTTAATATTCTTCTCACATTGTTAGATTATTTTAAGAAGATTACTGTAATAATTTTGCAAGGCAAAATATGGATCATTTAATATAATGGCATACCAGTAAATTAAACTAGAGGCTCCCAGGAGCCTGTATCGCTCACCTGAACCTAAGCAACCCTTTTTTATCCAGCTTTTCTTTCCTATAAGGAATTGCCCAACACTTCTGCAAAAATCATTAATTTGACCTTTTAAGGGAAATAACTCCTTTAAAGATGAGCTTTTGATGCTTAGGAGGGAGGTTCACTTCAAATTTCCTGTACCTGTTATACTTTTTAACCATCAGCCAAAAACTCTCTTGACACCCCCCCCCCCCTTGTTTCTATTTTAAGCCATCGTAGCTATGTAAGTAGTCTGCTGTCAGGATTTGCACAATTATGGTAAAGCCATCCTAAAGATTATGTGTGTAGTGTTTCAAAGCAGTCCTTTAATTGGTTAAAGAGGAGAAAACATTTAAAAAAATCAATTAAAACCGATTAAAAAAAAGTTCAAGGGGAATAACTCTGAAACTGTTAATCAGACAAACTTGACCCAAAGCCATTTTTGTAGCACTCATAGAGCAGATCAATAAAGCAATGCTAACTTTTGCTCTAGTTTAATAATTTGCACTATTTTGAGGGTTAACAATGGCAAAAATGATCAATTTCCATCAATTAAAGGGCAATAACTCCTACAAGGAGTCATCATACAACTTTGACCCCATGGAGTGTTTTGTAGAGCTGTTGATGCTGAAGAAGGAATGTCTGTTAGGTTTTCCTGTATCTGTTATACTTTTTGAACTATAAACCGAAAACTGTATTTTGACCCCCCTGTTCTATTTTTAGCCATGGCGGCCATGTTAGTTGGTCTGAGGCCATGATTTGTGCAGACTTGGTAGAGGACATTTCACTGATAATGTGTGCAAAGTTTCAAAGCAATCTCTTCAGTGCTTTGGAGAAGAAGATTTTTAAAGAAAAGTTAACGACGAGGTCAGGTGAGCTAAAAAACATCAGCTGACATCCAACATAGCACATTTAACTACTAGTTCATTAATTCTGAAAGAGCAGGGCTTCAAATTAGAGGTCAAGGACCTTTCCCATTTGTGACCCGACTTGCGGTTTATTTGTTAGCTGAACCCTATGGACCTTCATTCTTTATTAGGCTGTTTATGTTTACCACAGCGGGTATTACAAAGGTTCCGAAATTAACAGACGTTAAAATCTCACATAATGAAAATTGAACGAATGGCAGGACCTAGTGCTCTTACTGGCGGACCTTCAACTTATGTTACCAGAAGGTCTGGGACCTTATGGTCCCAAATGCTAATTTGAACCCCTGAAAAGAAACCTGTAGGATTATGGACTGGGTATTCGTTAAGGATTCCAATATGGGACTATCTTTGGATGAACTACACCATGGTTTTTTTTTAGTCTAGTTTTATTTAATTTGACCAATGAGAGGGTATGTTGGCCATCTTGAATATTGTAACCAGTCCACAAACACAATTCAGACAAGAGACTGTTTGAAAATTGGTGGCAGCAATTTTCAATTCCTGTTTGGCATAAAAAAAAAACAAGCCTTGAAGAGACCCATTGAATGAATATTGCTGATAGGCTTAGTTTCAACTGTTACATTATGGCTTGAGAGAAGAAATTCTTAAACATGATTACAGAGCCTTTTTTAACTAAATCGAGTCATCCCACGATTGTCAATCAGAACAAATAACAAAAAGTGTAGAGGACCATCCCACAAACAGTATACATATACAGTAGTGTTTTAATAAGCTATTACTTTTCATATCAACGTCTTCTTTTGTCTTTGACTTGTATGGCATTTCTTAATTGCTTTGTAATAAGCAAGTCTTGTGTTTTGGCCAACTGAGTGGTCAATTCTAAAGCTGGGTCATGGGGGGTTTCTGTACAGTATAATTAAGGACTGGATGTATTGGGTTTGTATCTTTAACATGGTGAAGACCCTATATCAATTTTAATGTTTTCTGAATAAGTATTTAATTGATATCATCATAATAGTTGTCTTTTTTATACATCTTTTTTTAAACTTTTTTTCTACAAGTAACAATCACTAAGGCAGAAATATGCTTGAATTAGGATTCTTATTAAAGAATAAACATGTAAGGGTTGATGGTTACCCTTTATATACACCTGGAAAAAAAGTTAAGCACACCCTAGTTTTTTTAAGTCATACATATTCGAACACCTTTGGACTTGTATTAAACTGTCATTCGTTTTAAATTTGTATACACTGTAGCAAACAACAATATGCATTGTTGGGCACAATGAAACATTATTTTAAGCAAACAACTCATTACTTTATTTACATATCATTTCATCAAAACAGGTCTTTGCACCTTCGCGCAGTCTTTAAAAAGTATTGTCACTGAAAGCTCCAAACTGTTATTTAATTGTCCAACTTGAAAAATGTCAATCATAAACACCAAATTGATAATAATAGCCATCAAAGGGTCAATATCTAGTACATCCATGAATAGCATGAATGCCTGCTGCAACCCTGCATCGCATACTGCCAGTAAGGCGTCTAATTTATTGAAGCGTTATCCAGTTCCCTGTGTTATTAAGCTTCTAAATGTTGCAAGTTCTGTGAAGGAGGTTCCAGAGCTCGTAAACACCTACCCAATTGATCCCATAGATGCTCTACTGGGTTGAGATCTGGACCTCTTGCAGGTTCAGGAAGAAAGGTCACAGCTTCGTTCTCCAAATATGCCCTTACTGCCATGGAACGATAAGATCTAGAGTTGTTATCCATGAAAACAGGTCTTGACTCTAATGGGTGGGTTTCAAAATGAGGCATAGCTACAGGTGTAAGTACGTCCCTGGTGTACTTTTCGCTCTTAAGGTTGCCATTGATTGCTACCAGATCCAGTTTGCAATCGTGTGAGATACAGCCACACACCATAACTGAGCCCCACCAAAAGGTACTGTTGGAACAATGTTTCTTGGCGTGTAAGCTGTGTTTTGATGCCTCCAATCACGGGTTAGCCCATCAGTTCCATGGAGTAAAATCAGCTCTCATCTGGCCAGTGTATTCGTCTCCAGGTTCTAAGGTTCCAATTTTGTCTTGCTCTGCAGCAGGCCAACATGCCCAGCTATGGCGATCATCATGCATTTGGGTGTTTAATGACTCTTCTTGACCTCAATCTGGCAGCCTTAAGACGATTTAGATTTTTTGTTGCACCTAGTTTGATGTTATCTCTCCAGAAGATCTATGGTCATCACCATTACTTAATTGATCATTATGGGAAATCAATGTCTCAAATACGATCTGACATTTTCGCCGAGTCATAGGTAGTGATTCCTATTCCTGAATTTGACATTTCCCTAGACATGACAATAAGTAACTCGACGGGTGTCTAATTAGAGGAAGGCACTGCTTACTCGTCCTGAGCACCTGAGTGCACCCATGGTTTTTATTGGGTTCGGGTTACTCTCTTTCTTTTTTTTGTGTTGCGTTTTGTGTATAGCTGGATTTTTAACTGTCCCTTGACTTTTGGCACTTGTTGTTCGGTCGGTTTTCTTTGCTATTTTTTTTGTACTGTTCTGGTTGACAGATTATAACCAGGTAACCATTGCTGCTTGAGTCAGGTGCTTGCTGCAAACAGATTTCGCATAACTAATCTACCAAGGCTGCTTTCTTCATGTTAGCTTGTCAAAGATGGTCAACCAGATCCGGAACGGTCTTTAACATCTTGTGTGGAGGTGTAGTTATGACCAAATGACTAATGACTGTATAATGATAGCCAAGCTTACGTCCGATTGCCTTGTAAGACATACCAGTGGAATGCATGCTGATGATTTGCCATCTCTGTGCTTCTGATATCCGCCTCCTCGGCATGCTTACTTTAAATGATTTGGCAATTAGAAATTTGGAATTTAAATACTGATGTTACACTAAAAAATAGTGCACTTTAGACGTGATGAAGGGAGCAAGCTTTATGTGCACAGAAAACCGTGTTTGATTTCACACCTGAATGCTCACACCCTTTTAATTATACATTAAACATGTTAAAGAATTAAAACTGACCAAAATCATCAAAATTAGACTGTATTTACAATAAACGAAAAACAATAATATTCTGGGATGCTTAACTTTTTCCAAGTGTATAGTTTAAAATTACATTAGAAATACACTCCTGGTTAAAAAGTGAAACCTGACATGTTGAGATACTAGTACTGTGACATGGTCTAAAGATTCTTATTTTGTTAACTTATTATGACATCTGATACAAGTTTACTGAGGCATGGCAGACATGTTTTCTACAAGTTTCTGCAGAAAATAAAATCAACCATTTAGAAAAACACACGTTACATTATATTTCATTTTTAAGATATAAAATAAAATCTTGTTTCTTAAATTTTATTTTTGCTCCGACATCTCCAAATTTGGGACGGGCAGTCCCGTAAACCAACTCTTGGAATGCTGTCATTTCTGAAGATGGGGGATAATGTCCAAAATTCGCAGACAAAATGCCCTGCTGTAGTTGCCATTTTGAATTGTCCATCATTTTGATTTTAAACATACTTGATCAATTGAAATCACGATAAAAAACAGTATAAATTCATGCAACACCACACTTAACTATAGTCATCTGTTGACATTTCATTGATAACTTAATGATAAATAGACAGTATCCAATAGTGTTTTTAAATTGAGATCAATTTAATACGGAGGTAACAATGAAT